>CM050208.1:15300000-15305000 GCA_027475355.1 Coilia nasus
AAAACCCTTCTCACATAATTGTCCCTGACATTTTTATTATTGGCAATCTGAATTAGAATTCCACTAAGTGGTGCTACGTTTTTTTTTTTTTTTAGTATATATATATATATATTTTTTTTTTTATGTCAACCAGAAAAAAAACTGATTAAGCACATTGTACCATAGGCAGTGAATTGTATATTTGGGGTTGTTAGGTCTTCATATTGTTTTATAAGCCTTTGATCTCTGACCAGCTCTCAACGATACCATTATAACCCTCCTGTGTATTTACCTTTCTGAGATGAAGTAAAGCAAACACACACACACACATAGACATGCGCACACCACTTACACATACACACATACACACACATAGACATGTGCACACCACTTACACACACATACACACACACACACACACACACACACACACACACACACATAGACATGCGCACACCACTTACACACACACACACACACACACACACACACACACACACACGTAGACATGTGCACACCACTTACACACACACATACGCACACAAGACTTACACACACATACACATGTACACACACACACAACCTCAAACACAAACACTCAGTAAGTCATTCTGAGAGTGTCGTGGCTATACTGTTGAGCTTGCTGTTCTCAGCCATTATGCTGTGCACACAGCCATTACTCAGTCTGCCAGCTGGTCTGCTGCAAAACGATTTGTGATCATCTCAGGACAGCTCTTATAGACCTGGGCGACAGCCAAGAGCAGCTACCTGTTTTTCATTCCAGTTCTTCCTTTTTTCCTCAGGGTCCTAATGACACATGACAGGTGCTTATGATGGTGACAAAGCTGTCCATTAATTACCATTGTGTTTTCTTTCTTTCTTTCTTTCTTTCTTTCTTTCTTTCTTTCTTTCTTTCTTTCTTTCTTTCTTTCTTTCTTTCTTTCTTTCTTTCTTTCTTTCTTTCTTTCTTTCTTTCTTTCCTTTACTTTTGTCAGACTCAGCGTGTAAGAATATGTGGCATACCCCTGCAGTGAAAACAGCTCTTAGTGAGGCTGTCACTGTGATAATGCATTGCTCACCTGCTTTGCAGTGATTGATGTGGGTGAGAGAACAGAGAGCGGGTTGTTTACTTCTTTAGAGAAGGACTCGTCATTCATTCTAAAATTGACAGTTTGAAAGGCCCATGCTTATTATTGTGACAGATCAGTGTTAAATGGCACCTCTTAGTTTTAAAGATGCATGCTTTATTATTGCGGCACATCAGTGCTTAATGGCATCTACCAGTTCTGTTTCAAGGCTGTGCTTAAAGCACCTGAATGTCCATCAATCAGTTGTATCAGTAAAGTCACCCCCCAGTAAAGTCACCCCCCAGTAAAGTCACCCCCCAGTAAAGTCACCCCCCAGGACAAAAGGCAGGTCAACCCAGGGAGTGACCTTTTGGCAATCTCCTTATGAATATTCGGAGTGACTGCCAAGCTCTGGGTGGATCCAAAAACTCCTAGAACCGCGGTTAATAATGTAACCATCCTTTTAGAGACGCATGCTTTGTTGTGACACATCAGCATTTTAATGGCACCTCTGGTCTCTGTCCCCAGATTATCGCTATGAAGGACGGCTCCATCCAGACGGAGGGCACCCTGAAAGACATCCAGAACAGTGAGCCGGAGCTGTTTGAGCAGTGGAAGTCCCTCATGCACCGCCAGGACCAGGAGTTTGAGAAGGTGAGCTGTGACGTGATCAGCCAGGCTGGCGCCACTGTTGTACCCTTTGTACCGTTGTACCCTTTTTCTCAATATCGTATTTCACTACAGTACTCCTTAAGGTAACTTTTACCAGTCTCCAGTTTGCTGCAGCTAAATGTTTTGGTTTCCAATCAACTGTGACTGGTAGAAGGCAGGCCCAGTAGTTTAAATATGCACCCATCAGGAAGTAATTCTATGCCTGTGGAGAGTACCAGACTCTTTGCATGAAGTGACACAAAGTAAAAGAGTCTGGTCCATCAGGCAAGTGATGTTAAGGGCCATCAGTACATCCCCCTACATCTGTGAGAATTGAAGTCCTATTGAATGACCTGCAGTGTGTTTGCTTTGCAAACCCTCTTCAGAGGTCAGTTTTAATATACACTCAGAGTTTAAGTTGGGCCAGAGCCCTCTGGAGCTCAGCTCTGTCTCCTCACCTCTGCACTACAGCCAGCCGGAGGTGAGCTCCCTCTGTTACAGTATTTATAGTAATACAATAGAGGGAGATATTGAACACTGTGAGTAAAGAAGGGCTCCCCCTCCTTACAAAAGCCAATATAACCACTGTGTACACTCACGTGACTGGCTGATGGGTTACCTACACAACCCCTCACACTGACTTTTACCCTTTGAAATATGTTTAATCCTAGGCATTAGCATTAGCGCCTGTGTTCCTAGTGTTGACATCAGGTCTGGTGCACAAGATATTAGCCTCCTTACAGTGACCTTATTAACTGAGTTGATGGGTAGGCATATGCTTCACAGCTTACTGCAAAAACGGATAAATAAGTGAGTACATATACATTAATATTTGACAAAGGTTTCCAATTAAATAATAATGGAAAATGCAGTCCACAGGCTGAGTCTCATAGTTAAATTTTATTTTTAACCTGGACTGGGCTGTCTCAGTTGATTTGGGTCATGTTCATCACCTACATGCTTTTTTTCTTGAAGTTGAGCTCATTTCTGTTTAGTAATTCTGCATATGTAGTCAAAAACTGCAGTTCTTCATTTATTTAGGATTTAGACGGTTAAGAGTCACTTGAACTACTTCTTAGTTCTATTTTTGGCTCTGAATTAACCGTGGAAGTTCCAAAATGAGGACTGATACATTCAATATTTTTAGGGCATGTTTTCCTAATATACAAATCCAGGAGACACTTTTAGATAGTTTTTCTTTGAAAAACAAAATGGGCCCTGCATAAGTAATTTAAGTTATTCAGTCCATTTGAAATGTATGTCTTTTATGAAGTAGTGTTTTTTTTCTCATGGAGCAAATCCTCCCACATCTGGCTCGCCTTGTCCTTGACTGCACCCTCACTGTGGCGTGTGTTGCTATCTCAGGAGACGGTGGCAGAGAACATGACGGCGCTAGAGAGGAAGAACCTGCGCAGGGCAATGTACTCCCGCGAGGCTCTGAAGACGGAGGAGGAGGATGAAGGTAAACACAAGCTCCTAGCAAGCCTCTCTTTCTCAAGTCAGGATGTGGAGAGCTTCACATGTTCACTGCTCTTCGTCTGCCTGTTGTCAAATGTCTGCAGCACTGTTTATGTCTCTGTTTCCCATTCAAAAAAAGCCAGCACCTGAAAAAGTACTTTATCTTGAATGTACTTCTAGCACACAGTTAGATATTCCGCCTCCAGGAAATACTGCCTTTTTTATTAAGACCTACCATGTCTAGTCACAAATAAAAAGCACAGTGTGATATGTGGTTATTTGCTTTACAATCCACATAAATAGCAGAGATCAGCTTTGATCTTGGAACCATTTCACTTTGTAACTGGCTCTAACTTGCTTCTATCCTACAATCTGTAGTAATTACGACTTTCTTATTTAAAAGCTTAGTGCTATATGAATTACTGTGAGTTGCTGTCTGTACCATCTTTAAATCATCCCTGTGGGCCAGTCTAGATAATGGACTATTAAATTACGGCTATTACAGAAAGTCTTGACATTTCACTGCATTGTAGATTTGCTGTTGTTCTGACACTGTTGTGTTTTGTCATGTGCTGTGATGTACTATGTATGTATCTATGTGTTGTCTAATTCTTTAAGATGGCCGTGTTCTTGACCCGTTTTGTGTTGTCTTCTGTGTCTCGGTTGCATCTCTCTCTGGACTTCTCCAGCTCTAGCATTTGCAGGTGTGGGGTGATGGCATGGGTTTGTCAGCGACATGCATAAGTGGTGTGACTTAGTGTGCTATATCGACTCCTTATCAGCCTCGCCATATGCTGCTCTGTCCACACACACACACACACACACACACACACACACACACACACACACACACACACACATGCACACACATACAAACACACACTCACACACATGCACACACACACACACATGCACACATACACACACACGCACACACACACGCATAAAAAAATACAAGCACACACATGCTGATATGCACACACACACGCATGTTGCATACACATGTGAATGCACACACACACACATGTTGCACACACATGTACCCACATACACAGACACACGCACATGCACAAACCCGAACACACATGTGTGCACACACACATACAAACACACAGGCACAAACTCACACACACACACACACACACACACACACACACACACACACATTTTTCCTGTTGTTTGTTCCTGCTTTGTTCCGTGTCCTAAGTAGGAGGGTGAAGCCAGCATGTGTGTGATGCCTCAGTGGGTGCCTGTGTGATGATTCATGTGTGCCTCTCTCGCCTTCTTTTCCACCTCACATCTACATGCACTTCACTTATGTGCACATGTGGCAGCTGCATGCGTGATGCAATGAGGTATATTTGGAGCAGTGAGTGGGTTTGGAGCTTAGCACTGCCGTTACTGCCAGTGTGTCGGTGTATTTGTGTGTGTTTATCTGCAGATCTCGACTGTTGCATTTTGCCATAGCACGTCAATTGAAATAGGTGTTAAAAACTACATTTTACTCTCTGATCGTACAAAAAAAGATCCTCTTTAACAAGATGCCTTCTTTCAATATTTAAGAAGCCTATTTATTTAGTACAGGTGATTCATGACATGAGCAGAGATTACAAGGTTACTCTAATTTAAGGGTACTAGTTAAAAGTGCACTTATGTCCACTAGTTGTTGTGGTTATATCTGGTAGGGTTGAATGAAATGCTAATGGAAATGTTGTGGCCAGTTATCGTATGAATCAAAGTTCACTGATCCCCAACTCATCCCATTCCATTGCCAAAATTCTTGTCTATTTTAATCTATCATCCACTCAGTTTGCTATATATAGACTTAAAGAGTAAGTGAACGCT
>CM050208.1:15307500-15315000 GCA_027475355.1 Coilia nasus
ATTACAGGTTATTACTGTAAATAAAGTGTGGATATTTTATTTAATGTGCCGTGTTATAGGGTAGTGTTATGGTTGGATACCATTCTCAGTGGGCCTACCACCCAGTGTGCATATTAATAGTGCAGCTTCCCATCTCTATTCCATTCAGCGTGAAATACCAGCTCACATTTCCCTGTGCCAGGCCATCCTGGCAGCCCATCGCTGGCAACAGTCCACCAGCACAGGCCTCCCAGTAGTGCCCCAACCCCTGGGCAATAGTGGCAGCACCTGTCAGGGTCCAAAGTGTTCCTGCTAGTGGTAGTCATGCCAGCCAGCCCGCCCCTCCCAAAAGAAGAGCCAGAAAGGGAGAGGAGAGGAGAAGGCTCAGGCGATTACAAACAGACATGCGGAGACACACACACAAACACCTGTACACACACACACACACACACAAACAGTGATAGGATGATGACAGATTACATTCAGTATGGTAATATTTTTCTTGGCAGCAGCGCAAGTGCAGCTAACTGTGAAGATGTTAATTAATGTTTTTGCACAGGGACATATTTGTTTGTGTCCTAAATGGGCCACCCAGGCATGCAATAAGAATGTCAATTTCCTGAGTGACCGAAAATAAAATAGCATCATATCATATTGTATTGTATCGTATCACACACACACACACACACACACACACACACACACACACACACATACACACACACACACACACACACACACACACACACACACACATACACACACACAAGCACACAAACACACACACACACACAAGCACACATACACACACACACACACACGCACACACACACACACACACACACACACACACACACACACACACACACACACACACACACAGGGTCGTAGGCACTGCCAAATGTCCTGGAGTCCTTGGGCCGCATTACAGAAACTTCCCATCTAAAGTCAAAAGTTAAGATAGGACGACTGTGAGATAGGATTCTTTTCAGTTTGGTATTACAGAAGTAAATCCTAACTTCATTTAAGATTCTTATCTTATCTCGAGTTAGGATTCCTAAATAACCGATCGAAACATCTATGATCGCCTTTAATGTCTGTTACCTAGCAACGGAAGCTACACTGTGTCTCGTGAAGTAACGTCCAGTGATCTCTGGCTAGCTGCTACAATCATAGACATACTATATATATAGTATGTCTATGGCTACAATACCCTGCTACAAGTGACGACTTGACACGGTACAGCAAGAGACGTGAATAGCACTATGGACAAACAATGACGGGCTTTAAATTTTAAACCTGATGAAATCGAAACTTTATTAGCATTAGAACGTCGTTTTGGTCTACCAACTGCCTTTCAATAAACAAATTCCGGTTACGTTGTTGTTGTCGCCTCAAAAGCAAAATACCAGCCATTCTGTCTAATAGACTACTAGCTGACTACAGTAAAAACGACAGTTAGGACAGCGGTGGCGATATCCTAAAGTTAGGACGGGTATTTAAGAATTTCTTGAAGTTAGAATGCTTCTGTAATACACTTTTCTTAACTTGAGATAGGATAGGACAACAGAGTTAGGAACGGCTGTTCTGTAATAGCCTTTTCCTAAATATGATCCTAAAGTGCCGTTGCCACGGGAACTAGACAGATAAGATTCTTAAGTTAGGAATTTTCTGTAATGCGGCCCCTGGAGTGTAAGCATGTGAATTAATGCTCAAATAATCAAATAACTAGTGCTTCAAATCACTAATACATAACTCAAATGGCAAGCATTTGACATTTACTCCTTGCAATTGTGGTTTATTACTGAAAAGTAAGTGTGGATATTTAGTTCATGTCATGTCATTGGGGCATTTTAATGTCAAATAATATCAATATGGCCTCCCCCACTATCTTGCCAGCTTCAGCAGGCTTTTATGTGAATTTTACGAGCAAATTGATTTTCCAGTAGAACTTAGTTTGAGCCAAATAAGCTTTATTTGTTTGTTTATTTGTTTATTATAGTTTGGCACAGTATGACAACTCTAGCAGAGCTGAAAATAGATAGTCGCTAAGCAGCAGCTGTTCCATTAGCCAAAATTACCCAAACACGTTTCCAGCCCCCCCTGTGTGCTTGCCTTCATTTCATTTTGTACAGAGGGTCTGGACCAGACACCGTCAGAAACGATTTGTTCCTGGAGGTGTGGACTCTGCTGAAGTTTAAAACAAGCCTCTGCCTTTACCCAATTGCTAACACCTGGTCGTCACATATGCAATTAGCCTACCTACGTACTACAATTCAAATGTAGCACACAAGGTCAATGTCACCGCTAACAAACACACCCTCTGTTCGCTGATTGGATCGGCCCTGCTGGGGCTGACTAAATGACCCTCAAGAGATTCCGGTCCAGACCCTCTGTACAAAATGAAATGAAGTACGAGGGGCTAGTTTACCAGGCTACCACTCTGTGTGCCTGGTGTGCAAAAGATCGGCGTGATGTATCTGTTTGTCTGTGTCTATGTGTCTGTCTGTCTATCCGTCTGTCTGTCTGACTATTGAGTGCTCTGTGTTTATCTGAGCACCACCATGACTGGCCAGACTGTGGCCTTTATGATGGTGTCCTCCAGAGGCTCGAGAGGGATGAAGAGGGTCAGTAGGTGGAACTAATCTCTTGTGTTGAGAGGGATGGCTTTAGATTTTGACCCTCCCTTTGTCTGTGTGTTTTTCTGTGTGTCATTGTTTGCTATTTGTTTAGCACAGTTCTAGTGTGACGCAGGCACATGTGCAAACACACACGCTAATTATGTCACACACACACACACACACACACACACAGTAATTATGTGACACACACACACACACTCATTTTGTGACACACACACACACACACACACACACACACATAGGGTCGTAGGCACTGCCAAATGTCCTGGAGATGTCCTGCCAAATGTCCTCTGTGTGTGTGTGTGTGTTGCGTGTGTGTGTTGCGTGTGTGTGTGTGTGTATGTGTGCTTGTGTGTGTGTGTGCTTGTGTGTGTGTGTGTGTGTGTGTGTGTGTGTGTGTGTGTGTGTGTGTTGTGTGCTTGTGTGTGTGTGTGTGTGTGTGTGTGTGTGTGTGTGTGTGTGTGTGTGTGTGTGTGTGTGTGTGTGTGTGTGTGCAGGTGTGTTCAGGCAACCATGTGTTCAGGATTCCTATATGATATGATAAACTGTTATACGATACAATACAATATGATATGATGCTATTTTATTTTCTGTCACTCAGGAAATTGACATTCTTATTGCATGCCTGGGTGGCCCATTTAGGACACAAACAAATATGTCCCTGTGCAAAAACATTAATTAACATCTTCACAGTTAGCTGCACTTGCGCTGCTGCCAAGAAAAATATTACCATGCTGTGAATTAATGCTCAAATAATCAAATAACTCGTGCTACAAATCACTGATACATAACTCAAATGGCAAGCATTTGACTTTTACTCTGATTGCAATTGCAGTTTATTACTGAAAAGTAAGTGTGGATATTAACTTCATGTCATATCTTTGACGCTTTGCCGTAGCATTTTAATATCAAATAATATCAATATGGCCTCCCCCACTATCTTGCCAGCTTCAGCAGGCTTTTATGTGAATTTTATGAGCAATTTGATTTCCCAGAAGGAGTTTGTTTGAGCCAAAAAAGCTTTATTTGTTTGTTTATTTGTTTATTATAGTTTGGCACGATATGACAACTGTAGCTGAGCTGAAAGTAGATAGTCTCTGAGCAGCAGCTGTTCCATTACCCAAAATTACCCGAACACGCTTCCAGCCCCCCGCCCTGTGTGCAAAAGATCGTTTGGGGTTACGCATCTGTCTGTCTGTCTGTGACTGTCTGTGTCTGTGTCTGTCTGTGTCTGTCTGGGCTGTCCGTTTGTCTGCCTATCCGTCTCTCTCTCTGGCTATTGAGTGCTCTGTTTATCTGAGCACCACCATGACTGGCCAGACTGTTGCCTTTGTGATGGTGTCATCCACAGAGGCTCGAGGGTCAGTAGGTGGAACTAATCTCTTGTGCTGAGAGGGTTGGCTTTAGGTTTTGACCCTCCCTTTGTCTGTGTGTTTTTGTGTGTGTCATTGTTTGCTATTTGTTCTGCGCAGTTCTAGTGTGACGCAGGCACATGTGCAAACACACACGCTAATTATGTCACACACACACACACACTAATTATGTCTCACACACACACTAATTATGTCTCACACACAAACACACACACACACACACAACTATTTGTCTCCTCGTCACCTCACATCACATCATCTCACCTCACACACTCCTAAGTCATTTCCCATCAGATATTCAAGCAAATTAACTCTTAAGTCAAATAAATTTAGAGCAATATAAGAAGCATTAACAGAACTGTTCTAGCGATTTAAAAAAAAAAAAATGTCATAATGCGCTGGATGTTTTTTTCCATCAACATTGTCTCTCTATCTCTCTCTTTGTCTTTCTCTCACTTACAAAGGCAAACACACACAGATACACACACACACACACACACACACACACACACATTTGTCTCTCCCTGTCAGAGATAAGCCAGTTGTCATTTTCACATTACAATAGAAAGCGACTGAGACAAAGCTGCTGTGTCACTAAGTATTTGTCTTCTATATAAAGCAGCATGACGGCAGGCTTTGGTGTGGGCTGACTGCATTGTGTCTTATTTGTCTGCATCTCACCTGTCACAGGTTGGCAGCGTTCTGCAGCCAGTTGCAATGTCAAATATGTGCAGTCTTTTTCTGCTTCCAGTTCAGTTCACTGGCACAAACTACATGTAAAATGTGTTTAGCATCTCTGCTTTTACAGTAAAAATGCTGCTCTTTCTTGATACGATACTGTTTTTAGTGGACAAGCAATTACTGTGTGTGTGCGTGTGTGTGTTTGTGTGTGTGTGTGTGTGTGTGTGTGTGTGTGTGTGTGTGTGTGTGTGTGTGTCCCTCTCCCCCTGATTGCAGGAGTGTGGCTTCAGCCACTCGCCCTACCTGCTGGTGTTCAGCGTGCTGTGCTGTCTGGGCATCGTGCTGTGCCTGGTCACCTCCGTGGCGGTGGAGTGGACAGGGCTGCGTGTGGCCAAGGAGCTGCACAGCAACCTGCTCACCACCATCACACTGGCCCCTATGAGGTAGGCAGCTCAACACCATCACACTGGCCCCTATGAGGTACATAGCTCACCACCATCACACTGGCCCCTATGAGGTAGGCAGCTCAACACCATTACACTGTCCCCCATGAGGTAGGTAGCTCAACACCATCACACTGGCCACTATGAGGTACATAGCTCTCTACTATTACACTGCCCCCTATGAGGTAGGCAGCTCAACACCATCACATTGGCCCCTATGAGGTACATAGCTCAACACCGTCACACTGGCCCCTATGAGGTAGGCAGCTCAACACCATCACACTGGCACCTATGAGCAAGGCACCTCAACACCATCACATCGGCCCCTATGAGGTAGGCAGGTCAACACCATCACACTGGCCTCTATGAGGTACATAGCTCACTACCATCACAATGGCCCCTATGAGGTAGGTAGCTCAACACCATCACACTGGCCCCTATGAGGTACACAGCTCAACACCATCACACTGGCCCCTATGAGGTAGGCAGCTCACCACCATGACACTAGCCCCTATGAGGTACATAGCTCAACACCATCACACTGGCCACTATGAGGTAGGCAGCTCAACACCATCACACTGGCCGCTATGAGGTAGGTACCTCACTACCATCACACTGGCCCCTATGAGGTAGGTAGCTCAACACCATCACATTGGCCCCTATGAGGTAGGTAGCTCAACACCATCACCTATGAGGTAGGCCATGGAGGTATAATAATAGCTGGAGAAAGGGAGGAAGTCCAGCCCTCATTCATTTCAATGGGAAATGCTAGGCTAGTCAATTCAGCCAAAATCGAATGAATTTTTCAAGTTTCAAAATGGAGTTTCATGGAGCTTATTCTTTGCTGCCATTATACTTAGCAAACTGAGTGCCACACTACTGATTGACATGAGGTAGAGCAGAAAGCTATATCGAGGAAGGGCATAGATGGATGAATGGATGGATGGATGGATAAATGTACTTTATTGATCCAAAACTAGGAAATTAAAGGTAGGTAGGTAGGGAAAGAGTGAATAAAAGAAATAAAGAAAGAGAGAAAGAAGGAAAGAAAAGAGTGGGCTTAAATGTCATTGTCATTCTTCTCAGGCTGTTTGAGACGACTCCACTGGGGAGCCTACTGAACAGGTTTTCAGCCGACACAAACACCATTGATCAGGTAAGCTGCCATCAGCTGTTAACACCAGTCTGACATATACTGCTACTTACGTGTAGCTGCACGAACTACATGCACAATAGGTCTCGCATCTTTGACGCTTTTACAGTAAAAATGCTACTCTTCCTTGATGCTATTTTCAATGGACAAGCAATCACTGTGTGTGTGTGTGTGTGTTTGTGTATGTGTGTCTGTGGGTGTGTGTTTGTGTGTGTGTGCTTGCGTGCATGTGTGTGTGTGAGTGTGTGTGTGCTTGCGTGCATGTGTGTTTGTGCGTGTGCGTGCATGTGTGTGTGTGTGTGTGCGTGCGTGTGTGTGCGTTATAGCATATCCCAGCCACTCTGGAGTGTCTGAGCCGTTCCATGCTGCTGTGTGTTGCTGCTCTGGGCGTAATCTCCTTCGTCACCCCTGTCTTTCTCATCGCACTGGCACCCCTGGCCATCGCCTGCTACTTCTTCCAGAAATACTTCAGAGTGGCCTCCAGGTATGTGTCACACACGTCCACACACACTCACTCACATACAGACACACACACGCGCGCACACACGTCCAAATATACTCAGGCGAACAAAAACACACACACACACACATACATGCGCAAATATACTGAGAATACACCACTGTCCTGCAGTCAGAGTAAGGTAAACACCCAAACACACACACGCACACATACACACACACACACACAAACATTCTCACATATTTCTGTAAGTGTACCAGTTTGTAAGCTGACCTACATTTTCCCTCTTGTCTGCTGTCTGAATCATTTAAATTGTAAAAAAGGCCTAAAACTCCCACACTGCTATTTTGGGCCAGTGCTGCAATAAGCTGCTGAATAAGTCATGGACGCTTAACTGGATTAAATCAGTAAAGCGTTTTTGGGGCCTAAAAACACAAAAATCTGAAACCGCCCTCCAGAGTGGAAAAGTCCGTCTAAACTGCCCAAGATGCACAACTCTGGTCAGATCTGCTCACATCACGTATGCGTTTACGTCACATACATGCGGCAGTACAGGGAAACAAACATGGCGGATTTTGATTGTCCCCCATTGATTGTATACACCTGCTCTGGACTGGAATGGCCATTGATTGTGGGGGGACAGACAGAGACACACACACACACACACACACGGGCAGGGTCATTGCAATACCTGGTCAATCCTCTCCGGGGGACCAGGTAATAAAAAACAGATATAAACCGAAATAAACTGATATAAAATGGCTGAAGT
>CM050208.1:15320000-15367500 GCA_027475355.1 Coilia nasus
GCATGACATTGTCCCCACACACTGTTCCCCAGGCGCCGTTGCCATGGCTGCCACCTGCTCATGACAAATAGGAAATCACTTTCTTCACTTTGAAATGTCACCCCTAAAGACTCCCTGTGTTTGTCACCTTTTCTTGTTCCTTCTCTGTATCCACTTCTCCTTCCTCTCCACCCTGTCTTCCTCACTGTCTCCCTCTTTTTTCTTTTTTTTTTCTCTTCCCTCTCTCCTGTCCTCACCTTTCTGCATCATGTCCCTCCTCTGATTACTTTACTTTCTCTGTTTTCCATCTGTATCTCTCTCTCTCTTACTCTCTCTCTCTCTGTCTGTCTACTCCTCTCATTCTCTCTCTTACTCTCATTCTCTCTATCTTACTCTCACTGTCGCTGTGTCTATTTTTCTTCTCCTCTTATTCTACCTCTCTCTCTCTTCCTTTTTCTGTTTTCTGTCTCTATCTGTCTCTGTTTCTGTCTCTCCTTCTCTCTCTTTCTGTTTCTGTTTCTCTTTCTCTCTCTCTCCCTCTCTCTGTCTCTCTCTCCCCCTCTCTCCCCCTCTCTCTGTCTCTCTCTCTCTCTTTCTCTCTCTCTCTCTCTCTCTCTCTCCCCCTCTCTCTGTCTCTCTCTCTCTCTCTTTCTCTCTCCCCCTCTCTCCCCCTCTCTCTCTCTCTCTCTCTCTCTCTCTCTCTCTCTCTCTCTCTGTCTCTCTCTCCCCTGTCTGCATGAGTAGCAGCATCTCAGGTGGCAGACGGATGGCCACAGCAGGGGGAGATTCAGATCCAGAACCTGAGCGTGCGGTACGACAGCACCCTCAAGCCCGTCCTCAAGAACGTCAACGCGCACATCACTCCCGGACAGAAGGTGCTACACCATTAGCACTGTGCTTTCATTCTTCTCCTGAGAGATTTTTTCCCTCCTCTCTGTCTTCTCTCTCTCTCTGTCTCTTTTCGTCATTCTTTCTCTCTCATTCTCTCTCACACATTCTGTCCTCTCTTTAGCCCCTCCCTGTCTCTCCTTCTCTCTTTTTCTCTCTATCTCTCTCTGTCTATCGCTCTCTCTCTATCTTTCGCTCTCTCTGTCGTTCTTTCTCGTGCTCTCTTTCTCTCTCTCTCTCTCTCTCTCTCTCTCTCTCTCTCTCTCTCTCTCTCAAGGACATATGTAGGGTACACCCGTATCACTTTAAGTAGCCATCTTGAGTTACGGTGTCCCTGGTGTGATTGAGCCGGATGTCATCTGAGCACAGGTGCTGTCATATTAAACACATGCTGCTGTCCTCTGCAGGTTGGCATCTGTGGCAGAACAGGGAGTGGCAAGTCCTCCTTTTCACTGGCCTTCTTCCGCATGGTGGACACATTTGAGGGTAAAATTAAAACTGCAATTTCTATTAAATGAATAATTTTAGATAATGACAAATCATTACGCATACATACATACATACATACATACATACATACATACATACATACATACATACATACATACATACATACATACATAGACAAATGCATACAGAAACACACATACGTGTACACACATACCGGTGAGTGTCATAACTTGAAAACTAAGAATTTACCTTACAAACAAAACCCTTTAGCATCTCTCCTAATGTGATTTTCCACGACAAGCCAGCCTCTGCTATAGGTGAATTAATGTCAGAACATCAATTTACAACCATCCTGAAGTCCTCTCTGTCTCCCCCAGGGCGCATCATCATAGATGGGATTGACATAGCACAGCTGCCTCTGCAGACACTAAGGTCACGCTTCTCCATAATACTTCAGGACCCAATCCTCTTCAGTGGGACCATACGGTGAGAGCTAGGAGCGTGGCAGATGGCCTGAAACCTCTCGTTATTCCACATCTCTGCTTGTAATGGAAAAAGAACAGGCACCACCATTGGGTGTTCAATTCTGAGGAGAATAACAATGTGCTTCAATCTGGCAAAGTTTGATAACTTTAGAGTGTCACCTTACCGTGTCCTCTGATTTGAGGTGCTTGAAGGCATAGGCGTAGCCATTGGTGGGCTGGGATAGGCCTGTGCCCACACACTTGTCAATCAGGCCCACCCATTTAGAAGGCTATTTTTGTTTGATTGACTGTTTAAGTAATAATAACAACCTGTGTGTGCTTTGGGCTAAGCCCACCTGCTTTATTTCTGGGCCCGCCCATTTTAAATTTCTGGCTATGCCCCTGCGTGAAGGACCTTGCAATAAGAGGTCACTTTTTTGAGGACAGACAGCGAAACAAGGAAAACCTATACAGTGTTAGATTTAGTTGTGACAGTTACTCAGTGTGACAGTTAGCACATCACAGTAGGCCTTCTCTTTCCAAGTCCTACAAGGTGCCTGCCAGACATATGAAATTACAGGAGACACATACTCAGTTGTTGAAATAGAAGTTGTAGTGTAGTTTTCTTCTGCCAAGATCCAGATTGCTCAGAATAATCTTTCAATGTGTGGACATTCAGGTGTTTTGTGTTAACCACTGTTTTTTTTTTTTTAAAGAAGCATACAAATAAAATAGTCACTAGAAATGGAAGTGAATGCAGCCTTACGGCATTTAGCGTAACGACATGTGCTCTGTGCTATCAGCTATCTCCTGGTGGTGATTGTATGTATTTATTTGTTTACAGTTTGAGAAATGGGTGGAAGGCTTTAGTGTTTCAACGAGTGTGAAACAGTACATCGACCTCCTTGCTACCACATGAAATCCTTTCACTTTACAGGAACTGATTGACCCAAACTGGTTTATGGTCATGTTGTTCTCATTTTGTAAATACCACCTGCCCAATCAGAAACATTCCGTTTTTCCCCATGTAATCATAGTGAGCTTCAATAAATCCTTCAGAACATCGGGCTTGTGGAAATTAATTAATTCCCTATGGTCTTTTGTCTGTTCTGATAACAGTAATAAAAGTGAACTCTGGGGTAGCCATGGTTTCACTAACTTTAAATTAACATTTCCCTTTTCAACTGTAATTCAACTTTATACTTCATTTCATTTTATACAGAGGGTCTGGACCAGACACCATCAGAAATGATTTGTTGGAGGTGTGGACTCCAATAAATCACCTGGTCGTCACGTATGCAATTAGCCTACCTACGCACTACAATTCAAATGTAGCACACAAGGTCAATGTCACGGCTAACGAACACACCCTCTGTTCGCTGATTGGATCGGTCTTGCTGGGGCTGACTAAATGACCCTCAAGAGATTCCGGTCCATACCCTCTGTACAAAATGAAATGAAGGCTAACTGAAATGTACATGACCTCTGTTCTGTAAAACTTAACCCTCAGCAATCCTATAAGATTCCCTTAAAATGATCTGCATTGCTGTGGTGAAAGCCTGGGTTAATGTAGTACATCAAGTCATGATTACAATCACCAAGTGTTGCAAGGATGTACTGTAGTTACTTGTATTGAATCAAAACTGAACATCCTCAGAGTTGCCTCCAGAATTTAAAAAAATCCTGGCATTCCAGCTTTCTTCGTAGAAAACTTAAGCAAACTATTTAATTTCCATAGTTTCTTTTTTACAGTAGTTAAGACACATTTATCAAAACTGTCCACCCTTTCTCAAAACTGTAAACACAAAATCCCATTGTCAGTTATCTGTTGTATTTCACAATCATTGGTATAGTGGAGTGTAAAGGTACGAACCTTTTTTAAATAAGAAAACAGCATTTTCTGGCCATGTTTTTGGGCGCTAATGTTAAGGATATGAATAGTTTACACACCTTTTTTTTTACCGCGGTGCATAAAATTCCATCCATCTTTCTGGTTACCTCTAAACTCCTCTTTCCTCCTGTGTAGGTTTAACCTGGACCCAGAGAATAAGGCGTCAGACAGTATGCTGTGGGAAGCTCTGGAGATTGCCCAGCTCAAGCCTGTAGTGAAAACCTTGCCCGGAGGACTAGGTGAGGGCCTTGTAAACACGTCTATTTACACATCAAAGACACCTGGGCACTACTTACTCTAAATTAGCTTATCTAGGATTAGCTTGTCACTGAACTATGTAATTGAAATAGCCCCCAACAGGGCATCACCCAAGTGTGCTTGCGAGGTTGAGATCTTGGTATCGTATAATAGCCTACTCGGTAGAGGATAAATCATTACTTACATAACTTCTCTGACTGCTGGAATAAATGCTGAATATTTCTTAAGTAAGTGGCTAATGGAGTGTATGATTGATAAGCCTTGACATTTGCCATCTGAAAAAGACCAAAAAGTGAAACTAAATACAGCAATGGATATACTAGACATTTACACACAGACAGAATAAAAATAATAAAAGTGTGCTTGTTTGTGTGTCTCAGATGCAATGGTGACAGAGGGTGGAGAGAACTTCAGCCAAGGACAGCGGCAGCTCTTCTGCCTGGCTCGAGCGTTTGTGAGGAAGAGCAGCATCCTTATCATGGACGAGGCCACTGCTTCCATAGACATGGCTACGGTAAGACAACATCGCTTTGACATGGCTACAGTTAAAACAACATTGCTTCAACATGGCTATGGTAAGACAATATTGCTTAGACATGGCTATGATAAGCCAGCTACACATCCATAGACATATTTATGGTAAGCCAGCTACACTGTAGACATTGCTATGGTAAGTCATCTGTGCCTCATACTGTATGTATGGTAACGGTAATTCAGAATAGCCCTAATGCACACTAGTCATAAGCCCCCAGGCTGGAGCACACTACATTCACCCACTGCTTAGGTCAACTCCATCACACTGAAGCTCGGGCTCAGTAAAGGGCGCACTGGAACTCAAGCACAGTGAAGGGGGACCTGTCACAAAGAGCGACCACAGATCCTCATTCTGAACCAGTGGAGCATGAGTACTGCTGCAATGCACCACCCCTCACAGGAGCAATTACAGAGCTTGGGGAAGCGAACACTTCTGAAATATGTGCTTCTCCAACAGCTTAAGAACAGCTAAGACATTTTCTAGCTTTCAGCACCATTCTCAGTAGAGCAATTGGATGTCCAAGCATGCTATCAAAACACAATGTAGATTACAGATAATCAGGTTCTTTTGAAACATCACTAAGTAAATATGGATAGTGGAAAGTCTGTCCATTTGCTTATCCTTAGCTTTATCCACATCTCCATTCACAATGGTGCTACAGTGGACCTGACATCTGATTTATGCTTTTAATGATCTAAGAGCCCTTTTGTAATGGATCCTGACATGTGTGTAAAGCTCTGCTGTTCTAATCCATGTCTCTGTTCCTTTGGCTGCAGGAGAGCATTCTACAGAAAGTGGTGATGACAGCCTTCTCTGATAGGACGGTGGTGACCATAGCGGTGGGTATCTAACAACGACTGTACATGTATCAAACACATGCTGGCCTATCAGCTCACACTGTTTGCTCAACATTGTGTACTCAAGAGAAAAATTGCAAATTGCCTTTGGTATTGTACTTGTAGACACTGACTTTATCTTTGCACAGCCTGGAGACATTGTTCTATTACTAGGATCCTTTCCCAAACAATGACTCCAGGCACTGGAGCTGTTTACGATTATAGTTCCATTTGTCTAGCATAGTGTTTCTCAAAGTTTTTCAGACTGAAGACCACTTTCCCCCCTTAAAAAACCTCAAGGACCAACCCCCAACCCCCCATCTGAGGCTAACAGGGCTATGTAACTGTACTAATTGGTGCAGCATCACAGCCATAACTAGGGAATGGCAGGGCACTGTGCATAACATAGGTAGCTTAAGAAACATTTTTTTTTTAACACAACTGCTCGTGGACCACTTGGGATTTCTTGCAGACCATCAGTGCTCTGAGGACCATGGTTTGAAAAATACTGGTCTAGCAGCTGCTGCTGTAAATTTCAGGAGTCTGCTGGATGCAATTTTACATAAACATCATCATTTTACTAGCCAACTGCATTCAGATGCTTATCAGCAGTTGTTTTGCTTGAAATGTTTTCATGAGCACATCATATTGGAGCAGGATGCGTATCAGACTCTTTCTTCTTCTCTTTGATGTTTCCCATGCAGCATCGCGTCCACACTATCCTGAACGCTGACGTGGTCATCGTCATGAAGCGAGGGATCATTCTGGAGTATGACAAGCCTGAGGTTCTGCTGGAGCAGGAGGACAGTGTCTTTGCCTCGTTTGTCAAGGCAGACAAATGACAAGAAAGAAAGTAAAAGACTGAATCGAGGACCTTCAAAAGTGCAATTGCATCATGGACTACTGTTTTTCTTTGTTTGTTTATTTTTTAAATCATGCATCATATATTTGTAAATAAGATGATAATTCTTTATTAATAAAAAGAAGTAATTTTCATTTTACATCATGTATTTTTTAAAAGAATGAGTACTGTCTGAATAATACTACTAAATGCTCCCAGTGAAAGGGGATGAAATATATCTATTACACACAAATATGCTGACATGGTTGACAAGTCTCCACTGATATCACATTGTGTTCTGAGTTCTCTGCAAAAAAAAAAAAAAAATCCACAACTGCATTCAAACTGTGTACAATTGTAATGGACAACAGTGCTGACTGCCGTATACTATATTATGCATGTGGAAATATCATTGGGTTTTAATAAGGCCAGGATACTGCCAAGATACTGCAGGAGCTATGTCAATTGTATACAGTCAGGATTGATATTTGGTGGACCAACTTTGACTTCTGGGCAGCACAAATTCATTAAATGAAAACTCAAAGAGAACTGTCTATTCAACTTCCCTGTTCACTATTTAGAGAACTTTTATTATTTGTCCGACAAGGGTATATGTAAAATGTCCAAGTGTAAATACCAGACTCTGTAAACTATTTTAATGCGAAGAAATGTTGACTGGACGAGACTATACCCTTTCTCCGCTGTACAGACAGCGCACAGCATTTGTACAGTGTGATTTTTCATCTCCAGGTCTACTGTATATTTGGATAATTACGGGCATAGCTACGCGTGCCCTTCACTAAATGGAAATACGAATGCCTTGTTTAGCGCATGACAGTGGTCGGGCGAGGGGCAATATATCCAGTTGCAAAGTGATTGGCGTCGGCAGCTGGGTCGCCGAAAGTGGACTCTGCCCGTGGGAGTTCACCCTGAAGGCAACACTGAGCCCGCTCAGGGGTAGGAGAGGTGCGCATAATTTTTGGGGGAACAAATAATACACTTGCCCTGGAAAGGCGTCTGTATGGAAGGAGACCAATTGCGCGTCATTGTGCGTTGACTGGACCAAGACTGGTGAGTTGCTGATACCATAGCATGGAAGAGCAATGTTGTCAAGAAAAGGACTTATTCCCGATGATTATCGCCTCACTCGTTTGGCAGAGGATGTGCTGCAGCCAAAATTCAAGACGGTACAGAGAAAGGCTCGCTTTGTCGATAAGAACGGGACTTGCAACGTAGCCCACACGAATATTCGCGAACAGGGACGCTTTCTGCAGGACGTCTTTACTACACTGGTCGATTTAAAATGGCTCCACACACTTGTCATATTTACTATGTCCTTTCTGTGCAGTTGGTTTTTGTTTGGAATGATCTGGTGGCTCATTGCGTTCGCGCACGGGGACCTTGACCAGCAAACTGAAGACTTTGTCCCGTGCGTGACAGACATCCGATCCTTTTCCTCAGCCTTCCTCTTCTCCATCGAGGTACAGGTCACCATTGGCTTTGGTGGGCGAATGATCACCGAAGAATGTGTGTCAGCCATCGTCATACTAATTGTTCAGAATATCGTAGGACTGGTTATCAACGCCATCATGCTTGGCTGCATCTTCATGAAAACAGCTCAAGCCAAGAGACGTGCTGAGACGTTGATCTTCAGCAAACATGCCGTTATAGGATTTCGTAATGGCAAACTGTGTTTCATGATCCGCATTGGGGACCTCCGAAAGAGCATGATCATCAGCGCAGCTGTCAGAATGCAGGTGGTGAGAAAGACCACCACCAACGAGGGAGAGGTCGTTCCGCTGGACCAGATAGACATCCAGATGGATAACCCTATTGGAACCAATGGCATCTTCCTGGTGTCCCCACTTATAATATGTCACATCATAGACAAAAATAGCCCTTTGTACGAAATGTCAGCGGAAGATTTACAAAATGAGAACATAGAAGTGATAGTGGTGCTGGAGGGCGTTGTGGAAACTACGGGCATTACCACCCAGGCCCGGACGTCTTACCTGCCAGATGAGATTTTGTGGGGGCAGCGATTCGTGTCAACAGTGAGCGAAGAGGACGGGGTTTATGCGGTGGACTACTCCAAGTTTGGAAACACGGTAAAAGTGCCTACTCCCGTCTGCAGTGCAAAACAACTTGAAGAAGGGGGCGGCTTGGAGATGTTTAGGCTTCAGGGCTTCTCCCACTACAAGGGCTCTGTCCGGAGGAGACGCGCCAAACAGCCAAGTGTCAGTCAAGAAGAAAAGACACAAGCAACGGGCCAAGCTATAAGCAGTTAGACGGAAATGTAGATGTTCTTGAAAGAGTATTATGCAATATCTATTGGTAACACTTTATTTTATGGTTCCTCTTAGTGTATCAATATGTAACAACATGTAATATGTTGTTGTTGTAACATGTAAAATGTACAGTGTACATACCTAACACTAACCCCAAAACTACAGTAGTAGAAGTACATGTTACATATTGTTACACTGTACCTAATTGATGCAACATGGGCAGTAAAATAAAGTGTAACCTATTGATTTTATATTATCATTTGCACCGGCCTGTTTAACATATCCTGATTGCACAGTGGATGAGTTTCTTATGTCCTTCCTCAGAATGTTTCCCAATGTTGAACCATATGCATGTACATCTCAGGGTGCGACAATGGACTTTGAAGCACATAAAAATATGCAATGGCATGACTGGGGAATTACATATAGAGATACCTGAGCCATGCAGACAGGCTCAGCACTAAATTGCCTTATTGATTATGAATGACATTTAGAGAAGAGAGTGGATTTATTACATGTGAATGAACATTAAATGGCATCTGATAGTGACAGATATTGATCTCTGGTCTATTACTTCTTATGTGCTGGAACAGCTTCATCATTTAATTCTCATCTTAGACGTGGGCACAGAATCTTTCTACAAAGTAGCCCATAGTATGAAGAAGACTGTATGGGTTATCCTAAATGAGGTCAATTGTAATACCTTGCTGAAAATGCTAATCCAGATGAAGGCTCCATGATAAGACACATTGAGCATCAGGATGTTGGCAGCTCTCAGGAGTCAAGCCTAATTGGATTTATTTATTTATGTCCTGAAAAAATATGTCAGCACCACAATGTATTTTAGGAATGTAAAGTAAAGGCAATAACCAATCCTGTGACAGAAAAATAACAGAAGACTCAAAAGTTGTATTTTTGTCTTTTATTAGATTATAATTTGCAGAGCTTAAAATATTAAATTGCTTTTAACTTAAGAGAATAATTAAAATAGATAAAAGGAAAGCCAGAACTGAAGAACCCTGCAAATGAGACCAAAAATAAATAAAATATATGTCCAATCCCCCTTTAGACAGAGGCAAAAAGTTCTGACAACCAACTAGCAATGACATGTGCATGTTGCATGCTCATTCGGTGCCATCATCATAACCTCTCGTGATACTTTAATAAAAGCGTTTAAAACAGGGAGATGAACAGTGAACCATAAGGGCCATTGAAACCGGAGGCGTGTAGGATCGTCGGCGCGACGCAATCAAGCGCGTCGGTCGTCACCCAGTGACGCTTAAGCCTTACATCTCCAGCACACGTCCACCTCAGTGGGAGAGCAGACATTAGGCGTGTCCTTGTCCCAGCAAGCTCCCCCAGCACAGGTGCACCCATCCCCCAGCGTCCCCCTCCCTCCTCCATCCACGCCTACCGCCAGCCAAAACTTCTCTTCCGGCCTGTGCATCACTGGCTAGGGAGGAGGGGGGGGGGGTCGGGCAGTCACCATTACTGGGGTGAGGGGGCGGGGGTCAGGCCCATGCCATTTCTCCTTAAATATTAAATATATATATATATGGGTATTATATTCTCTATGACTTTGATGCTGTTGTCACTCTCAGCCTTGTCTCTTGGCCTGGGTGTGTGCACCCAATACTGAGTATGTGAAGAGTTTTTACATAAAGACAGGTAGGCTTTTGAATTCAGTACTATACATTGAGAATGCAGATTAAGGTATCGAGAGCATTACAGAATGCAACAGAGATAGAGAGAGCTATAGAGAGAGTGAGAGAGAGAGAAAAAGAGAGAGACAGAGACAGAAGGAGAAGGAAAAAAGACAGAAAGAAAGAGAGAGAACCGCTTTCTCTCTCTGGCAGCAGTGACATGTTCTCTTAGGTCCTGAGTAAAGAACGCTTTGATCATCCCAGGCATCAGACAGTTTAAAGTATACAACACGCATTTACACTTCAGCGCACCATGCTTCTAGGCTGAGCCACTGGATGGACGGGAGAAGCACCTGCTCCCTACAGTCCTCCCACCACAAGGGGGAGCTAGTGGCTATTACAGGTTGAGGCTGTGCACACCATCTTCAGCAAAAAAACAAAACAAAAAAAACAAAAACCAGTGAAACAGCGCCACTACAGTTGTGTGAAGCCAGTGGAGAGGGAAGGTAAATGTGATCCCTCTCCGACAAAAAAAAACTGCCTCCAAGATTAAAATAAACTCTTAAAAACCACAACAACAAAAAAAAAAACAGATCCAACAAAATAAAAGCAACATAATAAAAACAAAAAATATACACACTTCTCCTAGATTGCTTGCAATGGTGACAGGTGGGGGGTGGGTGAGTCACACCCCGGGGGTGTAGCTCAAACCAGTCTCCTCGGCAGAGTGCAATCCCCCTTCCGCACCCCACACACCCACCCCTCTGACCGCTCCCATGGCAGAATGATCAGAAGTGAGCGCGTGCGAGCGTGTGTATGCATGTGTGGGAGGTCTCTGAGCCCCTCAAAAAAAGGCATCCAGGCCTTGGGCTGGGGTTAGATAGGGGTAGGTGGGGGTCGGGGTGGGTTGTGGAGAGGGGGAAGGGGGGTTAAGGAGGGGAGGTGGGTTTCGAGGCTCTAGTCCTGTTCCTGGCGGGGGCTGGGGGTCTCGCTGCACCCCAAGAGCACTCATCTCTCCGTCACGTGGTTGTGTGCGGAGGGGGGCGGGGGGGTGCACAGGACCTCCGACAGGTCGTCCATGATGCAGGTATCCTTGGGGTCGACCAGGTTAAACTCCCGGACGAAGACGATGAAATGTGCGTAGAGAGTGTTCAAGTGGCCGAGCAGGTCGAGAGCCACTGTCTCCTTAAAGTGCGCCCAGTAGATGTGTGCCAGTACGTGGAACAGGAACTTGCAAATCTTCTTCACTAGCGATTCGAACGAGTTTGGAAACTCTTTACCTACAGCCAGAGAGAGAAGCAGAGACAGACAGTGTTAGTTTAGCAGCACTACAGCACAGACTAAAAGAGCACAAAGAGAACTCTGCCCACATAAACAAAGTTCCCAAGGTAAGTCAAACTTAAAATTCCCAGATTTTTCTACAACCTCCTCTGACCAAAAAGCTGATTTTCCATGGCTTTTTGTATATGCATTTTTTTTTTTACAATACCAGCCTGGATTCTGAGCTGACAAAAACAAGGTATTCTAAAAAATCAGTCTACATTCTCTATCAGGTAGGAGACTACGATGTAATTAATGTAATTTCACAGAAGACTTCACTGAGCAGAGATGTGTAGCCTTGCAGAATTTTGTACCATTTTTTTAAGCAATAAAGGGATAATGGGCTTGGAAAATACAAACAACAACTCAAGGAAGGCATGTCTAATATCCCCTGTCCTTTCTCACAAACCTACAGATGGTTAGCTTTCCCGATTCTCAGTTCTCAGAAGGAATCTCGTGAGGTTCTCGTGAGGATTACGAGATAATATCACTTTTACAGTCAACTAAATACTGCAAGTCTTGCTGTGGGTGGGTCAACCTCGGAAGTGAGATCTTTACTTCAGCGTAAACCTTTGTGGTCCTATGCTGTCCCTAGCGGCGGCAGTGGTAAACACTTCTCGCGACTGCAGGAATCTCGACTTGTGAGAATTAAAAGAGCATCGGGAAAGCTAGCCATCTGTATCCAATACCATGACTTGCCATATCTGGAACAGGCTACTTAAATGCCATGACAAGTGGCAATCCTGACATAAATCGCGATTAGCAGTAATACACTAAACACAAGTATCAGCCCAATACAGGGTGCAATTTCATTTTGTACAGAGGGTCTGGCCTTGCTGCCCTTGAAGTTCATGTATGCTGACCGAGCGAATCCTATCCAATCAGCGAACAGAGAAAGTGTTCGTGAGCGAAGACGTTGGCTTTGTGTGCTACCTTTGAATTGTAGTGCGTAGGTAGGCTAATTGCATACGTGACGACGTGAGACGTTAGCAATTGGGTAAAGGCAGAGCCACTTGTTTCAAACTTCAGCAGAGTCCACACCTCCAGAGAAATTCTCTCTCAATGCAGCAAGACCAGACCCTCTGTACAAAATGAAATGTAGCACGAGGGGCTGGTTTACCAGGCTAGGGTGCAATAGCAATGCTACTGGTTATGAGCAGTTCACATATGATTTTAGCTGCTACCCTGCATATCTTTTGGAGATCAAACCAGTGCCTTGGGCTGTAACGATATCCTACATAAAACACGCCGTTCAAGTTTTCCTTTTTCCTTTTCACAGCTAGAAGTAAGGTTTTCACAGTGCATCGCAGCCTCGACTGATAAAATGTGTGTCCTATTATTGTCCACTAGAGGGCGCTGGTGCGCTATTACGCAGCCGTTCATTCCTATCTGAGATCTGCAGGAGAGATGGATGCTACACTGCTGAGAGGAGCACAAGAGGTCCACACCAACTCACCATATTTTGTTGGGAATATCTCTTCATCAGTCACTAGTTTCTGAATCAGACTCATGACGAAGTCCACATACTGGGGTGCTGTGCATTTAATCTTCTTCCGTTTCTCATCTTCCCAGGAGAATATTCTGAAAGTACAAAACAAAAAAAAAGTTCTAATTACATCAAAAAAGGCTAAAAGAGTCTGATTACCATCATACATATCTATTAGAATTTTGCTACATTCTACACAAATTCTAAAGAACTTCTTGAAGTCAAGCTGGCTGGCGAACCAGGAAGCTTTAAGTCGCACGTCAATACACTTCAATCAGCACCAACATCTCATGGCATTCCCGGCGTAAACATCAACACCAACATCTCATGGCATTCCCGGCGTAAACATCAACACCAACATCTCATGGCATTCCCGGCGTAAACATCAACACCAACATCTCATGGCATTCCCGGCGTAAACATTTTTGTGAGGATTAACCTCGTTTGTGAGCATTTCCTTATTTTCTGAGGCAGGGTCGCCCAGTTGGCTTGCACTGCCTAGTTTAAGGGCAAGGGGTGCATTCTGGGACTTTGGTCTGGGAACAAACTGACCGAAGGGGCTCTGGACACCACAAATCCTCTGGAATGCAGGAATGTATGCCGCGTAACTGCGAAACAAGCCTCGCAGCGAGAGTCCCACTGACCACCGCTAATGCAAACTGTTACACAACACAAGGCTTGACCACAAAGTCACATTCTTAATTGGATTAAAAAAATTAAAAACATAAAAGAACAAGTGACACATCAAGTGAAAACTCAGGGCACCTCTCTGTCTCAATCGGTTTAACCTTTTCATCAGACGTGAAATTATATCCACCTCACCCCTTTTCATGGTTGTAACAGGGTTTTTTTTCATCTTGGCCATCATCATCTCTCATTACATTTCATAGATTCAAAATGTCTCAAGCTTTCCACGACAACACAACTTATTAGGGTAGATCTGTCTTTGTGAGTTTCAGGGGGAAAAAAAAAAAAAAAAAAAAAAAAAAAAAAAAAACTCAAAATGATACACAGCAAGAACAATAAAAAAAACTAGTTTAAAAACTATTTTTTAAAAAGTCTAGTTTACTTAAAGAGTTTATTTTAAATTACCACACTGGAACGGGAAATTACAGAAACAGTCATGAGCACTCAGGTGACATTCTTTCCAGTGAAATTGAAGTTCCTGCTGTGTTTAAAGTGTTTTTGACCTATTATTTGTCTACTCGGAGTGAGTCACCATCTAGATGAGTGACACACTGACTGTTTGTCAGGAGTGAAGAGTGCATAGCAGATGATCAGGTTTTCCAAGGTCGAACTTACAAGAGTTCGAAAATAAAAGCTGAATACACACCCACGCCTCTCTAAAACAGGGTGAGCTAGTCGAGAAAATAGTTTTAAAGCATCCCTGTGTCTTGTGATGGCATGTTTAGCTGTTCGTAAAGATGCAAATGAGGTCATGTTGATAAAGGATCTTTTTTTTCTTCCTAAACAGACATCTCCAAACAGGAGGGTTATCTCTCTTTGCATACGCTGCATTTTCTTGCCAAGCCGCCCAAAATCACTCACGTCAAACGTTATCATATCTCCACACTGTGATTACTGCGATCGCGCGGCAGATAACCGCGAGTCCAGGTACTGTAAATTACAGTGTACGCCAGAGCAGAGCACAGCAGAGCAGAGCCACCACAGACAAAAAGGGGCCATGAGGAGGAGAATGTGTGTCAGTGGAATACACGGCAGCACATTCCAGGTTACATGTAAGTGCCCCGGAGGGGGTGGGGGGAATTGACCCAGTTGCCTCTATCGCTTCAGGCTCCTTTGCCTCCCAGTGAGGAAGAAAGGGTGCATTGTCCGAGTGTGACACCGCTCTGTCAGCGAGGCAGCCATTTTTAGGGGGGACCTGTCGTAGCTCAGAATGGAAATGGACCTGTGAACCACGGGCAGGTGAACATAGACATGAAGGTGTGTGTGTGTGTGTGTGACTCTGTGTGCTTGTATGACTGCCTGCATGTCAGTGTGTTTGTGTGTGGGTGTGTGTTTGTGTGAGTACCAGTCGATGTGGGAGTTTGAGAATGTGTGTGTCTGCCTGTGTGTGTGTGAGTGTGTGTGACTCTGTGTGCTCGCATGTGTGTGTGTGTATGTGTGGGTGTGTGTTTGTGTGAGTGCCAGTCGATGTTTAACTTTGAGAATGTGTGTGTCTGCCTGTGTGTGTGTGTGTGTGTGTGTGTGTGTGTGTGACTCTGTGTGCTTGTATGACTGCCTGCATGTCAGTGTGTTTGTGTGTGGGTGTGTGTTTGTGTGAGTGCCAGTCGATGTGGGAGTTTGAGAATGTGTGTGTCTGCCTGTGTGTGTGTGTGTGTGTGTGTGTGTGTATGTGTTTATGTGTTTGTGTCTGCCTGTGTGTGTGTGTGTGTGTGTGTGTGTGTGTGTGTGTGTGTGTGTGTGTGTTGTCTGGGGGTCCAAGGAATACTCACTGGTTACAGGCAGCGGTCATGTTCTGACACGTGTCCCCAGTGCAGAACTCTGAGATGGTGCTGTACTGCAGGTTGATGAGGTTGAAGAAGGTGGTCGCTATAGGGACAGAGCGGGTAGGGCAGGGGTGGGGGTCAGAGAGGTGGGGAGGAGAGCGGGGGTGGGGGGAGGGAGAGACACATGAGTGTGAATGACATTCATCCTTCATTAGTCAACAGTCATGCGTAGGAACAGATATAAAAATTCCCCCGAAAGTCTCTTCCTGTTTATGGCTTTCAAAGACAATTGGCCAATTGATAGGACGTGACTAAACCATAAAACGTTAGAGATTTCACACATCATAACAACGCCGACGCGTCCACAATCGACTCCTTTGTTCTTTGATCATCTAAACTCACCACTGGCCCTACGCCTTATCTGTCTCGTCTCCCTTTCCAAGGTCAAACAAATAAAACAAACAAACGGATCTCACTATTGCTGGCCAGCCATTCGTGGAGGTCGATCTCTGGGGGCAGCACCACCAGCTCCTTCAGGTCGAAGTCCACAACGCGCACCTTGGTGTACTCTGGCTCCAGGTAGTGCTTCTTCTCCTCCACCACCGGCTTCTTCCCATTCGGCTTCGTCTTCGACTTCCTGAAAGACGACAACAAAGAAGAGAAAGAGGAGAGGGGGGGGGATTATTGTCGGATCCCAAGAACCCAAATCATAAGTACCCTCACACACACATGCAGACAAAAGGAGGTGTACAGCAGATGATCAGGTTTTTCAAGGTCGAACTTACAAGAGTTCGAAAATGAAAGCTGAATACACAACCACGCCTCCCCAAAACAGGGTGAGCTAGTCGAGAAAGTATTTTTAAAGCCGGATTGTCGTATGGGATTGTCGGATCCCAAGAACCCAAATCATACGAGCACCCCCTCACACACACATGCAGACAAAAGGAAGTGTCGTCGTCCGAGACAGATGGTTTGCGGTCAGTGGCGTTTACAGCAGCAACATAAAACAGCTCTGAGCTTCCAGTGCCACATTCAACACGTCTCAGGTGGCCAGCGCAGCGCTGGCGGTTGTGTTGGGAGTAACTGTCAAGTCATAAACCTAACAGGCCCCTCTGGACAGGGCGGGAAGGGGGGAAGGGGGTGAGGGAGATTAGAGGTGTGCCGACAACTTCATGCCATGAGAAATGATAAAAGGTAGACTACAGCCAAGCTCATACATCAGCGCTCCCATTGTGGTCATAGCGTCCTTGTATGTCTTTCTGGCTTTTGCTTATTTTATTACTCAGCTGCGCCTGAGAGGGGGATAGAGAGGGATAGAGAAGGAGGAAGCCTAGGGGCTGGGGGCGGAGGGGGTTGAAATGTGGGCTCTGCCAACAGATTTGGATGAGGGGTCTGCCCACAGAAGTCACAATGGCTGGGTGCTTGGGCTCGGACTCGGGTTCGCCTGAGGACAAGGCCAGGCAGGGACCTCGTCTGCTGCCAGGGCAACTTTACTTTGCCAATAGTAATAGATGGCTTTTTATTTCCCTTCCAAACCCACCCACCCATCCAACATTAGCTTTTTCTCTCCACACTTTTATTGTCCACCATTCACACATACACCGCCGCACACACACACACACACACACACACACACACACACACTCCATATCCCCTGAGCTTTCTTGGCTCTCCTCTCTTCCTCCTCTTCTCAAGTACAACCCCCCCTCCCAACCCTCAATTCCCACTAGCTCCCCAATGTCAGGAAGCAGTCTTATCTTCACACCCAAAGGCCATAAACACTCTTGTAGCGACGGCCAGTGGCACAAAGAGCTACCTCTCGGTGACCCGGGCCCTTTCTTTCGTCTCTTTCATGCTGGAAGCTGGCAAGGCCAAGAGCTCGGCGGAGAGAGGAGAGCACGCAATGGCAGGGCCTCTCACTCGCAGCCCACTGCAAGCCCATCGCCAGGTACACGGGACCTCTTTTCACGAACGAAACAAAAGCAATGGAAGTTTGGATGTTGTTCAAAAACACACACCACCTACAGGGCACACCTGAAATGTTTCAATCACTGTATAGCGCACCATGTTATAAACCAGACAGCATATTTGACACACAGCAAACAGTAAACATGTAAAGACACACTACACAGAGAACTATTTAGCAAACATGTGAACATTTTAAACAGAGCCCTGGACTTCTTTAGGGTCTTCATGGAGCCTAATTGTTAATTAAAACTACAGAAGTGTACGGCCCTAGCTTGGCTTGTAGGAGTAATTAAGAGGAGATCTTTATGAAGGTGAGAGGAGAGGAGAGGAGAGGAGAGGGGAGGAGAGGAGAGGAGAGGAGAGAGACCGCAGGGCAGGCAACTGCACCTCAGCCCTGTGGCTTCCTCGCGTGAAAGGAAAAGTGCGACAGCTGTCAGGCCCAGCTGGTGAAGTCATGAAAGAGAAGCTGGCTAGTACCAGCTGTAACCCCACCGAGAGAGCGAGTGAGTGGGAGAGAAAAGGACAGATAAATAGTGTCTGTGTGTGTGTGTGTTTCTGTGTGCTTGTGTGTGTTTTCTGTGTGTATGTGCCACCAAAGGCCGAGTGACCAGCACAGCTGAGGGGACAGAGCCGTTACCCTGCAGGAGCAAGACTGGACGGATTTCCAACTAAAAACGGCCACAGATTTGGGAGAGGCTGTTTGCTGGGTGCCTGATGAACAGTGCTGCCTCTACCCGTTGGCAAAGCATTGCATTTCACCAGGATCAATAGGAGCCGACGACTGCTGAGTGTACATGGCCAAAGTGTGCTCGGAGTTATGCAGCATCATCCTCAGACATTCAATAGCTCTAAAGAGGTCACGACTGACTGTGTAACTGCAGCAGAGACATGCTACGTCACCGTGCTTCTCACAAACTCCTGTAACTAACTCTACAACCGTGCCAGTTTCAAATAAACACACGCTTGGCAGCTGGCTTCCCTGTTAAAGAGCACAACTGTAACAGTGACTTTACTTGGCAGCCAGCTTCCCTGTTAAGATGGCCTGACTTCCCCAAAACACATCATAACATCTCCCACCCCCACCTGCCCTGTTCCACCCCCCTCCTGTCTCTAAAGTCCACCTGGCACACAGACATGCATGGTTTTCACCAGAGCTCACAGCTTTCTGGCTAAGTCCTTTTATGGCAAAGACAGCTCTGCAGAGTTAGTGAGTTTACTGAAGGTATTTGTGTGTCTGTGTGTGTATGTGCGTGTGTGTTTGTGTGTGTGTGTGTGTGGGGGGAGGTGGCGGGAGAGGGGTGTTGGCAGCAGAAAAGTTTTCTTTAACCTAAAATAAACCACCTAATGGCTTGGGAATTTGACTTGTGCCACACTATTTACAAAAGGGGGGCTTCCTGGAAAATTACTAAATTGGAGAACTTTTTTTTTTTTATTGGAGTAGAGCTAAATACAACAATATGTTCCAACTATGGCATTGGCATACAGAGACAGTTAAACATGGTATAAATAACAAAAGACAATAAAAATGCTAATGGTGTTCTGTGAGCATCCCAAACTTGGCTCCAGGTCTTTTGGCTTCTGGCATGTCTGGCTTCTCTGCCGGTACAATCAATTACAGTCCGCTCAGAGGAGCTGAACCGTTCACAGGGAGCAGAGTGTGCTGTGGCCCACGCAGGCTTCGGTAGTTTCTCAAAACAGATGCTGAAAGCCACTGGCTGCCTTAATGATCAAGCTTGGAAGAGCCATATCTCACTGCAAGCAAAACATTAACTTTGGGACAGAACAAGCACTTAAAAAATCTACTCACCACCGGGGAACTGAGCTTAGGGAGTCTAACATTACAGACTAACAGTCTAACAGTCTAACAAACAGAGCTTAGGAAGTCTAACATTACAGACCAAAAAAAGTCCACAACAATGACTAAGCTATTTCACGCTGGTTCATCTCTCGACAGTGGTGATATTGTGGTGGCCCGTGGGAGTAGCAAGTGTTTGATTAGCATGGCTGATTCAAGGAATGCTGGCCTTCCCGCCGCACTGATATTGCAACAGTCTTGCCCAAACTGGTGAGTCTCTAGTCAAGAAGAGAAAGGGGAGGAATCGAAGTGCTGCCATATGGTAGCCATTACTCCAATCTGCAACCTGAGGAATTGCATTCAGCAGCATCGAAGCAAAACAAGCTGGGTTCAATCTCACCACGCGCTCCCGCTTTCTTGTAGTGGGCAATATCTACAGACCTCTTTCATTATACCTAATCTCGAAGATAATGTCTCGCGGGTTGCATAATTCAGGGTAAGGCATTATTTACTGGAACATGGCACACTTTGTTGTTTTACAGATGGTTGTAAAATGTTATGGAGTAAGCCTGAGACTAACGTCATAAAACCACTGTACTGTTTTATCCCTATGTGAAATGTATGGGCTTCAGAAAATGGAGAAACACTGTTTCAGGAGAGATTCATGTGTAGTGCATAATCTTTTAATTTTCTTTAATTTTCCACAGGAATAACCTTTGGGGGTGCTTTCTGTGAGAGGTTTTACACAAAGTAAAAAAAAAAAAAAAAAAAAAAGAGGTTACTGCATATCCAGATAGTGCTGATAATGATCACCCATACACCTGTTTTATTGCCCCACACAAGTTATCAATGTTTATGCTTAGGGCATAATGTCATTACTTAGGCTATAAAAACGTATTAATTCAAGGTTAGAGGTAAGAGCGGAACGTAGGTGAGAAAGGTAAGCAAGGAAACCCAACAGAACAGATCACCTTCTGGGAAACGGCCTCTTTTCCTGACTTAGCAAAGTGAAAGAGAAATGAGCTGTGCACTTCATTTGTAAAGGAAGAGAGAGAGATGACCAAAAACTAAGTCACCCCTACCTAGAAGGAATGAACTGGTCATCAACAAACTGCAGCCTTCTACCTAAACCTAACTCTAAGTCTGAATACCACCAGTCAACCAGACTACAGGAAATAGACTGGTGCCTTTCGTACCATACACTAAATAAGAGTTTTTAAAACTGGAGAGGGAATTTTCAGTAAAATTCAGCTGTAATACAGAATCAGCTACAAACATTGTGGTATTTCACAACACCAATGATGTTATAATGCAACGCTGACATTCCCATTGTTTATGGTCCCTGGTGGCCTGACATTACTGTTTCCAGAACGAAAGAAAATACAAATACTCTTTCATTAGATACCAGTGAAACATAAATTTGTCTACTTTTGAAGGTCCCTTGTGTTCCAAACCAAAACAGGCAAGCCAAAAACATCTTCTGGAAAACCAAAACCTAGGGTATCTCCATCAACGTAATGGAAAATTTCAAATATGAGATTCCCTAAACTACCACATTTGTTCTATAAAAAGCAGCTGCAGAAAGAGCTTCCCCTCTCCACTCAGAGACTTTACAGGCAAACCCCCACTGCCAGCGGGGATAGTAATAAGCCCCTCTCCCTCACACAATTACATCCCTGGAGTAGACCCTGAGCAGCGAAGACCACCACAGTGCCTGTCAACTGGAAGCTAATCAGCATCACAACAGAGGACAGGTTGGTGAGGGAATTCCATTTACAGTGGTATTCATCAAGCGCTGGGGCTTTTAAGACGGTTGCTGTCCTGCATCTGGCCACCTTAACCCCCCGTCCTCTGCCTGCTATGAATGTGTAATAAACGTTTAACCCCATCACCACCCTCACTTTCATTGCCACGTGATGTCTGGTCACCTGCAAGAATTCTTAACTTTCATCACGACAGCATGTCAATTCATCACTAGTACTGTTGCCGGAGGGTAAGTGCGGCTACTAAGGTGTTGTTGACCATTAGCACCGGAAAAAAATGAACGAAACCATCCTGTCACGGAAACCTGCAGGGCCGCAAGCGTCAGAGGGCGCAGGATCAAATATCCCAAAAGGGAAAAACACTGAATGGGACTTAATAGAGCGATGTGCACTGACGTCACGCGTTTAGGCTGCTAATTCTGACGAGAATAATGACATTAACGTATGCCTACATCGTCTTGGTATACTGTTAGTCTATTTTACCTAGCGTAATGCTACTTAATGTGGAAATAATGTTTTAGTCTGACGCGCACGAAAAGCTTGCGTGGCAGTGAGAAGCCAGGACGCGCGCCTGTTGTTATTCCAATTTATTACACCGTCTCACAACTCCTAAGACAAGCCCCAACGAACATGACTTCACTACGGTGAAAAAAAAACAAAATGTAAGTGAGATAAAGGTGCCAATACTGGACGTTTTGGACTACACGTGAAGTTAAATGGCAATAACCTGCTCATGGAAACATAATTGCCAAAGTCAGGCGTCCTCGTGCGGAAAGTTCCACCTCAGTTGAGCACGGCACATGTTCTTTGGAAACATGGGACGTGAAAATGAAGACGCGAATGATGACCTGATATGTTAGCAGCAGACAGATGACATACCTCAGAACTTTTCCTACAGTTTGAAGGACCATCTTGCAACTCAATCCGTTTTTCGGGGGTTTCTGAGCGTGCATATCCGTGTTCACTCCCGTTTTCGTATGGTAATCATCAAGCTGAGAGGGTAAATGAAAGGCTTCAAACTTTCCGTAACCCCCTAAACCGTCTGTCTATCGGTCGTTCGGCTAGTCTTTCAACTAGTTTTATTGCAAGAAAGTCATACTGTTGTATTGCCCACAAACCCCGCCCCTCGCACCACCTTCTACCCATCAGAAGATAGCAGAGGCGGAGTGAAAGCAAAATCTCGGGGCAAGGAAGGGGTTTATCAAAAATCAAACGTTTCTTTTATGAGCCAAGGGGAAGGGGGAGTCATATTTAAGCACATTTCTTTCTCTCTTTCACTCTCTCTCCCCCTCTCTCTCACATACACACCTTTGCACACGCACGAATGCACACAGAGAATGCACACACTATACAAACAGGCACACAAAACAAACACACAGACACACACTTTTTCTTTTTATCCTTCGCTTTCTTTCTTTCTTTCTTTCTTTTCTAACCTAGCTCTAACCTACAATTTCTAACCTAGCATATGTCTGCATGTATGTAGGTATGCGTGTTCCTTATACTATTAGTGTAATTACTATTATATTACTACTTATATTATTAGTGTAATTAAGTGACCAAATGCTGCTTGAAAACAGACAGAATCACTTGCACATTACATTACACTCAGCAGACGCGTTTATCCAAAGAAACTTAGAAAAAGAGGGCATAAACAGGCTACATATATGCAGAGGAACACAGAGTAAACAAAGGCATAACAGTTAGTGGGGCCAGGGTACAGGACAGTGTTAAGTAGAGGTTAGTTTTGTTAGCAAGGGAGACACTCTCAGAAAAGAAGAGTCTTCATGAGCTTCTTAAAGGTCGAGAGGGATGACCTCACTCTCGTAGCAGCTGGTAGCTTGTTCCACCATTGAGGGACAACAACGGAGAACAGTTTAGACTGAGGTCACCTCGTGTGAGGAGAGGGCAAGGCCAAACAGTTTGTATTTGAGGACTGCAATGCCCTGAAAGGGACATAAGCTTTTATTATAACCTTCATATAAGCAGGGGCAGACCCTAAAGTTACTTCGTAGGCTAGAGTCAAAGCCGTGCTCACACATGCTCATCAATAACAATTTGGCTTCTGTTTTTTTTTTTTTTTTTTTTTTTTATAAATCACGCAGTCCTTCAAGTTCAGCTGCTTCCAAGCTCAAGCTCCTAAGCATGTCTAGGCAACTGAAACAACATTCCTCTCCCTCGACCATGAACACAGCCTGGAGCAGAAGCACCATCGGGCAAGGATTCTCTGGCACAGGTGAGAAGGGGAAACCAGAGAGGCAGGCTGAAACTTGACATTGCTCTTAAAACAAGGACTGCAGGCTGCTGCTGTAGCTTGCAGCGTGAAGATCAAGTTCTCTGGAGTGACTGCTTTCTTTTGTGTGTGTGTGTGTATGTGAGTGAGTGAGTGAGTGAGTGAGTGAGTGAGTGAGTGAGTGTGTGAGTGAGTGAGTGAGAGAAAGAAAGAGAGAGAGAAATGGTGCTATCAGGACTTGGCAGCTGGTGGGTTGCTCACCACTTTCAGCCAGATTGAGCCAAACTCTGCTGGAAATGTTGTGGGGGGGGGGGACTCAGAAGGGGGAGGGAGGTGATAATCCAACAGTTTCTCTCACGGGGTGAAACGGGGGGGTTGGGTGGGGTGGGGTGGGGGACAGAGGGCGGGGGGGGGCAACCAGGGCCCAGATCCCTCTGTGAGGGCTACATTTAACACAAACCAGAGCTGTGTGTGTGTGTGTGTGATCGTCCAACGCGAGTGTGACGCAAGCTGGGGCACGTGGCACTAGGTGGCCTGGGAAGCGCTTCCTGGTCATCTGGAGCCCATCCAGCCCCAGTGTGGAAGACTGCACTTCCTGCACGGCTGCTGCACATGAAGCTCTCAGCTCTGGGTCTGGCAGACATCCACCCACCCACCCAATGCCAGATGCGAGTCTCTCTCTCTCTCTCTATCTCTCTCTCTGTCTGTCTCTCTCTCCCTCTCTGTCACACAGACACACACCTGTCACTTGTTCACTTGACAAACACAAAACACCATTCAACTGAAACAGTCTTCAACCAACTGCAGTGCTTCAGGTTGACTTAACTGTGTAATGATAAGAATGTAATGAAACGGGAACAGGTCATCCTAACCATTACATGGGAATGGTGTCCATAGTTTGAATTTTTTGCCAGTATCGATGTCCAAAAAAATGGTTAATGGCAACACTGCTCAAATGACCACAAAACTTTAGGCTACTTTCCCCATCGGTTAAGGAAATATAAAATTTCCCTCGCTGGATAGCCTACTTTGACAAATATGTTTAGGCTACGCCCTGCAGGTATTTCACAGCTGATAACACACAAAATTTGAACTCTTTGTGCTTCAAAAAGCTTGTTAACACCAGGAACACCCTTTTCTTTCAGGTTTTAAAGCAGCATTCCAGGCATGTCGGTCATAAATGCTGATCTGATGCTGATGGATTCTGAGTATGTGGAAAAAGAAATAGCATATCAGCTGTGGAAATCTCAAAACATGCAAGAAAGTTCATTTTTTCCCCCCGTCAAACAAAAGGGCGCCTAGTTAGGTGTGTAATCATGACGTCCATGGAAAACATGGTATGTGCTGTCTGTGATAACACACCCTCCAACCGCCATCCACTGTCGCGCCCACGCCTCATGTGATGGGTTACGTTACACACTAACATGCATACACACAAATGATATCATAACCGGTACCCATTATAGTCCCCGTCGGTCTCACTGCGCCGCGTGACTAAGCCGCGTTCTCACTCGTAGCCGAATCTCCACACCACAAGCACCGTCACCCACCTACGCACTGCCGCTTGCGTCATGCCTGCTCAGGTTGTAGACATCCGTGAGTGTTTTACGAGTGGGCTCTCAATTGCCACTCTGATCAACTAGGCCTTTTTCTGCCCTTGTTAAAATTGTTGTAGGAACACGTCAGCTGACGGTGTAAGATTTTTCGTCCGTGACTGAATTTGATAAACAAAATGTCTGGCAGGCTTTGGCTGCCCTCAGTCGGCTGCCAAGGTTAACCGCACACCAGGCAGGCACGCTCATAAATGGAAGAATTTCACAGGGAAATAAAAAGGAAGAGCATTTGAAGGGCCGCCCAATGACAATGATGTCATCCTCATGTGACCATTGTTCTGCTCATTTATCAGCTTCACATAAGTGGACACGCTTCCCCAAAGACTGAAGGTACAGGAACATAAAATATGCGATAAACATTAACAACTACCACTGCTTTTAACTCTCTGACCAACCATGACTAACAACTCATCCTAGCTGGATATTTAGCCCAACATTTAGATTTTTCAAACCTTATTTTCACTTCCTGGTTGACTTCCTTGTCAATATCCACCTCTGCTTCCTTACTGATTTTAAACATCATCATGCACTAACATTAGACTATATAGTAACTTAAACGAAAAGTGTAGGACTTTTTCTTGGTTAACTTCAGTTAACTTTGTTGTTGGTCGCCGAGCATTTAAAAATACTCGCTGCCATCTGACTGAACTGGTTGGGGAGGAAAGGCCGATGGGTATTTACCCTGCTGGAACACAAAGCAAACAACACAAATTCCAACGGTCGACAGGCAGCCGTCTCATCAGTCGGCCGCAGAAAAAAACACAGGGGATGCCTGCCCCAAAGATCAGCTGACCTACTGCTGAGACAGACCGATGTAGGTTTTAGCTGCAATACCCTATCAGAATCAGAAGGACCACAAATCTTTTATTTCTATCACAAGTCATTATCATTACTAAAATTAACTAGTGCCCATGATGTATGCATTTGAAGCATTCCGGGCTTGTCATGAGGTAGTCTACATGCTTCTACACTGTACTGGGGACTAACTATATTGAGCAACACTAAACTTAGTCAGTCAAAACTACCAGTCAGAAAAATAGGCCTGATTTATTTTCAGTACAATTGCAGTGACCCAAAATCAAACGTCAGTGTTTTGGCTAGCACCTGCACTTCCTGTCAATGTCAGAAGCAGACTAAAGCCATCTCAGCGCTTCACGGTGCAACTGAATATTCATATCACTGCTATTAGGCCTAACTATTTTCCACACGTTTTGAGCATACATTTAGTCACACCCATAACTACCAAACTGACAACTGCAGTTGTCTCTCTTTGTTTGGCCATGTTTCTTGATGAACCGGAGCTGTATTTGTGAACATGATCTCCTTGCTTATCATACAATAACAAGAAATGACATAGCTTATGGGACCGTCCTCTTCTTAATCACAGCACAAACTATTTAAAGCAATAACACAGAATGCATAGTTTAGACTTTCAAAGTCTATGGTGTACACGATGCAGTTTTCATTACATTATTACATTACATTACACTTAGCTGACGCTCTTATCCAGAGCGACTTACAGATAGTTACAGGGTTTCAGTTACATTCCCTGGAGCAGTGTGGGGTACGATGCCTTGCTCAAGGGCATCACAACCATGGATAGGGTGGGATTCGAACCGGCAACCTTCCGATTGCAAGTCCAACTCCCTAACCACTAGGCCACAGTGCCCTGCCTTCAACAGACCATCATGAAAAAACACAGGAAAAAAAAAACAGCCAAAGAAACTGAAGAAACTGTCTCGCGCTTCATCTCTCTCTCCGTCCGTCTCTCTGTCTTTCTTTCGTGACAAGGTGAGGAGGGAGTTGAGCGTGTTGGTACAGGCAGACCATCCCTTCAGGAATTCAGGGCATGGTGGAGGGCCCTGCAGTAACAGTGGCTCTTCTCCAGCATAGAGAGAGAGAGAGAGAGAGAGAGAGAGAGAGAGAGATAGAGAGAGAGAGAGAGAGAGAGAGAGAGAGAGAGATGAAGAAAAAAAGGAAGAAGCTAATGCTTGAGAGAGAAAGGGAGTGGGAATCTTGTCCAGACATGACTGCAAAGGGCCTAGCTCAACTCCCAGCATTCCAGAGCCTCTATGATGGTACTGTGTGGATGGAGAGGACCCAAGGGCATAGTTTTGCCCAACACACACACACACACACACACACACACATTTACACACACAAATAGATACAAGTGTGTGTTTGTGTTATGCTCAGACCACCTGCACGTGTCCCTCAGGTCAGAAACAGGAACGTGATACGAAGCTCGTCAGAAGAACACACGACCCAGCCCGGTGGTAAATTAGACACCTGTCTCCACCCCATCAGCACACCTGTAACTGCCTTTTTCACGAGCTTGTTCCTACACTCACACTCTCCATACGACTCCCTAGGCTGATGACCCCATTACTTACTTAAAGGTAGGTGCCCTTAGATGAAGAATGATGACTACGCTATTTTTAAACCATTAAAACAACTCGAAGAAACTCCACACTCCATCGGTAGTACAACAAAGGCCCTGACATTAAAAACGAGGCACTGAGAACTTTGTAAGTGTACACAACATTTACCCATAATCACGCCACGCTCAACCGATGCAGTGCTATGCAAACCGTGCCAATTATAATGTCACACGGTTGATTCCTGCATCTCGACCAGAGAAAGAGCTCCGATAACATCCTGAGGCTAGAACATGTTGCACAATTCTGTACAATTAAGACAGCTAATGACACAGACATTAACACCATCACCACATGTCTTCACATGGTCATGTGATGTCTCCCACTTAAAATGGTGATGTCAACCAGGTCAAAAATGTGCTTGTGACACTTGTATGGTCTAGTCCCATTGTCTCTTAAATGGCTTTGTGGAAAAATAAGTTGCCTCATACTTCAAGTCAAAAGGCTCCACTCGTGCTCTTAAAGACTAATCTGTTACTGTCATAACCTGTCATGATGATGTCAGAAGGCATTTTGAAAATGAGCTTAATAACATGCTACACATTTGACTGGAACACAAATGCTTAACTGACGCATTTTCAAGACTTTCAAGAAAATGTTGTCACACTGCTTAGTGATTTGTGTTCATATTACTGCTCACATGTTCACATCACAGTGTATCCAAATGCAACACCATGACCTTTCAGTAACCAACACCTCATGAGACTGAAACCACATGGCTTTACTTGATTAAAAAAAGTACTGGTTAAAGTGTGTGGTTTATGTTAAGGTGGTTAATCTCCTTAGTACCATTTGAAGGAAAGAATGCAATACTGTGCTGAGTGAGGGCACCCCTATCAGGCTAAAGGAGGAACTGCACCATGCCACTGAGGTCACTAGTCTTAGGTGTGGGCAGCAGTGACAAACCTGGGAAAGTTACCTCAAAGACTGACTCCTCCTAATAGAAGAATCGTGTAGCTATGTTCTACTAGGGGAATAAAACCTCAGGGCTCTTATATTACAAAGTGTACCATTCACCCTAAGAGAACTAGAATAAAAAAAGTTTGTCACAAAACCATGCACTTCAAACACCCTCCAAAAGTTTTATTTTTGTATTGACACTGTGTTCAAGTTCTAGGACTGAACACTGGAGTGAATGTTTTGTTCTCAAGGGACGGAAGAATCTGTTTGCAGCTCTCAAGGTCACGAGTTGACAACTCTGAAACAGGACTGTGCTGGCATCTTCACAGACAATCTATATTTTCCTTTCATTTCCAGCGAAGCCTATTTGGATTGAATGTTATGCAGAACGACACAAACATTTCTTTACCTCAACGCTCTAAATGTAACAACAAAAACACAAAGACATAATAATTGACACACAAAGCACACGGTCCTCACATGTGACCTTGACAAAGTTCCTGGTGAAACGGCATCTGAGTACACTTCTGAGGGCTGCGGGCTGCTCACAGGCATCAACAAGGTCTCTCCTTCAGGCCTAATGCACAGAGAGGTCGTTTGATGGGGAAAAGGAAGAAGAAAACTGCAAACACACACACCCCCACTCATAAGCAAACACACGCACATACACTTACACAGGCATGCACGCACCCACACACACACACACACACACACACACACACACACACACACACAACCCCACTCATATGCAAACACACGCACAGCCGTGTGTATACACACACACCTACACAGGCATGCACACACCCACACACACGCACATACACCTACACAGGCATGCACGCACCCACACACACACACACACACACACACCTACACAGGCATGCACGCGCACCACACACACACACACACACACACACAACCACTGATATGCAAACACACGCACAGCCGTACGTGTATACACACCTACACAGGCATGCACGCACACGCACACACACACACACACAACCCCACTCATATGCAAACACACGCACAGCCGTGTGTATACACACACACACTTACACAGGCATGCACGCACCCACACACACACACCTACACAGGCATGCACGCGCACGCACACACACACACACACACTCATACGCAAACATACGCACAGCCGTGTGTGTATACACACACACCTACACAGGCATGCACGCACACGCACACACACATGCACACACACACACTCATACGCAAACACACGCACAGCCGTGTGTGTATACACACACACCTACACAGGCATGCACGCACCCACACACACACACACGCACGCACGCGCACACACGCACACATAGAGCACCTTGTGATGAGGAAGGATAACAGCGGGGCTGTTTGCAGTAAACACAGGCGGCATAAGGGCCTCTGAGCTCCAATCCGCCAGGCAGGCGCTGAGGAGATGGGAGTGATGGCTGCACCCAGCTCTCCCACACAGAGATGTACTGTGTGTGTGTATGTGTGTGTCTGTGTGTGTGTGCGTTTTGGAGGGGTTGGCGAGGCACACTGCAACCTCCCATGTTTACACAGGAAACATGCGGCCTGGAAAGGGGGGTGGGCATGCCCTGCTAGCCCAAAGAGAAACACTGCTAATGCATAACGCCCACAGAAAGCCAGAAAGGGAAAGAGGGAGGGAAGTGAGAGTGAGGAAGAAGGGGAGAGAGGCGGCAGGAGGGGGAGGAAGACCAGGGAGACCATGGTCTGTACTTCCTGAGGACTGGGAGGCTTTTTTTAAAACAAACAAATAAATATAAAAATGGCCAAAAACAAATAAACAAAGCTGTCAGAGGTGCTTCCTGTTTTGGTCTCAGCCAGAGGACAGAATAGAGTCACCTTCTACAACTTGGAATCCGGATGACAAGCAGACCAAAAACAAAAGCAGCCTGGACACCACCTATTCATTTTGCCCTCAGTATGGCTGGAAGGGAGATGAGCATTTCATGGATTCGTGCAGCTTGGAAGGTGTGAATACAGGCCTGTGGAGGAGCGATGACCTTGACTGTGAGAGAGAGGAGGAGAGCAGTGTGGAGGCAGAAACAGCACAGCATGTCAGAGAGGCACGCCATGTTCCCCACAGCATGGGTGGGGGAGATAGGTGGGGGTGGGGTTGGGGAGGCCAGAAGGGCATGCAACATTAGAGGAGCACACACTCGATGACCTTGAAAAGGAGAGAGGAGGAGAGCAGTGTAGGGGCAGAAACAGCACAGCATGTCAGAGAGGCACGCCATGTTCCCCACAGCATGGGTGGGGGCAGAGAGGTGGGGGTGGGGTTGGGGAGGCCAGAAGGGCACGCACTATTAGAGGAGCAGACACTCGTTTTGTGAAGCAGAGACAATGATGAGGGGTGATGGGCATCACATACCTGACATTCCTCACTTCAACCTCCTTCAGGATCAACCCGAAAGAGAAATGCAGTTGGGTTACCTTCCTTCAGTTAGCCTATCCGCTCTGCCTGCCCTGAAATTAACCATTGCATGCAGATCACAAGGTGGGAGGGGGAGTAGCCCCATAAAAAGCTTTCTACATACGAAAAAAAATGGCATTTCAATTATCTCTGTTCTAGGGCTGAGCGATTACTCGATCAGAAATTCAGGTGAATAAAAATGGTTAGCCTTGGGCATATTTCATCGATCACATGGCAGGTCCCCGAAGCTAATGTCATTTTCGTCAAAAAAAAAAAAAAAGTTTCACATTGTCAGTTGTGTGTCAATGGTTTGGTTACATCCAAGGTGACATGGAGCAAGTAAAGTCGGTACATGAGATATGTCGGTGCCTTAATAGCAGAGGTGTCAGAAAATAGAATAAAGTAGGTTCAGAAAGTAAAAACCCTGCCACGTTTTCCGTCTAACACAGGTGACATCACTCAGTAGCTGATCTACCTGTCTTGGTTGCTCATTACGGTCAGCTGATTCAGAGCTGGTTGGATCACATTTGAGGCCGGATTTCTACTTTCTGAACCTACTTTCTTTTACTTTTTGACACCTCTGCTTAATAGATTTCAATCCGGCCGTCTTTAAATTGTCAGTATCAGGAGAAAGAAATTGTAATAGAAATGGATATTGGATGATACGGGAAAATATACTGTGATCATTTTTTTTGCCATATCACCCAGTTCTGCTCTGTTCTTTCAATGACTTTCACCAACGATGTTACGTAATGTTAGGAAACACTCCTGGAGGCCTCGTGGGTTGGATGCTCAAACTCACAGTCATTTCCTGACCCTCTCAACGATAATAAACACCCTCTCAAACCACACAGGCAAACAAAAGACTTCTGTATGAATAATCACCGCCGTCTACTTGCCCCTTCCATAACACAGACTCTACAAGAAAACAGTTGCTTCGCCCTGGGACAGTTAGCTCGTAATCTCAAAATGGCCCCAACAATGTGCCCAACATCACATCATAGTACTGCAAAATAACATGATGGCAAATAGGTTTTAGGTTTTGGAATGGTAGCCTACAACTTAAGGAGAACCGTTAGGGTGATTTTTCACTTAAGGTCAATAACTACCAATATCCGAAAGCCAAACATAAGTCTGACAAGCAATGTTTTTTTTGACTGTATTGTTTTTTTTCTGTCGTTTTTTATGATGGTCTGTTGGAAATGAAATCACGAGGCATTCAATAATGATCTGAGGTATTGTATTCTGAGATATTACTTTAAATAGGCTTGCGGTGCGATTAGGAAAAGGATGGTCCCATGTGTTGTCACTTATTGTTATTGCATAATAAGCAAGGACATCATGTTCTTAGATGCAGCTCAGGTTCATCAAGAAACATGACCTAATAGAAACTGATGCTGGAGAGAGGGGGAGAGAGAGAGAGAGAGAGAGAGAGAGAGAGAGAGAGAGAGAGAGAGAGAGAGAGAGAGAGAGAGAGAAGAGAGAGAGAGAGAGAGAGAGAGAGAGAGAGAGAGAGAGGATGGAGGGAGGGAGAGAGAGAGAGAGATGCCTAAACATGTCCAAGAAAGTCAAAGACCAAGAAGCCTGCTCCCCTTGAGTGGAGCAAAAACCCCAAGAGGGTTTCCATCCATCGGAGCAGAGAAGGCCGGGCCTCCACACCCTGCCCTCTCAACAACACGCAATTACCCATGATTACAGGGGGCACCACGGAGGCAAGTTCATCATAAAAGACCAGCTCCCATCTGGAGCCCAACAATATCTGTGACCTCGTTGGGTTGCTTGCTGGCTGGCTGATGGAAGGCTGCACAGAGGGTGGGGGAAGCCAAAAGCCACTCACACATTCAAACAGATGTTTCCAGAAACAACAGGAACATGGCAATGGGTAGCGTGCAGTCTTTCACCGCCTAACAAAAAGAGGGTGGGTGAGTGGGTGGGTGGGGGTGGGAAGGTGATGGTGAGACAAGGGGACGCTGCGATCAAATCAATGCCCGTCACATCGTGCGAACACAAGGGAGAGTGGGAGCATGTCACGCCCACAGGGATCAATACCCAACCTTCAGAGCCCCGAGTCCCTCAGCAGTCATCTGTCCCTTGTGTCAGCCATTCTCAAAGGCTTTGTGACCACTGACGAGCAGCACCTCTCTGGTACGACCAGACAGTCTGTCACACCTCAAATGACCAATAGACCGCTGACACTGGTTTGTGACAGAGACAACAAGCCAATGGCAGAGTCCGGTTTGATTAGGGCAGTTACCAAGGGCTGTGTGTTTTTGGCGCTCTCTCTGTATGGCGTGATCCCCCGGTCATTCAGATTCAGAGCACACCCGCACTGCGGGGAAGGAAGGGTAAGGTCCACGGACATTGTTCCATTGTGTCCTCTGACTGGGTTTCAACTGCTGCCAACCAGCCCTTTGGACCGCTTGGCTTTGCCAAGACCATTCTAGCACCACAGTTGCTGCACAGCAAGCTAAATGTCCCCTCCTAAGAGCACAAGTGTCAGGCAAACCCACCTAGACGTTACCATGGACTGGTGGAGGTCATTCTATTGTGGCACTAAAATGGCCTATAAGGCCATGATTTCCGCAATCCACTAAACATTTCGACATGAAACGAAAACAGGAGGGTTGCCAAAATGCCAAGCAGCTATTGTTTGTGAACTGGGAAGAGGAAGCATGGTATCGTAGTTCTACAGCACAGCACAATAGAGAAACGACCGCTATGGGAAAATCTGCACGTCAACAGACAAGGAGGGACGGAATGAGATGGACGACAGTTAGAAGCTGGCATTGGCACCATGCTGGAGAGAGAGAGAGAGAGAGAGAGAGAGAGAGAGAGAGAGAGAGAGAGAGAGAGAGAGAGAGAGAGAGAGAGAGAGAGAGAGAGAGAGAGAGAGAGAGAGAGAGAGAGAGAGAGAGAGAGAGAGAGAGAGAGAGAGAGAGAGACAGCCATGCTAACTAAAAAGTGAACATGGGTCTGCTTTTAATAATGAATCATTTCTATTTAGGACAGCAACTAAGCAGTGCTTTTCCCTACAGGGGAAGACTGTGGGTATGCAGTTTTGAGTCTGTTGAATCGTGACCAAGCAGAAGAGGACAGAAGTGGCCGATTGCTCCCCTCCCCTCCCCACTCCTTTCTCTCTCTCTCACTCACTCACTGACACACACACACACACACACACACAACCCAAAGTAGGCCTATGTTACGTCAGCCTATACCATGATAAGCTCTACTGTGTCCTTCCTCGCACTGTCTTACGCTGAGGAGCCCACAGCAGCTAAATATAGGCTAGCACTGCTGCGTGATGCTAAAGCCCACACACCACACTGAGGCTTCAATGAAGAACCAGTCAGGGACAGAGGGATACCTGGGCTTGAGTTTTGGGGTCACGTCGTTGTCCTAGAATCTGTGTGTGTGTGTGTGTGTGTGTGTGTGTGTGTGTGTGTGTAGCTGCTTGCGTGAAAAATGAGACAGCAAGAGAGGGGTTTATGGGAGGTCACATGCGAGCCTCCCGAGGTAATTATACAGACTGGCGTGAGAGTCTGTGTGTAAGTGCATGTTTGCCGGACAAAAGGTTGTGCTTGAGCAGGGCTGTCTGCAGTACTCTCCGCCCTCTCGTTCCACCCATCCCTCATGTCAGCTCCTCGGCCACACAGCCTCCCACGACTGCCGGCACAAACAAACTACTCCCTTGACACGGCCATCTTTATTTTAGTCCATCCACATGTGAACAAAACACCACATGTGACCCCACTCATGCACACACATACCAGCAATCACTAACAGAGTCATGCACAGATATTCCTGTAAATTACAGGCACACACACGCGCGCACACACACACACACACAGATGCTTGGACATAGCCAGACATAGATGTGTTTATATACATGCACACACCACACATATCCAGAGACATACCACTGAGGTACACACGGCACACACACACACACTTTACTGCAGCTATTTGCATTGTTGACATCCAGCCACGTGATGCACATTAAATCAGGCCCTGCTTGTGCCCTTCTCTCTCTCTCTCTGCCTCTCTCCATTCCATCCTCCCTCTCTCTGTCTCTGTCTCTCTCTCTCTCTCTCTCTCTCTCTCTGTGTGTCTCTCTCTCTCTCTGTTTGTCTACCTCCGCCATGGATCTGCCAGCACTGCAGTTCGTGCTGATGCAGGAGGAGAGAGGAAGGGGGGAGGAGTCAGTCATCTCCTCTCCTCTCCACACCCATCACCTAGGCTTATCCCCACAGGGAAGGGGGGGGGAGCTTAGAAAGGGGGGGGGGGGGGGCATAGAGAGAGAGAGAGAGATTTGGAGAGAGGAAGAGGGAGATAAAGAGAAATAGAAAGACAGATAGAAAGAGGCAGACACAGCGAGAGAGAGAAGAGAGAGAGAAAGAAAAAAAATATATATATATAAAGAGAGAGAGAGAGGAGAGAGAAGAGAGAGAGAGAGAAAGAAAGAAAGAGACAGAAAGAAGGGAGGAGAGAGAGAGAGAGAGATAGAGAGCTGGGGGGTGGGGATTATGTTATGTACACAGGAGACAGGGGGGACTGTGCTGAGGTGAGCTGGAGGCTCCTAGCTGCTGGCCTGGGCTCCATTCATCAGCCGGTTTGCTGACTCCTACAGAGCCACACAGCTCTGGAGCTAGAGGAGGAGGAGGAGGAGGAGGAGGAGGAGGAGGAGGAGGAGGAAGACTAAGCACTGAGGCATCACTTTAAGAGAGGAGAGCGGAGGACGATCACGTAACAGGACACGGCGAGGGGACGGGGACACGATGACCCCAGCTTAAATCTGTCGTGCTGAGCAAACGGGATGATGACAAAGACTCTATCTTTGCTTAACAATCTCTTTAACAACGCTTTGCTGAGGCAAAGACAAAAATCCACTTATAGCTGCGAAGATGATCGGTTGTACCGCCGCACAGATTTCCAATTAAAGAGCTGCCAGTTATGCATCATTAATGCAGCAACAACCGTTCATGAAACCTTATCCTAATGCAGCTCAGAGGAAACAAAGAACTAACAAAATAACTCAAATATGGCATCTTCCGAAAATGGTAGACAGAAGTAACTATGCCCCTGTCTAAGTGCCTGTCTATGTCCCTGTGTGTGTGCGTGTGTGTGTGTGTGTATGTCTTTGCCCCTGTGTGTGTGTGTGTGTGTGTGTGTGTGTGTGTGTGTGTGTGTGTGTGTGTGTGTGTGTGTGTGTGTCTTTGCCCGTGTGTGTGTGTGTATGTGTGTATTGGGGGGGTTCTGAAGATGGTGGCATATGAACCATAGAAGTAGACCGTCACAGGACATTGCCCCAGAGCAAGGCAGGAATGCAGACATTGAGGAACCCCTGAGACCACACACGCACACATCAGATTCAACATGGCCGCTCGCTGATACCAAAACCAGATAAGAATGCCAACACTAAAGAGCCCAACTGCTGCACCAGGAGCAACACAATGAGCACCAGTGTACTGAGAACTTACTGTTAAATCAAAAGACAATTTAAGTGCTTCTTTAGAGTACTGGCAAAATCTACCACCAATGGATTATTGTGTTAAAAATGGCTGGAACTAAATTAATACTAGAAGGTGAGGAGAGGGTGTTGTTCAGAATGTTAATTGCCGCCTCCCTCACAAACAAGCGATAGTGGGACTTACTGTCACGCATACACACACACACACACACACGTTACGTAATTAAAATCAAGGATCCCTGTCGGCACATAGGCATCTCTAATCAGCTCTCTTGGGAGAGACGGTCGATGCGCACCAACTAAGTAAGTAAGCCAGCAGCAAAAACAACAGGCATCAGCAAAACAAAGCCACCAACCATGGCAAAACAACAGTCATGGAGTCAACCAGGTCACACAGCCTAGGCCAGACAAATCACTACAATCACCTGTAGATGCCCAAATGTTCGCCTCAAAAAACAGCAACTACACACACAGAAACTACACACACACACACACACACACACACAAAGGGCTGGCTGTTCTTAATGGTGCAGGAGGGCAGAAGGCAAACACAAGCATGAATCACTGGTCTCTGTGCAGCCCTAATCTGATGCAGCTGTGAGCGCTGCCACTTTGGCCAGCAGCAGCATCAAAAACATTACGAGCTGCAGCAACTGGTTATATATAGAAGTACACTGCAGCAGCACTATAAAACCTCCAACCACATTCTACTTTACGTGTGTGTGTAGCATGTGTGTATGTGTGTGTGTAGCATGTGTGTGTGTGCGTACGTGTGTGTGTTGTGTGTGTGTGTGTAACATTTGTGTGTGTGTGTGTAGCATGTGTGTGTGTGTTGTGTGTGTGTGTGTGTGTGTGTGTGTAATGTGTGTGCACATGTGGAAGATAAAGAGAGGAAGAGAAGTCAAAAAAAAAGGGGAAGAATAGTTTATTCCCGTTTGGCAGGCTTCTCGTCCATCGATTGATAGCACTGAGCTAAACTTCAACAACCCTCGTCTGAGAGCTGGCCTGGGAGAGGGGCAAAGGCAATGTTTAAGGGCCAAAGTCTAAAGACTGCAGTTTTTCTCTCCAACTCTCTTTCTCTCCCTCCCTCCCCTCCCTCCCTCCCTCCATCCATCCATCCCTCCCCTCTCCTTCTCTCCCTCTCCCTCTCCCTCTCCCTCTCTCTCTCCCTCTCTCTCTCCCTCTCTCTCTCTCTCTCTCTCTCTCTCTCTCTCTCTCTCTATGGGAACACCTTGTCCAAACAGACACCACAACCCCAAAGGAGAGAAAAAAAAAAGAAATCACCATGCCAGTTCCAGCAGGGTTGATAGGGAGGAAAAGAGAAAGAAAAGAGAGAGTGAAATATGAATCTGGCTGGTTGCCATTCCCCCCGAAACCACTGTGCTTCCACACAGGCAGGCTGTCCTTAGATGTCTCCTAACCGCATGTCCCGACACAACACAACACAGCACTGCACAGACTGGAGCAAAGCAGAGCAGAGCTGCGCAGTACAGAGCTATGGGGAGCAGGGCCCAGGAGAGGGAGAGAGAGAGAGAGAGAGAGAGAGAGAGAGAGAGAGAGAGAGAGAGAGAGAGAGAGACAGAGGGAGAGAGAGAGAGAGAGAGAGAGAGAGAGAGAAAGAGAGAGGGAGAGAGAGAGAGAGAGAGAGAGAGAGAGAGAGAGAGAGAGAGAAAGAGGGAGGGAGAGAGAGAGAGAAGGAGAGAGAGAGAGACAGGGAGAGGGGAGGGCCAGTCTTTAAAAAGTTACAGTGGTTTAGAGTCGGACAACGGCACAGCACCCTACTGAGCAAACACCACAGCCGGGGACCAAGAACTGAGCAAAGACCAGAATGAGCAAGCAGGCTATTTTACATCTGACTGACATGAACAATCGCAAAAAAGGCTGTTTGTGAAAGGGGAGGCACATATTTATGTAAGCAAACACTACACATACACACACACACTACACACACACACACACGAATTATGCGCAACTGGTCCAAGTCAGCAGTTAGACTAGTGAAGTTCCACCTACAGTAGATACGGTACTACAGCAACGATAAGCAGAGTCTGTTGCTGCGCCTGAGGCAGATGTATGCTGGAATGAATATCTGTACCTGTAGAAGAAGCAGTCGCAGCAGACCAGTACCCCCATACAGCCGTCGAGGGGGTGCGGGGGGGGGCTGTCGGGCCACCCGCTCCCCGCGCTGCCGATCCTGCGGGCTGCTGGTTCCCGGCGCTGCTTAGCACCAGAGGAGAGCGACCGCCGTCTCCGCGCAGCACTGGAGCATTACACTTCTCCACCCGCAATGAGACTCGCTATCCCTCTTTCCCTCCCTCCCTCCCTCCTTCCTGCGCTTGCTCTCTTCTACACTCTGTCGCTCGCGTCCTCTTTATCCCGACGCGGACACACTCGCTCTCTCTCTCACACACACACAGACAGAAGGATGAGGCTTTTTTTCCCCTGGTGCACAGACTACGCAGCATACGAATGGCTCAGACTCAGACACACACACAAGCGAAACGACAGACAGAGTGTGAGCTGAGAGTTAAGCTCAGGCAATAACTCTGTCAGCTCCCCCCCCTCTCTCCGCTGTACCAGTGTCTCGCCGCCCGCCCCCCCTCCCTCGACCTGACGCTACCTCCTGTTCTCTCCTCTCTTCTCGTCTGCTTTGCTCTCCGCTGTTCACACTCTTTGCACACTTTCTTCACATTTCTCTAGCTCTCTCTGTTGCTCGATTTCTTCTCCCAGTACTTCTGTCTCGTCTGTTGCTCTTTCCCTCCCCTTTCTGAGTCTCTCTGCCTCACGTTTTCTCTCTTACCCGCTCTCTCTCTCTCTTTTCCTCTCTCTCTCCCCCTCCTTCCCTCCCTCTTTTTCTCTCTCTCTCTCTCAAAACACACACACACTCTGGCTCTGCCTTGAGAGGCGGGAACATAAGGTTGGCAAATATACTTCCATAAACAAACTGCTGACTGGCCACTGCTGGAGCCAAGGGCTGTTTTTTCCCCTCCTCCCAAGCTCCACTAACCTTCCTGGAGGCAGCGGCAGCTTGTCTGGGAGTACCAGCCTCTCCACACCCCTGCCACTACACATACGCACACATTACACATACTGTACAGTCAAACAGTGCAAACGCTGGGCACAGAATGTGGACCACAACAACAAGAAAAAGACCTGGAGGTGGTTTTGTCTGCACAGGTACAGGGAGGTGGGGTTTGAGGTAAGAGGGACGTCTTAAGGGAAATGAATGCACAGCCAGCTCTGTCCTCAGCAGAATGTGCTGACACAACAGCTGAAGGAAAAGCACGCTAAGCATCAGCCCGTCTGCACACACAGACAAACGTGAGCTTCAAAAAACAAACACACAAAAACACACACTATGCTTAACACCTAAAACCCACCTGCAAAAACGTCATCACGCCCAGCAGACAAACAAGGTGTGACTTGGTCAGTTTGGGTTTGCTCATCATTACATTACACTTAGCTCTTATCCAGAGCGACTTACAGATATTTACAGGGTTTTAGTTACAGTCCCTGGAGCAGTGTGGGGTTAGATGCCTTGCTCAAGGGCATCTCAACCATGGATAGGGTGGGATTCGAACCGGCAACCTTCCGATTGCAAGTCCAACTCCCTAACCACTAGGCCACAGTTGCAGTCATCATCAGAGTTACATCCAGAGCTGAGCACCGTCTGCCAACGTGACCCTCAGCACAGCAGCTTTGGAGGGAGCCATTAGAGCACTGCAGTCCTGCACACTGTGCACCAGCCAGGACTTATTCAGCTTTCTGCTGCCCAAATGGTCTCATGGGAACACGCAACAGAGAACACAGCTCGCCCTACAGTCCACAGTGCAGTTCGAGTGAACACAAAGTAATGACACCCGGCCATATTGATTGGATTACTGCAGTGGTATTGTGACTGGACGGCGCTTGCGAACAGGGTTCAGTCGATGAGAACTGTGTCTGCTGCGACACAGCTCTACTTTATTTCACGGCACAAATTAGGAGGAACCTCATGCACTCCTGACTGTGAATGAGATACGATGGCTAGAACAGTACTCAGATACAAGTTCAACTTAGGTCATAAGCCAATTCCTATCTCGCATTATGTCTTCTCTCTACTTAAAGGATAACAAAAGCAGTGATGGACACTTTTAACATTAACTAATTGTCCACTGGATTGTTGATAGCTATTTGTCTCCTAACTTAGTTAGTACAGAGGGATATTTACCATGTTAGGTAAGACCTCCCAGCGATAGACGAGGGAGAAGAACTCCATTTGTCATCATTAGCTGAGCAGAGCTCCACGGAGGAAGGAGCTTAAAATAGACGGCCTGACCAACATATCCATCTTTCTGTCATTTTAATTCAACCATGACTGTGGTCTAGCAGCACATCCGCCAATCAATGTCAGCTCAATCCCAAAGATAATGTTAGCAAGACAGTTCTGTATATCTGATAACAGCGAGAAAGATTGCAGTGATTAGTTTATGCATCCGAGTTTAGATTTTGAATCACTGCCAAACATACTGATGACGCTGATTTGAAACCCTGTGTAGCCTATTAGTTTGTCATGCAGTGTGTCAAGATTCATTCAGAAGTTGAAGCTTTTGGGGCAGTTGCTCGCTGGGACTAGGAGCACAGATACCATTACGTTTCGGTAGCCACTAAAGACAGGCAACAAAGAAACGCCCCTGTCTCCCCTTTCCCAGTAGTCAAGATATACAGGTTTTTCCACCTTTATTTCTGCCTACATCATATAGTCAAGGCATACTGGTCAGATATGGTCTGAATTCAAAGTAGGGTAATGGCAGTAATTACAATAAAGACTGGGGGGAAATTGTACCAATTACCTTCCCCAAAATACTTAAACCTTAAAATCCACTCATGACTTTAATAACGCACCATAATGCTCCAAATTGCTCGTCAATAATTGGTTTAATAACCGCAACAAACACTCCCTATGCTGCTTTAATTTTCGCTGAATATGACGCATCTTCCTGCCACGATGTAATAGCCGACAATAGTGCATGAGGAGCCAGTAGCGATGATGTCAACCTCTGCGCGAAATGAGACGTGGTTGCCCTATCCAAAAACAATACAATTTTCAGCAGTGAGGAAAGGTACTTTTTAATAGACCGGTTAATGTTCCTAGAGAGAACTCGAGAGACCCTTACCCCAGTCGCTGATGATGAGAGACTTAGTGACTAGTAGTGGATAAATGTTCAGAGGGAAAACTTTAAACGTTTCCTTGCGCCTCGGTCATCGACAGAGCACGTTAGTCAATAATTAGAAGTCGCTTACCTATTCAGAGTGTATGAGCCGTTTCGTTTGAATCTCATTCTGCGAGACAGAAATTTGATAAGGATATCCAGACTTTTAGAGGTCGTTGTGGTCGTTGTAATAGACCTTCCTCCCCCTTTCTCGCTTTTGCAAACTAAAGACAAAGAAACGGTGAGCGCTTTGTAGACTGCCGTATATGTTCCCTTTGCTCAGTATTGGTAGAAGACCGCCGCCCCCCGGCATTCCTGCTTCCGTAGGGCTGGGTTTAAAATTTGTGTGAATGGGGAAACAGTTTCGTTTACATTCTGGGGGAGAAATTACACGCATTTAACTTAATTAAGAGAGGGCGAGAGTCGCAAAGTTAAAGAAGGCAATCATATTGACGCTGCCTTCATGCGTAATTACAACACTGCAATCTTGCAATCAAAGTTAATGCCTCCAGAGCACGTGAAATGATTCCATAAAACCACAACCACATCCCCCTTTGGAACCACAAAAAATCTGCACAGTGCTTGATTAAGCTCACTGGAGTCACTACAGGCAACATGAGTTTAAAACTGATGAATGACCAAAACCTCAGAGTAATGTCTCACTTGCTAATGAACTTTACTTTGTTTTTGTTACTGCACTGTATTGGTACATGCTAGTATGCGTGTTTGAGTGTCTTATATTAATATTAATAAAGTATTTAAAAAAAATCAAAAGGAAGTACATTTAAAAATCTCCCAGTCCTGTAGGGGGTGGTGCAGAGGCAAAAGATGAATCTTCCCTTGGAGGTTCAAGACACCCTGTGCTAGGTTACTGTGTCGAGCATCTTTCTACTGCAGAGTTATGCAATGCACACGCAGAAAGGTGAGAGAAAAGAAGCAGTGGGACTTTAAGGACAAACATCCATTCACAGTCCTCCACTACACACACACACACACACACACACCTACACCTCCCCATCCTGTGAGTGAGCTCTGTGGAAGCGTGTTCATGAATCCTAATGAGGGAATGAGTGAGAAGCCTCCCTGGGCTATTTTCCAGGCAAAGGACACCATTCAGAGCGTGTATGACCGCTGCTGCCATAGTGTGTGTGCTGACACAACACCTAGTGCAGCACCTGGTGAAGTGTGTCAGCAATCATTCCTCTCACACCGAGAGAGGGCAGCTCCCAGTGGCAAGCCTGCTTGCTAGACTGCAGCCCTCCTGCTTTGTTTGCCTAATCTATATGGGGGTCAAACACTTCCCATGACCTGAGAAGAATATTCATGTTAGTGCCTTTGTTTGCCAATTAAAGAGATATGGAGAGGACAGTCCCAGTCCAGTCCCTGACAACAGGGAACCTAAACCCATATGCCACTCAGCTTCTGGTACAGGCTATGGTCATCTCTCACTATAGTCATTAGTTGCAATTCTCTCCTGGCTGGCCTACTTGTTTGCACAATAAAACCATTGCAAATGATCCATCGCAGCATCGGGTCTGGTATCCAATCACCCCAAAAGGGTGCACGTCACTCCTCTGTTCATTAACCTGCAGTGGATCCTGGTGGCTGCTCAAATTAAGCACAAGGCTTTGACTCTAGCCTACAAAGTAACTTTAGGGTGCGCCCCTGATTATCTGAAAGCTATAATAAAGGCTTATGTCCCATCCAGGGTGTTGCGATCCAAACAAACAAACCGTCTGGCCTTGCCCTCTCCTTACACAAGGCAATCTCTGTCCAAACTGTTCTCCTTTGTTGTCCCACAATGGTGGAACAAGTTGTAAGTCCCTTTGGATAAAGTGTCCACTAAGTGTAATGTAATGTAATATAAAGTGATTCCCAAATTTTAATTCTGATTACACACAGTGCACACAACAAAATTACAAGCTGCATTTAACACATCACACACATGAACAGGGAGCATCTGTAATGGGGGCAACCGGGGTGCAGTGTGTGGTGACGGTACCATGCTCTGGGTACCTCAGTGTGTGTGTGTGTGTGTGTGTGTGTGTGTGTGGTGACGGTACCATGCTCTGGGTACCTCAGTAGCACTTCTGGCAGTTGGCTCAGCTCACAGTTCCGTTACCTTAACCACCAAGCTACCACTGCCCCCTGTAGAACAACTGCAGAAAAAATATGGCCACGGTCTGTCATATTTCAGTTCTGCTGCCTAACCTCTGGAGGAGTTGCAGGCTTTATTTAGTGAAACACCAAAACACAAAGGTTCCTGCCTCTCACTGGCAGTGAACTGCACACAGAGACATCTCTTTGTTGCTGACTGCTGTGGCAGCACTGTGAAGTATTGTGGTGGTTGTGGTATACCCGTGTGGTAGTAGCCTCGATAGTCTATAACAGATTAAATATAACACCATCTCCTGCATCTCATGTGTCAAAAAATCAAGGCCTGATGACTGGTCCTGTTAGCCGCTGACTTTATGACAGATCAGGCCGCAGTCCGGCAGGATGGATGAATACTGTACATCTGTTGTGCACAAAAACCTGGTCATATCCTGAAAGCAAAGAGTTGTTTGCCCAAAAATGCTTTGTGATGGTCTTGTCTGATTAATCAGAGCCTGTTGTGCTTTGAAATGGTCTGATCTGTCTGTATTAATGGATGGTAGCACAGTCTGCCTGGGGTCAGATTAGTGAGACCTCCTGACTGGCTCTCTGGAATTGTGTGTGTGTGTGCATGTGTGTGTGTGTGTGTGTGTGTGTGTGTGTGTGTGTGTGTGTTTAAGCAGGCTCTACCAGGTAGCACACAGTCATGCAGAGTGATCTAGGATGTCATCAACTCACCAAGTCTCCCCCTACACTGCCACCCATTTCTGGAACAATTTTCACTTATCTACAACCCCCTGAGAATAGGTTATGGATGATGCAGACAAGGCTTGGTGCACTTACAGCTGCACTTTAAAAGTACACTGTAAAGATTTTCTTATAAGACAGAACTCTGAGTGCACTATCCTTTTTAATGATAATAACGCACTATAAATCAGGACTGTGTTTGTTTTATGGGTTTGTTTTAAATGTGATTATTTAAAAAAAATCTGCAATTACTGTATGTAGAAAAACTACATACCATCCTAACATCATAGATTTATTTTGCTTTTGGGAAAACAAAGAAAGCGACATGCTTCACATTTAGAAACAGAAGCACAAAGATTCTGCATCTCTCTTCTCCTTGAGGCATGCCTATAAATCTGTACCCAACAGCCCACCCCACCCCCTGGAATAAAAAAAATAAAAAAACATAAAAAATTTAAAAAAGAGACGTGATGTTAGGGGAAAGAACTGTAGCTTCAGGAGTAGCTCCAGAGAGGGTCCTCTGGTGTGGCTGACTGAGTAATGGCTGTGGTTGGGCTGGTGGGGCTGAGCTGAGCCAGAGAGAGCTGAGCACAAGATCTGACACGGGCAAGTGATCTCTGGGGGCGTGAGAACAGGGTGCAAGGCAGGAGTGGAGACCTTGTTTGAGATGAAAAATACACATGCAAACCAGAACGGCACTGCAGATAAATATCCCCATAAATCCTGCGGTCGGTTGCCTATAAAAGGCAAAACATAAAGCCAAGTGGAGGGCCACAAGGGGAGACTGGCAACCAAACGGTCGGTGAAGAAAACCGCCACTCTGCTGCCACCTAATGGTCAAAGGCAATATTGCACTGCACTCAATATTGCACGCAACTCAGAATACTCACGCGAAACAGAATAATCGACAAGATTGTTTGACATTCTTTTTTAGGGGTAAAAATCAATAAGTACCACAGAAAATAAGATAAGTAGCATATAATTGAAAGCAAAGCCATCTGTAAGGTGTTTAGCGACTTGAAGAAGACCCTTTGCATTGCATTGCTGTATGGAGCCTATGAGTTCTAACACAACCCACAGACAGGATGAGATTTCACGCTTTAGCGACTCCAAAGATCTTGACCCCACGAGCAGACAGGCGAGCACAGGTTCTCTGCTGATCCACATGATCAATAGAGGACTGTTTTTTTATACAGGCTTCCAGCTATACATGCAGGCCTCCACCAGTGCACTGACTGAGCACACGCCTGATGCTTCCCCCTTGGGCCTGGCAACAGTAAAATCAATGAGGTTAACTGTCCAAAGGAGGTCATGCTTTTGCTGATTAGAGTCAGAGCATCGCTTTCACTCATACATCTAAGGCCAACACTGACAGAGGCTAAGCTCTCATTAGCTTTTTTTCCCTGATGTTTTCTTGTTTCATGTGGAAAAAATGCAACAAGCAAACGAGAAACAGTTCAAACAGTATTTAAATGTGTGAAAACAGAAAGGCATTTACATATTTGGGTGTTTCTTGTGAAAGCCTTTCGTGAGAAGTAGAAAATAAACCACAGAAAGCTGCTGCCTGGTATAACATTCAAACATGCCATGGAGTCTCGGTTTCACAAAATCATCACCCTGACACTGTTCAACTGTGTCGAACTCTTTCAGGTTACAGCTGCAAAAATGGATACATGGCCTAAAATTCCACACACTTCTAGCATCTCCCAGCAACAACTTCTGGTGTACTGTTTCTCAGTGTATCCTGTGATTTTTGTTATTCCACAGCCACGGATTGATAGCATTAACCTTTCCTTCTGCCAAAGACACCAATCCCTGTGGCTTCAAGCTGCATCTATTTCGATGTAATATTTGTGTTTAATTTCGATGATGCTACTTAAAAAACATCTAAGGCCAGAAAAAAAGAGAGAAGACTGCATGTTTTCCTGTTTTGACATGTTCAAAGAATCATCCAAAGTATGTGTGTTAGTTTGCGGCCAATTTTTAGTGAACAACTGCCCAGCTGGTTGCAGGCAGATGCGGAACCGGAATTGAGTCAAGCATACTCCCACAGACACAGCTAGGTGTGCATAATGCAATATTTCATCAAGGGGTTTCCATTTGAAAACTCTGCACATCCCCTGAAATTTTGTCCCCATACAGACTGTTGTACATGTAGATTCTAAAGCCCTAGCTCATAGTCAAAATAAAAAGAAATGCATTTATGCTATACAGTTATTTAGCAGAAGCTTTCCTCCAAAGCTTATTAGGGTATAGACGAACCTCTTGATTAATATGTTTGCACCCTTGATAAAATAAGAGTTTTGTTACCTAGCTGATGACTACAAACAGCAATATATTACAGTAGAAAGCTATCGTCTTTAAGAAGTAGGAGTAAATAGTTCTAAGGGGTATATAAATCTCTGATTATCTATTTGTCTTCTTTAGCATGCATTTCTTTAATTACAGAATCACACAGCTGATTGGTGACAGAGTGTACTACTACTACACTGTATCATTCAGCTAGCAGAGCCATGCAAAGCCCTACCAGTTGAATGTAAGCCATCAAACGAAGCAAAAAACAAAACAGCAGCCAGTGTCATTGTGATTACAGCACAGCACAGTGTACACAACGAAACTGACTCTGCATTTAACCCATCACACAGGTGAACAGTGGGCAGCCATGACAACGGCACCCGGGGAGCAGTGTGTGGGGATGGTACCATGCTCTGGGTACCTCAGCGGCACTACTGGCAGTTGGTGGATTCGAACCTGCGATCCTATGGTTACAAGTCCGATACCCCAACTGCCAGGCCACCACTGCCCCAGAGAGAGAGCATTAGAGATACCATGTGCAGGACTTTTACCTACTATGCATGTCTTTCAGAAGGAAACCAAAAGGACTCCTACTTTTATTCTTTCAGCACTTCAGGGACTACTTTTAGGAGAATTGACATGTGTCAGTGGTTCTGATGGAATTGTTCACTCATTCACTAGTGCACTTTGTAGCACATCACAATCAGGCAGCTGTGACCTAATGGTTAGGAAGTTGGTCTTGGGATCGGAGGGTCGCAGGTTTAAATCCTGTACCAGTAGGAAAATGTGCTGTAAACTATTTACAGTAAATTTACGGCAACTAGTAGCCAGGAATTTCCTGTAAAATTTACAGTAAATTTCTAACAGTGTGGGTGGGCGATCTGCGCTCTCCTGCACCCTCATCCACGGCTGAAGTGCCCTTGAGCAAGGCATCTAACCCCACATTGCTCCGGTGGGACTGTACCTGTACCTACAGTAAGTTGCTCTGGATAAGAGTCAGTTAAATGTAATGTAACTTACACTGGCTCATTCACTACACCGTGAGCATTTTGGCTTTTTTCCATAGACTCCTCTGGGAAATAGTCTACTGCTGTTTGATGTGTGGTTCTTCCCTTGTTAGTTATTTTGTACTTCGTACATCACTACAAATATGTTGATGAGCTATTAGGGGCTTCTTTGTTGCACCTAATAACAGTCTCTCTTTTTATGAAGACAACGCACTTCGACACCCC
>CM050208.1:15372500-15395000 GCA_027475355.1 Coilia nasus
AGCATTTTAATCTGCACTGTGAAGAGAGGCCAGTCCTTCATTTAGTGTTTGGAGAGGGCAAGCTTCAGTAATGTGCTCCATGGTCTCCACAGGCACACAGTGGGCTTGGTCTGCCACCCCACCTATGGAGACTGGCGAGGCAAGGGCCCTGACTAGTCCTAAATCTAAAGCACCCTGAAACTTTGCTATGTTATGCACTATGTTAAGCGGTCCTGACACAGGCCATTTTAAAATGTCCTCACCGTCACCATGGGTCATTAACGCCGCAGTGAAGGTGTTGAGTTTGACGGTGCATTTGAAACATTGCAACTCCTTGTACCATTTCACTCCCAGAATCAGAACCAAATACAGCTTTCAAAGTGCCCTGAAACTTTGGTACGTTATTGTGGTGTGTGCATATGCTGCGCATCTAGATCAAACAGCATGTGTTTATTTGTCCTCAAGACTTCTTCAAAAACTACTGACAGCTGATTAACAGACACCAGTTTTAATATATGCATTTAAAATGAGAAGTGTGTTATTTCTCCACAGTCCTGGATGTTTTTAATTGGAAAACTGACTCAGACCAAACCTTAACATGTTCAGCCAGTCAGCATGTTGTCTCAGGAGCACAGAAGAGAAGACTGTAAAGTGATTTAAGGTGATTAGCTGTTAAGCAACAAATATAAACGACCTTGTACCACAATCATAGGCTGTTTTTAAAGGTTACCTATATTGAAAAGAGGTGCAGTAGAGCAGTGGGGCAGAGAAAACTTCCTTACCAAAGCAAACCAATCCTATGCATGACAATGCACAGAGATATCATCTCTCTTAATTGTAATAGTAGTATGTAGATGCAATGTCATCCCATAATGCCGTATGATTGGGCTATGGTTTGGTTTGGCCTTTATTGGCGACACGCTAGAAACCATGAAAGACCTAAATAGTCAAATGTGAGCCAGAAAGTCAGACAACAGAATGGACATTTGAAGATGGGTCATATATTGCCAAATATCATTACGGACTGCTGAATGCTTTTAAACCAGTGACCTGGAGTGGTGCTATTTTATTTTATAGCTCTGAATAATGCAGCATGGTTGTGTTCCTGGTCTGGGTGAAAACTGTTTCACTCAAACAAGACTGTACTCAGATCTCATCAAACTTCCATTTGAAGAACAGATAAATATCATTCAGCTTTTCACATCAGAGTAACAATGTGTAAAAAAATGTACACATGATGACAATAAATAAAAAGACTGCACAACCAGATAAAACAGATGGAGAGAGAACAGTATATAGACACAAATACAGAGAGGTAAAGAGAAAGAGACAGAGAGAGACAGAGACAGAAAGAAAGGGAGAGAAAGAAAGACAGTGAGAGAGTGAGAGGGAAAAAGAAAAATGGTGAGAGAGAGAGGGAAAAAGAAAGAAAAAAGAGACAGAGCAAGTGTGAGTGAGGTCTGCTGTCAGCAGGAAGAGCTGGCATATGGAGCGCAGTATGTCTGTGTTTAATTAGCTTCTCTTTAATCTCGCTGCGCCGCTTACATGTTCCATTGATCGCGCTAACAAGGGATTGCCATGGTTGCTCCCAGGCCTCCATGTTGAAGCCAAACAAGTACATCATTGACCCTGTGTGTGTGTGTGTGTGTGTGTGTGTGTGTGTGTGTGTGTGTGTGTGTGTGTGCGTGTGTGTGTGTGTGTGTGTTCGTGTGTGTGTGGAGAGAGGGTGTGTGCATGTGTGCTTATGTACTTCCATCGAACTACATGCTTACATGGGGAAGTGTGCCTGTGTGGGTGGACTGGTAGGCTAGGTGTGAATAACACATCCTCCCTAATAGAAAAATAACAGATAACTCAGCACTTTTAAAAAGAAGAAAAAAAAAAACACCACAACCCATAGCACACTCACATTGGCTTCATGGGTTAAGGTCAGAAAAACAGCTAAAAAAAAAGAAAACACCACCACTTTGATCCACTCACACAGACAAACACTACAAAGTTCAGGAAACAGTCCACGCTCTTTGGTCCAGCACATCATCCTACCCAGACTGGACATTTGCCCCAAATAGCTGCGTTTCGTGCGGAGCCTGACTGGAACCAAACGAGGGTTTGTTGGTGCATGTTTTAATTCAGTTTGGAAGATTCTTGTGCTGATAAGATGGAAACCAGAGCAGCCATTCACATTCAAACACACACACACACGCACACACACAGACACACACACACACACACACACACACACTGCAGAGGCATGATGATGAGGAGAAACAAAGTGGGGTTTTCATCCTCAGAAAGATGTCACGACCGCAGGAATGGAACACCTATAAAAAGCGCATTACAGTCTAAACGTGAGAGACGAACAGAAACATACTGTCCCCAGTTAGGGCCTAATGAAGTTACAGCCCACCCCAACTCTACAACACACACACACACACACACACGCACACACACACACACACACACACACACACACACACACACACACACACACACACACACACACACACACACACACACAAACCCCATGTCTACAAGATAACACAGAAGATAACATCTGAAATTAAGGATGGAAAAAGTCAGAGCTGAGATTCAGTCGTCAGACTGAGAGGCAGGCAAGTAACTGTTCTGTAGTCCTTACAGCTGCTTCTTGATGCAGAGCAGCTACAGCTGCAGGCTACACAGCATTCTGTTGGGCCATATCAGACCGTCTACAGTGTTAATGTGTAGCCAATATGTAGCTAGAGTCAGAGCCCTGTTCTACATGGAGTAATGTCTGTCTTGGTCACCACTTAGGTTTTAAATGAATCAACATACTTTGAAACCAAAACCTAGTCTAATGCATTACTGCTATTGAACCTTAAAGGAACACTCCACTTTGTAGGAAATAGGCCCATTTTCCAACTCCCTTGTTTTACTGTTTTTGAAACCATTCAGCCAATCTCTGGATCTGGCAGTAATATCTCCAGATCTGGCAGTAGCACTTCAGCTATTATCTTAGCATAAATCATTAATTAGCATGCTAGATCAGTAGCATGCTGGTAATAGCTACAACTTCTACTACTACTACTGCTACTGCCAGATTCGAAACTGGATTCAAAAACAGTAAAACTCAAGTATTCAACTCTATTCGAGTTGGAAAATGGTCATATTTCCCAGAAAGTGTAGTCCTTCAAGTCTAATCATGCAGTGTCAGATGTTCTTTTCCCATGTTAAAACCATAGGTAGGCGAACGGAGTTAAAAATCATCAATACATCACAGCAGTACGTGACAGTTCAGGTCCACAGTACAAGAGAGGCCGTGCTCCGTGAAGGGAGGCCCAGGCAGATATGGCTGTGCTGTGCTGTGCTGACTGTGCCAGGCTTTGGTGTGTGTCCAGCTAACGAGTGAAAGGCCTGCTGGTCTGAGTGATGTAAGCCCTCAGTAATCCAATTACGCTACGGACCTGGATGCCGCACCCAATCGGAGAAAATCCCATATTCTGGGTGTCTGTGGTTCTGTACAAGGGGAAAAACTGATGGCCAGGGTTCTCTTTGATCATTTCTTTCAAGTTCTCTCCCTCCCTCTCTTTCTTCCTCTTTATGTCCCTCTCTACCTCTCTGAATCCATCCATCCCTCCCTTCCTTCCTCCCTTATCTCTCTCTCTCTCTCTCTCTGTCTGTCTCTCTCTCTGTCTCTCTCTCTGTCTCTGTCTCTCTCTCTCTCTCTCTCTCTCATTTCCTTCCATCCTGTCACCAGCGTGACATTTTCCTCAGCTCCAAGGCCTCTCCATGTGGGCTTCTCGGAGCATGACATGCAGTGCTGTGCTGCTGCCAAAAAACAAAGGCCCCGCTTGGGTCACGTAGAGCTGTGCTTGGAGCTACTGTCAAGCGCCATCATCCCTGCACCGGTGACTTCAGTGGCTGCCGGCGGCCAGCCTGCTTCCTCCCAGGAAACCGCAGGCCGGACGAACGGACAGACTGACGGATGGACGCCGCTGCCGCTGCTCCAGAAACCCAGCGGTGTAAGAAGTGTCACACACTCACACAGTGGCGTAAGATGTGTCACACACACACACACATATGCACACATAAACACACGTACACACACATACACTCCCATACACACACATACACCCTATGCACACACACATACACACACACAGGAAAGCTCCATGACTGGAGAGAGGAGGGGTGGTGGTGGGGGTGGTGGAGGACGGAGGTTGAGAGTTTGAGATGAATGGAGGAGTCGAGAAAGCGATGGGACTGAGGGACAGAGAGAGGAGTGGATGAGGAAGCGATGGGACTGAGGGACAGAGAGAGGAGTGGATGGGGAAGGGATGGGACTGAGGGACAGAGAGAGGAGTGGATGAGGAAGGGATGGGACTGTGGGACAGAGAGAGGAGTGGATGAGGAAGGGATGGGACTGAGGGACAGAGAGAGGAGTGGATGAGGAAGCGATGGGACTGTGGGACAGAGAGAGGATTGGATGGGGAAGGGATGGGACTGAGGGACAGAGAGAGGAGTGGATGAGGAAGGGATGGGACTGTGGGACATAGAGAGGAGTGGATGAGAAACCGATGGGACTGTGGGACAGAGAGAGGAGTGGATGAGGAAGGGATGGGACTGTGGGACAGAGAGAGGAGTGGATGAGGAAGGGATGGGACTGTGGGACAGAGAGAGGAGTGGATGAGGAAGGGATGGGACTGTGGGACAGAGAGAGGAGTGGATGAGGAAGCGATGGGACTGTGGGACAGAGAGAGGAGTGGATGGGGAAGGGATGGGACTGAGGGACAGAGGAGTGGATGAGGACGGAATGGGACTGAGGGACAGACAGACAGAGGTCTGGATGTGGATGTGGTGGGACTGAGGGACAGACAGCCAGGGGTCTGGATGAGGACGTGGTGGGACTGAGGGACAAACAAACAGAGATCTGGATGAGAAAGGGATGAGAATGTTGGACAGATGAAGAGTCTCAGAGGCTCACAGGCTGTGCGCTAAAGATCTCAAAAAAAGAACACAAATGACAGAATGGAATGTCCTCCATGTTTTAGAGGGGAAGTCCTGGAGGGGGGACACGGGGTTACCATTCCGTCACTAACAAAACACACTTGAGTGTGTGATTCTCTGATTCTCTTTGTTCTGGTGGATGGTGCTTCTCCTGGGAAGCGGCCCTCCTGCAACTTCTGCAGTGGATGACAGCCAGGCAGGCACTAACGGACTCGGCACGGCAAACTGCCACAGCTTCCTGCCTTTAGGGCTTTTGCCCAAGCTGCTCAAGTAGAACAAGCCCTTTCCATGTCAGGATGTCATTCAACTACACAGACCGTTAAACCACTGAGGCATTCCAACCTGTCCTTTTGCACTCTTCTGTTTCTCATTCTCTGTCTCTTTCTTTCTTTATCTCTCTCTCTCTCTCTCTCTATCTATCTCTTTCTTTCTCTCTCTCTCTCTCTCTCTCTCTCTCTCTCTCTCAAAAGAGCAGTTCATGTTAAGCACTCAGGCAACTGAGGGACTTGTTCTCATCCACTGAAGCTCAAAATCAGCAGTTAACATGAAGCGCAGGCATTAGCAGCCAGCCATCCACTGGCACAGAGAGAAAGAGAGAGAGAGACAAAGTGAGAGAAAAGTAGGAAAGAGAGAGAAGAAGGGTGAGGATAGAAATAAAGAAAGAGAGAGAGGGAAAGAAAGAGAGACCGAAAAACAGAGAGAGAAGAAGAGAGAAAGAGAGAGACAGAGAGACAGACAGGGAGGGAAAGAGAGAGAGAGTGAGAGAGAGAGAGACGAGGGAAAAAGATAGACAGAAAGAGAAGGAGAGAAAAAGAGGGAGAAGAAGAGTGAGGAAAGAAAGAGAGAGGGGGAGAGAGACAGGAAGAGAGAGAGAGAGAGAGAGAAAAGGGAGAGAAAAAGAGACAGAGACACACAGGGAGAGATAGAAAGAGGAAGAGAGAGAAAGAAAGAGAGAGAGAAAAGGGGGAAGGGGAAAGAGAAAGAGAGACAGCACAGCTGTGAATGGGCACAATACTGCCATCCTGCAGGGGCACTCTCGCCTCCGGTGCTGCTGACGCACAGGCCCCTGGCAGAGGACAAGAGGAGCGCCAAGCTAGCGCTCTGGGCCTCAGCGCCGCCGCAGCGACACCTGATCTGTGAAAGAAAGCGAATACCACGCCTGCAATTGTCCACGGACGCACAAATGTGCAGTCAGAGCTTGATTGCATTATTCCAAAACAATGCGATCAGCATCGTCGTCACTCACAGTGTTTTAATGCTGAGGGGAGAGGCTTTTGTTCTGAACAGAATCGTTGCAAAATTAATGCAGACCTTCTTTTCTTTCCTCTATTGTTTTTTTTTATTGGCATTTTCTGTCCTCTGCCGGGTAGTTCAGTACATTATGAAAGACTCCACACAGGCAGGCTGTGGTCTTGCCAAGAAAAACAAACTTCGGAGCACAAAGCAGACGAACAAGGGGAAAGAGCAGCTACTGCTGGGCAGTAACCGAGACCAGGGGGGATTGGCTAGCTGGGGAAGAGGGGGCGGCCGGGGGGTGGAGAGGCTAGAGATCTTCACCCTACATGAACCCGCACAGTCAAAAGAAATGTCAGGCTGAAGAGGCGGTCTCCCCACTGACCGTTGGCTCCCTTTTACTGGGAGAATCGAGTACATTCTCTTAAGTGCAGAATAAAATTGGCCACGTAAAAAGCCAGCTGAGCAGTCCAAACTCAGCAGTAATGGCTAGCAACACTCCTGGGGGCGTGTTTAAAGACTGCACTGCTGCTAAGAAAAGCGCCGACACCATAAAGGAAAACAGCCATTTAAAAAGACGAGGGAACATACTGATAAGAGGTTTTAATTAAACAACTCCTCCTGGTCTTTGTGTGTTGAAGACAAACAGTGACTGGAGGCAGAGCACAGAGTCCAGTTTCTTGCCAGAGCGCTAACAGGGAGAAGAAAAGAGCCAGGTGACAAAGAAGTTGACCTTAACGCCTCTATGTTGTCCTGGTGACAGGTGGCAGGCACTATGACATCACAAACCTTCGGATGGGTAGCGTTTTGCCGATTTGGTGAGCTAGAGAAAAAAAAAACTAGATCTGACCAATCAGAGGCATGTATCAGAGTCCACAGTTTGACATTAGTTTGAACCTTGTAAGCCAAGGCTGTGCCCTGTTCACAGCATAGCATCAGCATAAAGGCCTCATTATTCATTCGGAACAGCAGAGGAACAAATATTGGAACAAAGTTTTAAAAATACAGCAAGCCATCTGTGGATTCGTTTGGTCAGATTTTCACCTCCACCAACATCCCCTTTCTCACATACATACACACACACACACACACACACACCATCCCAAAACCCCAGGAGGGTCAACTTCCTTCCCCTTTGACCGTTTCCCTCCAATGCTTTGAATAGGCCCCCACGAGGCCTGATGTTTTTTGCCCTCATTGTCTCTGCATCGCTTTTTCCCTCATGATATCATGTCCCTGTGCTCCAATCACTCAGCAAACACCTGCTCTGAAACAATACACAACACAACAGAACACACACACACATACACGTACACATACACACACACTGGAAGTGTAGTGGAACTGAGTCAGTCAGGGTCTTTTGTGAACTGGGGATGATAACTTATTGGCAGCAGACTTTGGAAGCTGATTGAATGCTTGCTAATTCAACAAACAGCTACACAACTAAATCCTAACCCCATTCCCTGGCTGTGACTCTCTGTTTGCCTAGATGAGTGGTTGATCCTTAAGACCATCATGCCATGCTGCAGTTTTGTCTAGACACACACTACTCACAGCTTCATACACACACACACACACACACACACACAAAAATAGAATGACACTCAACAAATGGGAGATGGTTTCAATGAGTGTCATTCTAGTTTTTCCTTTATTTTTTTTAATAAAGGTCTTCATTTGGACATGACATACCGAGGAAGGACAGGCAGGGTGATACCACATCTTTAGTTCATTGGCAAAAACACAAAATGATCTCATTCTTTCAGGGGGAAAGGTTGCACAAAAGCAGACCTGCAACCACACACGGACACACACACAATACACTGCAGACACACACACAACTCACCCCCCAACACACACACACACACACAGCTCATCCTTCCAACACACACACACACACATTTACTAGGCCTCGTCAGATCACTGTGTGTAATCAGCAGCACTCTTCTACCAGATGACACGTTCTGGACCACAGCTTGGGGCGGGGGGGGGGGGGGGGGGGGGGGGGGGGGCTGAAAAAATAAATGTTTGCCCCGAGTAGTGCCAGGCTGAGTTCACGGCATACCAAGGCAGAAGGCATGAAAGCAACGCCGCCCCCCCCGTGCCTCCATCCCCCCTCCAGCTCCGAGGGGCCGCGAGGGGCCGAGAGCATGTTTGGCGGAGCACGCAAACGTCCGAGCGCATCATCGTCGTCAGCGACGTAGCCCAGCACACGACAAACACAAACAACACGGCACAGTGGGGCCCTCAAGGCACACCGAGCAAACATTCTCAAACCCTGAACAAAAAAACAATAACACTGGCTCTCAGCTCAGTCCATCCTAACACCAGCCTAAACCTTGAGAGGGTAGGCAATGATGGATAATTAAGCTAGCAAGAATAAGAGCAGGCTCTTGCTTCCTTCCAGGCTGAGCATGCACAACAGGAATTAGGAAGCAGGAACGTAAGGGGACAGGCAGGTGGGCTATCTTATGGTTTCAGTCAGTCTGAATCAAAGGATTGGACAGGACGTGTAGAGCCCTGTGGATGCCAAAGATGGTTTATTTTATGTTGTTTGTGTTAGACAACGTAATATTTTTACAGTTATTAAAATGTGAAGACAATTTTGGGAAATAACACAAAAATGCTTTACCAGTCATCCCTCCATCCCTTTACTGGCTGGACAGCAACCAACACACTGTATATTTTCCATGTTTTTACTTCAAAGAACAGAAATATGACAGCATTTCTGTAGAACCCAAAAATAACTAGGCAGCTTCATGGTTCGTTGCACCGCGTTATAATTTGGGGACTGCTAATCCACTCACACTCTCCTATACTGTGCTCTGGCTAAATCAGAGCAATGGAGGAGACTATCTCCAGGTGTGATGGTAGACAGCCTAGTGTGTGTGTGTGTGTGTGTGTGTGTGTGTACTAGGGGTGGGTATTGGCAAGGACTTCACGATACGATACGTATCACGATACATATACCACGATACGATTCTATCACAATACATTGCGATACTGGGTATATTGCGATATATTGCGATATTCTACATTGTTCAGTGAAAATGTCAAAATAAAGCTAAATTATCAGTTGCTATTTACAATCTAGATAGTCTCACATCTTATCAAAACTTAATTAAATCAACATAACTCAGAGTTACTGAACTCAATATAACAGAAAAACATAAAGTGCATAGGATTGGAGTCAGAAATTGATATAGTATATTGTGAAAATTAGTATCACGATATTGATGTTTAAAACGATACAGTGTATTGCGATACGATATATTGCGATACGATATATTACGATATTTTTTGCACACCCCTAGTGTGTACATACATGTGTGCATGTGTGTGTTTGTGTGTTTGTGTGTTGAGAGCAGCTTGGGGTGGTCTCAGGATACTCTTCCATCGCCTGCTACCTGCTACTGACTGGAGTGAACACAGCAACGCTGTGGAAATTTACTGTAGAGGGGCTGCAGAGAAAGTGTCTGCCTAACTAGCAAAAGTGTGAAGGACAGTCGTTCCAAGATGGCACAGCACTACTTCTCCGACGCATAGCCTAAGCAGCAAATTACAGGCAGGCTTTCAGATCGGGTTAACCAGGCATATCTACGCCCAAAGAGTGAAGTGCTAAATAGCACACTGACACCATTCCTATCATCGTCGGGAGGTTAAAGAGGTTATATTTACTAACCCAACGAATGTGACTTTGGCTGTATGCTTCTAAGATCTTCTTCCTCCCATTTGTATTTTTCCACAAACATCAGATCACATGTAATCAATAGACGTTTAAAAGGCTGAGCCGAGTTCTTAACACTTAAAATTATGCCAAAAGGAAATGATTTTGCAAATCTTGCAAATGGTCAAAATTGAACATGCTGTTTGAAGTGTCACTTTCTTCACACATCACCCTGGTCAGTTTTTTTAAATCCTAAACTTCGTAAGAGACATGGGACGGACAAACATATTACGGCAAAAAGATCCAAGATCTGAACTGACCTGAATTCAACCACACTTCCAGAGAAATCCACTTATCTTGCCAAAATGTCCTGATAAATTGGCAGGTACACACAGACCTGACCTGTATTTCACCTTACAGTACCGTCCGATAGCCTATATCAATGCGGCTCTGGCTTAAAAAAAAATCTGCAGCTTTGGCACTGGAGGGCTGGCTCTTGGGGGCAAAGGGACCTAGATAGCACAGCCATCTAGGCAGGTCTGCTGAGATAAGCCACAGTGTGAGCAACCACCGCTCCCTAACCTTCAGATGCCCATAGCCTGGGGGACACACTGAAGATCCAAAACATCAATTACAGCCGTAATGCAGAGACCAGACCACACATGCTTAGTTATAGGAGGGGAAGCAAAGAAGGCACTGCATTCAGTGCAATTCAAACTTAAACAGTGCAAAGTACTTTTCCAATCAGCTTAAGCCCAAAAGTGGCAGCCCGGAGAGCAGCTGGATGAAGTGTCGCCTAATTGTCTGGACTTAATTGAATCACTTCCGCATAATGAAAGAAAAATGCTTGTCAGCTTTGCCGTGAGAGGAATAGGGGTTGAATGAAAGGAAGCAACAGGCACATCAATTATTACTCATCTGAATGCTGAAACCGTAAGAGACAGCCCACTTCCATGCACATAGGTCGAAACTGGCACAAAGCCCACATTTAAAATTTCCTTGAACTGTCAGTTTCCCTCAATTAAATAGACCTCTTAATGTTGACTTATTGTGCTTAAATACGTCTGTACTGCCAAGCTGTCTGTAATAGCAGATATGATCAATGGGAAATGAAAGAGGAATGAGTCTTTACAAATAAGTAGGCCTACTTTGGGTGGACATTACATTTTTGTCACAATTGTATCACACAGAAACTACAGAGCTAAGAATAAGCCGGTCAGTGTGTTTCTACAGTCTGCATCCAGTCATATTTTCATTTTGGGTCACTCTGAACAGCTCATCACTGATTTGGCCAAGACTTAAGCTGTCATATTTGAGAGAGTGAGGACCAAATTAGAGCACATTTACAAGTCTGCTTGACATTGTAGATACAGTTGGCCTCCTGCTACCATGACAAGGACTATCCACTTTTATGGAACTCAGAGGGATAACCTTACGTGTAGTAGCCTATCCACCCCTGAAATATGTCAGGTTATACAGAATGTAAGCAAGAGGTGGCGCATGCTTTGTATAATTCTTTATATAATGATGGCCTTGTAATAGCCAAACCACGGACTTAATTTTAATGCATTAGTCCTACAGTCTGTCCGAACAGATGACAATGACATGGCTGTTACAGTGTGTGTCATTTTCAGGCAAATTCTGGATAACGCCCTTGTTAGAAGGAGTATCAGTGAGTACCCTAGTTCAAGTCCCAGGGCAAACGGCATGACACGCCAAGCTAAATATTAAGGGACAGTCCGTTTAAGTGCAACCATTGATTGCCAAATCTGTCTATAAGTAAACATCAAGCCTGCCTCAGGCTCCTGCCACTACCAAAATGCGTTTTAGCCACCTTCGTCGGGACCTCACAACTGACCAGCGCTGGAGGAAAAGAGAAGAAGTGTCAAAGGTTCGGTTCACACAAATAGCCCGCTGTACTGAATATGACATCAGACTCTCGTAATCTGGAGTGGGGAAGTAAATAGGTGGATGATGATTTGCACAACATTCAGGTTTTCAGAGGTCACACTTCACTGTCAGGAGCTAAATGTTACGCGGTAACACTGCAACCAAATAGCGAGAGCGAAAGCTGTCAGTGTGTAGCCTGATATTTGCACTTACCCCATTAGCCAATCCATGTTTATGGCCAAGGATAAATCCACGGGAGCTGTGCGCGAGCCCTCGAATACTTTATTTGGCCACTTCGAGTTGTGCCCTGGATCAAATTCTGTTGTCAGCACTCCCTAGTCGTTAATGGCGAGATTTTCTGAATGTCCCCGTTAGACACAGATTAAAGGTAACAGGAGCATTAGTGGTCCAGTAAGTCGAGTAACGTTAATAACTGGCAATACTGTTCCAGAAGCGAACTGCATTGACTTTCAGAGGAAAGACCTTGTGAATAAGGCAACGGTTACGAGCAAGCCAACAAATTCTGCTCAATATTCGTGCTGCCGCGACAGCCTGCCGGTGGGCCGAATCTCCTTCTCAAGTACCAGGGCTGGACGTGTCTCCTCTGATGCCGCTAGTCCGTAATCTGTCATGGACCCTAGCGTTGACTCTTGAGCCCCTACCGATGCAGTTACGGTCTACTCTACTGCTTCATGTAGGGAATCCGGAAGTAAACACAGAATCGACCCCCACCTTCGTTTCCGTGGATGTGTTCCGCCCATTCACGGCATAGTGTAGGATTCCTGGGATATGTAGTTTGATGTCGACTGGGGAATGTGTTATTTAAAAAGATGAGTAGCCTAATTCATTGTAGCTTGTGATTATTTTAAAACCGAAATATCTAGAGTATTAAGCAAAAACATTTGCTCCAGTAGTGGTAGGCCTACTATTTTCTAATCGTTTAATGACATTACACTACTTCTTATTCAGTAGGCTAGTTAAATTCGCTGGCAGGTGGAAGCCTAACCATGCATTGATTTATTGTAATTTACCCATGTTTGTACAATGTCAGTATTCTTAACATGTCAACGGCCATTGATACTTTTTAGTAATTATATTATTATAATATTACTATCAGTATTAAAATTGTGACTCAAGTCGGTACGCATTACCATGAAATCATATGAATTGGCTTTTGGCCCAATTCAATTAAGTCGAGTAATAAGAGGGTAGGAGGGATGTCACATGGAGACATTTACAGGCCAGGGCAACATTGGTCAAGGAGCAAACATCGCAAGTATACTAGCTGAAGCTGTTGATAGCACTAGCTCATTAATACTGAAAGGGTGATGTTTTTCTGAATTATTTTGTTCTTGTACATTTCTGTGATAAAAGCCGCTAGCAACCAGAGCTACTGTAATATTTTAATGCAAGCTACAACAGTAGCTTGCTTCTGAAATATGAGCTTGTGAAGACCCTTCTTTTCCGAGACTGCTTAACAAAACCAAATTCTACTAACCATCTCTTTACATAGGTACCTTCAATGTTCTCTACACATCTGTTTGCTATTATGTCCTCCTTTTGTAAGTCGCTTTGGATAAAAGCGTCTGCTAAGTGTAATGTAATGTAATGTAATGTAATGAAATGGTACGTTAGATTACCCTTACAAGCAGTACCACTATGTGTGAGGGCAGAAAAAAATCACATATAGCTGCATATACAATGTAGCCTGGTAAACCAGCCCCTCATACTTCATTTCATTTTGTACAGAGGGTCTGGCAGTGCTGTACTGAGGAACAATTTCTTCCTGGAGGTGTGGACTGCTGAAGTTTAAAACAAGTGGCTCTGCTTTTACCCAATCGCAGTTCAAATGTAGCACACAAAGTCAACCTCATTACACACAAACACTCCCTCTGTTCTCTGATTGGCTAGGATTGGCTGGTACCTAATACAGCAATGTCAATGGCAGCACGGCCAGACCCTCTGTACAAAATGAAATGAAGTATGAGGGGCTGGTTTATCAGGCTACATAGGCTACCATGCTCCATTTTGGAGACAATTGCTCACATTTTTGTTTGTTCTTTGAATTGATAACCAATTCTTCTCGGCTGGGCAGGGCAGGTGTTTCCAGCAAGAACACCTGAATTTTTCAGTATTCAAAATAGTGACATGGTGCCTTGTTGTTGAGATTGAAAATGGTGGCCGCCAATTTCATCCTCTCTTGCGACTGGTTGTCAAATTGAACCAATCACAAACGTTTCTGACCATAGGACGACTTTGAGTATAGAAAATTCCATAGACAGTAAAAGGAATGCACATAGGGATAGCATTGTTTTTACTGGGGGCCTATGAAACCAGATTTTTTCAATTCTTGGCTTAGTCTCGGCTTGTCTACTGCGGTCTACAGCGCACTCGTGGTGACGGGTGATCGGGTGATGTCGGCCAACGAACCCAAATACGATAAATTGACTACAGTAGCGGTTTTAGGCATGGGTGAACAGGGCAGCATTTTGAGTGCTTGAAAAAAATAATTTTATTATCTATCGTATCACTGTGTGGGGAATTGGGGAATTGGCACTCCCTGTATGTTAGGTGTAGGTGTAGGTGTGCTTGCTGAGAAGGTGCTGTGCACAGAAACATGCCTTCTCCGTTACTGCAGTGCAACTGAACTAATACCATAAGTTAGCTAAGTAAATCACCCCAGTAGTTGTTGATAATGGAGTCTCAAATAAACATTGATGGAAGATGGACAACAAAAACTCAAAGCTTTCAGGTGCTCAGTTTAGGAAAATGAGAAATGAATGCGGTGCAGGCTTGGCCATGTGCTTAGAGGAGAGAGGAGCTGCTGGAGAGGTGCAAGTTCCACTGGTGACAGGCGTCAAGGGCTAGTAAGTTGAAGAAATTAGGTATAGGTCATCTTTGCTCTGAAGGGCAAAGCCAGTTGCTGACACGTGCTGTCAGTGGAGCAGTCCAGCTGCCCAACCATCAAGGGGCATTTTAGCGGTGCTTCAGCTAAAAGGTGTTCAGTGATAACACTTGTGACAAGACAGTGAAACAGTACCACTTTTTTCAGCTAAAGTGCTCCAAGGAACATTCCTCTTCATGGCCCCAGTTTTGTGGCACCGGATGACGCCAGGCATGTAGAGCATGACCTGTGATTGTTTCCTGAGTCCAAAAACGTTGTGTGCTAGGTGCTCACTCACACATTGGGCCACAGCGGCAGCCCCTTATTGAGCAAAGCGACGGCCCCGGTGGGTGGCAGTCCAAGTGGTGCCAGTGTGAGGAAGCAGGGCATATTGCATGCCATCATCTGGCATCCACCCTGAAATCCTACAGGATTTAAGACCACAGGGCTCGGCAGTGAACAGTCTTTGTCTTGTCACCTCGCCATCACAGGGGGACAGCTGCAGATCTTTTGACTTGATGGGGTACAACTGTGGATGTAAGCCAGTGTCAGCTAGGATCATGCCAATTGCTAAAAAAAATCTTAGTGAAGATAAAAGCACCATCAGACAATTTATTGCAATGTAAATATTAAATCATAAAATTATACTTTTAGTTTAGGAAATATTTTTACATACACCAAATTGGTATGACTAACTGGCCAAATGCCCTGTTACAATTCCAATTCTGTTGGTGGGCACCCAGGGTGACCAATCATATTTGGAAGAGGGGTGTGACCTTGACTCTGTTTCTAGGTAGACATCGCCGTGCTTGTTGCACTTAAAGTCAGCTGTTGTTCACACAGGGTCAGGATTTGGCTGGTTAGCTTTGTCAGTTAGCAAGGCACTTCCTCGTCGCCATTTTCCAGAAATGGCATCTTATCCAGCCCCATTTCCCCATGCTGATTTGTGGGTGCCCCACTCTCAGACCATGCACGACGTTGTGGCCAAGCGTACAATTTTGAACATCCAATGCCTTACCTTGATATAGCTTTCTGCTCTACCTGACAACAATCAGTAATGTGGAACTTCATTGGATAAGTACAATAGGGATGGAACCCTGTGAAAAATTCACTAGCCTAACTACTACCACCACAACAACTGGTTCCAGTGTCCCCCAAACTGACACAGCCACCCACAGAGAAACCCCCCCATGCCTGCACTGGAAACTCACAGAGTGAGACTTATTTTCATTGGAGGCTATCATGTAGTCTGCCCTGCCAATAGATGTCCCCAGAGAGCAGTGGCTGCATCCACCCAGTGACCAGACATAGGATGGTACTCTGCCCTTTCCCTAGAGTGCAGACTGAGTGGGGGCAAGCCATGAAGCATGTCGCTGCAGACATACACTGCATCCTCTCTTAGCAGGTAAGGATTTTGTGAGCATAAGAAGAGGGTTCCTCTTATCTCGGCCAGCCAGTGCGTCCAGACATCTTCTTAGGCAACAACAATCAATAGCTCTCCACTTGGCCCAGACAAGCACCCCATTGACTCATTTCATACACAAAGGCAGTTCAATGTGCTTAACAAAAATAAAAGCAAAGAACAATAAAGTAAAAGCATAAATAAGTGAAAATAAGTACCAAAATCTCTGATTAGGGACAAGCCAGGGCAAAGTAACTCAGACTAGGTGGTTAAGTTCTTAGACACAGGCCATGGTTTCATTCTCCCTGCGGAACACAGTAATTGAGCTCTTCTACGTGGGTTATCCTTTACTGTTTATGTATCCAGGGTTATCATTAACTGACTAATTCATACTTCCGGAGTAAACCCCTTAAGGCCTGGATATACTCGCCGCGCGCAGTGGTGCGCGCGCAAAAGTGACGTCAAAATGACCTCCAATTTTTTTGTAACTTGCACGCGGCAGTAGGAGGTGGCTTCCTGCCTGCAGCTAGTTCTCACACGTCTCAGTGTTTGAAACATAGGGTTGGTCCATACAGCTCTAAAATTCCAATATTTTTCTTGATTTGTAATGTGCATGGCCGAAAAATAGCACTTATTGCTTTGTCACAGTCAGTTCAAATTTGGCCAGGCATTTTTGACTATATTCAAAAATAGAATATGGTGCCTGTCAAAAACATTACTCAGTTTTTTTCTTTGTAAAGCTTCATGACCAAGGGAAGCTCTATCCCCACTGTTGATACGGATGTTTGCTAAGAGCAGGTTTTAAGTGACGCACAAAGCAAACTAAAGGTCACTTCTTGAAACCATCATCTGGCTGTTGCCTTCAAGATTCAAATCAATACTAATAAACTACACCAGACGAGGGTAGTGCTCCTGGCTCCAGACTCATCCGTTATGACCTTGACTACATAGGATGGAGCTTCCCATTAACTCTCCTTACATCGTTATCCATCAGAAATCCCCTTTAGGACAGCTAGTAGACACAAGATGAGAGCTTGCTCTAACTCAGCAAATTGCTTCAGTTCCATCGTCAGCAATAAGCCTGTGCTGGCACTCATGAGAGGTAAATTAAAATGTGAACAGTAGATGGCAGCATTTCACATATTATCAGGAAGTGATAGCACATGAAATTGTGAAGGCACACCGAATACTTCAATAATTAGTTAGGTCAGTGTTTAGGCTACTCATTCAGCCAGGAACCCAATGGGCATAATCACCTACATCTTTGAAATGATTAGATGGCTACTATAATGAGGAAAGCTTTTTTATAAGTGTAGTTATATTAAGTAGTAATATTACTGATGAGGTGTCCTGTAAATTTTGCAGACCAGGTGGACCATGCGACTTAGCAAACAAACCCAAGAAAAGAATTTAAATCAAGACTCCAGAAATAACAGTATTGAAATAACAATAAAACCTAAAGTGCCAAGTGTTGTCTGATACAATATGCTAGAATAAGGTTTGTAGACAGGAAGGAATAAAATCTCTTCTCCCAAAGGTATTCTTTCTAGGTGCACATGGGTCTTATTACCTCGTGTTTTCTACAAACATCTACTATTAGATTAATACCTTTACTGTAGGTCATTTGTTGTCAAAGTTAGATAGATGTTGTTGTTTTTAGAATCATGCTTGTGATGGCTTGATTTGGTGTTAGAAGTATCATTCATATTTCCATTGCACATTTCCATACCAACAGTGCCTGCGATTACTGTTACTATTGGTTATGATCAATTTGTGTCAGATGCGGTTGTCTTGTTTGAAAATGAGGTAAACTGAAATATAAGGCAACACAAAGGTGTCTGTGTTTGCATATTCATAAGATTACTCTCCACAAGCATGACTGAAAAAAAAAGAAGGTAATCTAACTTCCCTGTCATATGCAACCCTCCGTGTATATCTGAGACTATTGAAGGTGTGAGTTTTAAACAAGAGAGCAAACTGAATTGGTGGAATTAGGAAACAAAAGGTGACGAAAGCCACTCACTTTTGGGAACAGACCCCCAGTGGCCAAGAGACGAAACCAATACTGAGCCCAGACAGTGGGGACAAAAATTCCACAGTGCACGTCAAGGGACTGTTTTCTCTTTCCCAGAAAACCGAGACTCCTTTAGGATTCCTAAAGTACCCATCTCTCTGGTTTCACTGTGACCTGGAAGCACATGCTTGTGGCTTCTGCTCCAGGGCACTGGGTGTGAATGTGTATAGAGCTGTGTCTGTGTCTGGTTTACAACATTAAAATATGTCACTTTGTGCCTCATGTAGGCTTTGGGTGGTAGACTTTGGAAAACCTTCAAGTTTCTTGTTCTTCTTCTTATTAGTTTGCTGCCTTAACGACAGTCATTTACTGTCCTGTGGTGAAATGTATAATGTAAGGAGAATCCCACACCTAAGCCTTTTGCTGTGTTTGCCCTTCAACAGACAAGAATAAGGCACTCTATTATGGCCCGGGCTCATGCGGTCAACATCCCAAGCTAGCCCTTAGTCTGTATAACTTCAGCATAATTCACCAACTCTGACTGGGGCCTGAGTTTCAACACAGTAACACACAAGACATCATTAGGCCAGTACTTCACAGAAAAAATCCTTTAAAGGTATTGCATATGTTACATAATGCTTGAGGCTTATCTAACCTTGGTTAAACTAATCTGATATTAACCGGCCTCGTTCGGCACAATTCTAGATTAACTGTGCGCTCCAGCTGTTTCTTTTCTCAGGAAGATGATGGACACTTTGATGGACATTTTTCTAAACACCTTTTTTTGTATGTGAAAGTCATCATATTTTCTTGCACGTACAGTATATCTAAATTCACTTACATTAAGCATACTGTATAGGCCACTACAGCATGATATATAATCTGTATGAACATCAAGGATGGGTATTTGACATTGACAATATGGTTCAAGATGACAAGATTTGATGGTGCAAGGATGTGTAATCTTGATTGTTGTATTTGTTCATGTAATATGTTAAACTTTATAACTTTACGACGTGTCATTTTTCTGGTAAACATCTTGCAAATTGTGTTTTTTTTTTTCTGACTGAGATTAAAACAGGTGTATTGCATGATAAAATAAATGCCCAAGATATATTTCAGTTATCAGGTTATGTTCTGGTGTTCTGGAGTGTGCAACAGATACTTGGTGTGTTTTCACTAGTATTGCAGACACAGACTGTGATTCACGAGAACAGAGGCAGATTGTTGGTATTTTCTCATTGTATTTTTGTTTCATTTTCACAAAAAACAGTTACAAGGGGAGGAAAAAGAGCCTTTCAATAGAACCTGAGGTATTTTGCTTCAAGCAGCCTAATGTGTAAGGATTTTCTCTTAAAAAGATACCTAAATGAATATTTTTCCTAGATGTTGTTGCTATTTACACAACATAATAATAATAATAATAATAATAATAATAGTAATAATAATAATAATAATATAAACCATTTAAGCAATAACGACATCCTGCATCTTTTCTTTACAATTATTAAATAATCATAACAGCTTTAAAAACACAGAAGTAAAGAAAGACTCACACAGGGAGAAGTGGGAGAAATCCGGGTCAGAGTTTACAGCAGCACAAAAGACATAAAAGGTCAAAGGTTGCATTACAGAAAAGCTAACAGAAAGGTACACAAATAAATACCCCCTCTTGCCCCAGCGGGCAGCACAACATTCACATTTACACTGACAGGCCCTACGCACTACCACTCTTGTCTGTTGATTCCCTAGCAAATCAATGGAGGGTGAAAAGAAATGAGAGTGAGAGACAGAGGAAGGATAAAGGGGAGAGAGGGAGAGAGGGAGGGAGGGAGAGAGGGAGGGAGGGAGAGAGAGAAAGAAGCAGAGGCATGAAGGGATATGGGGCATGGGCTGCACCATGATTGTGCTGTGGAGTACTGTGCTTGGCTGTGGGCTTGGTGAACAAGGAACTCCCCCCTGAGAAGTGCAGATGTTTGTAGCAGGAGACCAGCGACTGGAACGTGGCTCAGGGGTCGAGCCAGTGGTTAAGCTTGCACCTCTCTTCAGCTCCCATCTCAGCACCTACCAGCAGTTCACCAGCAGAGAGGCGTGAGAACCGGATATAAAGCTTACACTTGTTCGTTACTTGGATGCATGATGAGGGGTGTTTTCTGGTAAGGCTAACCTATAGCAAAGGATAAAGTTCTTTGCATCTGAGAAGTTTCTAGGAAGAATCTAGGAGCAGGTACATTTCTAAAGTCAAGGGCTTGACTGTCAATCATTCTCTCCCTCTCATACACACTCAAACACCCTTCAGACAATAAATAATATATAAATATGCAAAGTTGTAAGAGCTGGGGAACAAAACACCTGTCTCATTTCGCCCTCCGCTTGAGTTATTCTCTTTGTGCTTTTCAGTACTCAAATGTCCCCAGAATAATGGGACAAAATCAAGACAGATGCCAAAGAAAAACAAACACTGATGTACAACTGAAAGCAGATTGCTATCAGTTCTCTGGAACTGTTCCTTCAGAAACGCAGTGTTCATCATAATTCCTAAAAAGGGTGGTTAGACTGTTCTGCTCCACGCACAGAGCTCTTGGCTGACCAAAACAATGTGGCATGTCATTATCGTGTCTTCATCTGAACAGCGTGGTACCCTTTGGAAGGACGGAGGGCTACCGTCCTTGAGGAAACTGAAAGTGCATTTACACATCAGATAAACCCCAGCTAAGAGCGCTCTCCCTGCACCTGAAGAATACAAACTGTGGAAAAAAGAAGGAAAGAAAGAAAAAAAAGCACAGCACTATTGCTCATCATTGTGTAGGTATCTGTAATGTGTGAGTGTGTTTTATAAATATCATCCAGCAACAAAATTGCAATCAACACAAAAAAAACAACTTACACAATCATTATATTATTTCTCATTACCAGAATGAACATATAGAATAAATTAAAAGAATTTAACATGGGAGAAACATTATAGTCCATTAAAATAGCTATTGGTATAGAAGATATATAGTGTCTGTCAATACAGGACCCGCAGCTGTTCAACATGCTCAGTGCTAGGCGGAGATGACATCGGGGAGGAGGCATTGTGCTGATGACCAATCACAAAGGGACCCTCACCACCCCTAAACCCACCCCCCCGAACCCCTTTAAAACCACAGCTAGCTAAATGCAAACACTGGGGGGAAGGGGGGTAGACACATATGTCAAGGTTGCATCATGGGAAAAAAATGGGCCTTTAGAGCATGTCCTACACAAAAAGGGCCCAGCATCTTCTGGAAATCTTGTTTAGGTTGAGGGGATGGACTGTTACTGAATCACACATACACACACGCAGACACACACACACACAAAAACGTCCTTCATCTGTACACATTGAGATCATGTGAGTCACTGTCCTCGGAATACAGCAGTGTGTCTTCACCACACGATAGGGTAGACGAGGAAACGAGGGTCTCGCTCTTTGGCGAGTACTTCCCAGGGAGAACCAGATCTGGATGTTTAGATAGACACAAACCCTGCACACACACACACACACACACACACACACACATACACACACAAGTACTGGAGCCAAAAGGTCCATGGCCAACCAGGGCTTCTTCACCATAGTCATAGAGTCTGTGTGCCATATTGAAGACTACCACTCTGCTCACCTCACTCTTGCTGCTGAGAAATATCCCATTTAAAAATGAAAAGTCCTTGGTGTTGACCAACAGTTAGTTTCGCATGACAGTGAACTTTAAAAACAACCAACGAAAATAAAACAAAAAAAAAGCTCTGTGCATTATAAATTACCCACAATCCCTTTCCCTCCCCAGTGTCCTTAGTCCAGAGCTCACTCTCTCGTCTCAGGCCCCTGTGGGTCGCTCTGTCCACTGCCTGGTCTGTCAGGACACCTCGATGATCTCCATGCTGCCCGAGAAGCTGGACTGCTTGCTGATCTTGCCCAGCTCCTCGCACGACCGCGTCTCTGACATGCCCTCCTCGAACTCCATCTGGCAGCTTCGCCGTTTGAACTGTTTGTCAGAGGCGCCCGAGGAGGTGACGGCAGCAGCAGCGGCGGCGGCGGCGTCTTCGTGCCAGCTGGCCCTGGCGTCTCGAAGCTCACCCGTTTTCTCCCGAAGACACACCGCGGACGACGACGACGATGAGGACGAGGACGCCGTAGCAGCGGACGAGGAGGACGTAGACGACGAGTTGCCGCCGCTCGGCAGGCTGCTGCAGCCCAGGGCCGCGTGGGCGGAGCCTCCGCCGCCAAAGTCCCCGCCATTGGTGCCACTGCCACCACCGCTGCTGCCGCTGCCAATCAGGGAGTCGGAGCCGCCGTAGAACCAGGGCACGTCGCCCGTGGGTGTAACGGGGGTGACAGGGGTGGAGGCCTGCACCGTGTCCCTGTGCTTGGTCCACATGGGCCCGGCCCCTAGAGGGGGGAGGCCCAGGAACAGGCC
>CM050208.1:15405000-15412500 GCA_027475355.1 Coilia nasus
CTCCCTCCCACCCTCCTGCTTGCTCACTCGCTCGCTGGCTGCCCGACTCTCCGCCTTCTCCCCCTCCCTCTCTTTCCAAGAGTGAATAAGCTCACTGGATATGAGGGCGTCTCGCGCTCGCTCTTCCCCCTCTTCTTCTCTCTCTCTCTCTCCCTTTTTCTCCCTCTCTTCCTCTCTAGCAAAGCAGCAGTTTGGTCATAGCTCATGTGTAAGGCATGCAACCACATTCCTTAGTCAGCCAGCAAATATGCCTCCACCTTTTGAGGCCCACGCAGACTTCCTCAAAAGTAACAGAAAAAAAAAACATATTTCCAACTCACGCAAAGGACTCTTACAAAACAGCCCGTGTAATTATGCTCCCATGCCCTCTGCATAGTTGCATATCCATCCATGCCTTGGCAGAATGTTAAGTCTTCATGGTTTTGGCATGAGAAGGCAATGTGGGACTACTGTGTGGAGAAAACAAAGCAACGATCCAGAGCGTCCACCTAAAACATTTACGGATTGAAGACAGTTACAGGAAGTCTCAGAGACAGTGGTTTTATTTCCCCACGTCGAGCCGTTGAGCATTAACATTTTTACTGCACCGCTGCACCCATCTGCAAGCGCGCGATAACTGATCATTAACCGCTCATCCGTTGTAAAGCACAATTGCGACTCTTTCACTCAACCGACAATGACATTCACACGCTGACGTATACAACCGCTGCTGTCCTGTACTGTAGATAATATTAGCCATGCTGTTGTAAAAATATAACATGTGCTAAAACAGAGGTGGTGCGCTTAATTAGAGCTTTGCAGGAAGCTAAATATTACACGGCACTGTTTTCTTTTCCAGAGCACGTGTCGGAAAAGCTCGGAATAGGCATGTTGCTCATTCTCTCCTCGAGACAACTCGTGGAGATGAGGCCGTGTTAGGCTATATTCCGTAGTCTAACGCGGAGAGGTAAAATAAACACCTAAAGCTGCCGGCAACAGATGTGTGACATGATGGGATGTGTGGCGTGCACCTGCTGTCTGACACATTCCATTTCTGCGCTGGTACAACAAGATCTCGACCCCTTATTTATGCAGAACTTAAGATGGCAACCCCGAGGAAACAGTTCCCTGTGGTGTACCTAATACACACACACACATACACACACACACACACACACACACACACACACACACACACACACACACACACACACACACACACACACACACACAATCCAAAGCACAGTTACACCAGCTGCTCTGTCTCACACCCCCACCCCCGACAGGGATCAGAAACACTGTGGGCTGAGATGATTGACAGTCCTGCCCATAGAAAATAACATTTAACACAGCGGGAACAGCCTGTGTGGGCTTGCAGGTGGATGCTTGCGAGTGTGAGTCTGTGGGTGTGTGTGTGTGTGGGTGTGGGTGAGTGAGTGAGAGAGAGAGTGTGTTTATTGTGTGTGTGAGAGAGAGAGTGGGAGACAGAGAGAGCAAGAGAGAAAGAGAGTGTGTGTATGTGTGTGTGTGTGTTAGGGCTGCTCAATTAATCGAATTCTAATCGTGATAACGATTTCAGGGCCAAACGATCTCAAAACAAATAAAATCGAGGGCAACAATGTTTTTGTCGTAATTATTTTCTACTGTTTGTACTGTACATTAGATGTATACATTAGACATTTCTACTGTTTGTACATTAGACATCAAAAGAGACTTACTAATGTTTACGAAGAAAGGTATTAGGGAAAATCCGAAGGTACAAGAATGTTTTTTCAAAATGTTTTTGAATACATTTTTAATAAATGAAGCATGTTACTGAGAAAAACAAAATAATCGTTTGAATAATCATGATTTCAGTTTTGGCCCAAATAATCGTGATTGAGATTTTTTCCATAATCGAGCAGCCTTAGTGTGTGTGTGTGTGTGCACATGTGTGTGTACAGGTGAGGTAAGCAGGTAAAAACAGCGCTTTCTCAGGGGCCCGTGTCACACTAAACCCACGGATCATCTGTCAATGCTACCAGAGCCACGTCACTCCTCCGCCTCCCAGAGTTCAGGTGGGGGAGGGTAGTATGTGTGTGTGTGTGTGTACATTTGTGTGTGTTCATCTAGGTATATGTGTGTGTGTGTTCCTGTGGTTGTGCAGGCTTGTGTGCGCATGTTCATGTATTAATTTGCCCATGCATATATATGTCCATTTTTCCATGTGTCTTTATGTATGTGTGTGTATGTGTGTGTATGTCTGTGTGTGTGTATTCATGCCCATGTGTGTACTAATGTGTCTGTGTGTCAGTACATGTGTGTATGTATCACACTGCATGTGTGTACATGTGTCAGTGTGTGAGTGTGTGTATGTGTGTCAGTGCTGTGTGTATGTATCACAGTGCATGTGTGTACATGTGTCCGTGTGTGTGAGTGTGTATGTGTGTCAGTGCATGTGTGTATTTATCACAGTGCATGTCTGTACATGTATAAGTGTGTGTGTGTGTGTATGTGTGTGTGTGTGTGTGTGTGTGTGTGTGTGTGTGTGTGTGTCAGTGCATGTGTGTATTTATCACAGTGCATGTCTGTACATGTGTGAGTGTGTGAGTGTGTGTGTGTATGTGTGTCAGTGCATGTGTGTATTTATCACAGTGCATGTGTGTACGTGTGTCAGTGTGTGTGTGTGTGTGTGTATGTGTGTCAGTGCATGTGTGTATTTATCACAGTGCATGTCTGTACATGTGTCAGTGTGTGTGTGTGTGTGTGTGTGTGTGTGTGTGTGTGTGTGTGTGTCAGTGCTGTGTGTATGTATCACAGTGCATGTGTGTACATGTGTCCGTGTGTGTGAGTGTGTGTGTGTGTGTGTGTCAGTGCATGTGTGTATTTATCACAGTGCATGTCTGTACGTGTGTTGTACGGTGCATGTGTGTGTATGTGTGTGTGTGTCTGTGCATACGTGTGTGCATGCGTTGGGGCATGTTTGTGTGTGTGTGTGTGTGTGTGTGTGTGTGAATGTGTGTGTGTGGGTGTGTGTGAATGTGTGTGTGTGGGTGTGTGAATGTGTGTGTCGGTGCAGGTATGTGTGTGGTGTGCAGAAGTGTGTCTGTGCAGGTTCCTATGTCACAGAGAGACGGAACGGAAGGCAGGAATGTGCCAGGACGGAGTGGCATAGATAAATAGATAAGGCCCTGCGTAAAGGTGTACGGAGTGGCATAGATAAATAGATAAGGCCCTGCGTAAAGGTGCACCGCTGCACCAGTGTCTGGTGACGGCTTGACGCAGATGTGACGTGATGGACGGTGATGTAATGGCAGAGGAAGCCCCAGATGGGTGCTGGGTGGCCCGATGAGGAGATAGTCCCCTGGGGGAGAGAGGAGGAGAGGGGACGAGTGGAGCGGGGGAGGAGAGGATAGGCGTGGGTAAGGGAGGGGAGGGAAGAAGAGGAGAGGAGAGGAGTGGGGAGAAAAAGCGGGGGGAGGAGAGGGGAGCAGAGGGGAGGAGAGGAGAGGAGAGGAGAGGAGAGTGGAGGAGAAGGAAGGAGAGGAGAGGAGTGGAGAGGAGTGGAGAGGAGAGGAGAGAAGAGGAGAGAAGAGGAGACGAGAATAGAGGAGATGAGGGGAGGAGAGGAGCAGAGAGGAGAGGGGAGGCAAGGAGAGGAGAGAGGAGGAGAGGACAGAAAAAGAGAGGAGTGGAGAGGAGATGAGGGGAGGAGAGGAGCAGAGAGGAGAGGAGAGGGGAGGCAAGGAGAGGAGAGAGGAGGAGAGGACAGAAAAGGAGAGGAGTGGAGAGAAGATGAGGGGAGGAGAAGAGCGGAGAGAGGAGAGGGGTTGTGAGGGGATGTGAGGGGATGGGAGGGGATGGGAGGGGAGCTGGAGCTCCTACCCAGGAGTCACTGATCCCCCTCTGGCCTTACGAATAAGAGGGAGCAGGCTGGATGCTGGATGGGGGAAGCTGATTACACAGGACGTGCATGGGAGAATAGCAATGATCCAGTGTCATGCCTGTGTCATAACTCTGGGGAGATATCATGAGGAGCCTGCTCAGACCGGCTCTGCAGACAGCTGATAGATCCAACAAGGCCAAGACATGAGCAAATGTCTTGGGTGTTGGTGTATGTATGTAAGTTAATCTGGCAGAGTGTTTGTGTGTGTGTGTGTGTGTGTGTGTGTGTGTGTGTGTGTGTGTGTGTGACCTCAGTGTAGTACAACAGCTTGTGTGTGTATGTGTGTGTGTGTGTGAGTTAGTGAGTGATCTCAGCCTAGTGCAACAGCTTGTGTGTATGTCTATGAGTGTGTGTGTGTGTGTGTGTGTGTGTGTGTGTGTGTGTGTGTGTGTGTGTGTTAGCAAATGACCTCAGCCTAGCGTAACAGCTTGTGTGCGTGTGTGGACTCTGAGCTCATGGTTTGAGGTCACGGGTGCAGCGCTGAGGTAAAGTCTACCCAAAGTGACGGCACACTAGGCGGCTGCAGCGCTGAGGTAAAGTCTACCCAAAGTGACGGCACACTAGGCGGCTGCAGCGCTGAGGTAAAGTCTACCTAAAGTGACGGTACACTGAGACGCCAACGTGGCGGCAGCAGCAGACAGAACAGCACTTTAGAGTGTGGTCACTGCAATACTCTTATAGGGGGAGATACAGTAGATGGGTGACTTCACTCACACAGCAGTATCGTCAGCTTGGATCTCTACCAAAATGTGTGGGCATTCATCAGCTGCCCTGCTTTAGTTTATTAGTCAGTGCCATATCTAAAAAGTAGATAGTAGAGTGAGCAAGTGAGCGAGTGAGCGAGCGAGAGAGAGCAAGAGAGAGAAAGAGGAGACAGAGAGACAAAGAGAGGAGAGAGAGAGAGACAGAGAGAGAGGAGAGAGAGAGACAGTGAGAGAGAGAGACAGTGAGAGATATATATATATATATAGAGAGAGAGAGGTACAGGCCCACACAGGACTGAAAAAAAACTTGTAAGTTGTGAGCATTTTCAGAGGCATGTGGGTGCTTTGTGTGTGTGTCTGTGTGTGTCTGTGTGTGTCTGGGTGAGTGTGTGAAGCGCATGGCTGCGCTTCCCAAAGGGGAAGGCAATGTGATGGAGGGACCATCACTAGAGTTGTGGGTGTGCTCTGACCCGAAGGGGAAGTCAATGTGATGGAGTGAGCATCACTAGAGTTGTGGGTGTGCTCTGACTGCCACCCCAACGAGCTTGGCTCTTTGGCATTGCAGTCAGGGCCCCCGTTTAGTAACCCAGAGACCTGGGTTCGAGTCCCGGTGGGGTGCCCGGTGGGGTGACTTCTCCTCCCCTTCGCTACAACTGGTGTCAGAATTGGGATGGCTTGCTATGAGGTCATCGGAGGTCCAGCCACTGTGTGAGAAGCATGGTGGGAGACTAACGGACATCTGAGTGTACGTTGGCACAGCGGTCAGAGCCCCCGTTTAGTACCCCGGAGACCAGGGTTCGAGTCCCGGTGGGGTGACTTCTCATACCACATATTGATTTTACTTGTTTGCTTTTACACTTGTTTTAGCTTTTATGCTTCTACCACGTATTGATTTTACTTGTATGCTTTTACACTTGTTTTACCTTTTATGCTTCTACAATTACTTTATCTTTTATGCCTTTATATATTGTCCTTTGCTTTATTTTTGTGAAGCACATTGAATTGCCGTTGTGTATGAAATGCGCTATACAAATAAACTTGCCTTGCCTTGCCTTGTGTGTGTCTGTATGTGTCTGTGTGTGTGTTAAATGTATGACATTTACATTTGTGGGTTTGTGTGACTTTTTTACACATGAGAATATGCATGTGAGTGAGTGAGCATGTCTGCCTGATTGCTTCTCCCTCCTTCTCACGGATAGGGCGGATGGGGTGCAACTCAGACTCCCTGTGCTCTCTGAGGCCTTGTCTGCCCCCCGCCCCCGCCCCCCATCCCGCTCACACACACACACACACACACACACGACAAGTCTGGAGCAGCAGGGGTGAAAGAGTGCGTCACGTCTCAACCTCAGCATTCCACTGCCACCCCAGCCCACCCTACATCCCCCCCCCCCGCCACCACATACCCCCAGCCAGCTCCCAAAACAGCAACTTTGCTTCTGCCAGACGCTTCCCGCCCCATGGTGAACTGGGACTAAAGGAGGAATCTGTCTCCAGGAAGCCGGCTGGTGGGAGCACAGCCATCTCTCAGCATTGAGGGAAGCGAGAGCGGGGCTGGGGTGGGCAGCAGGCCGAGAGTAAGGGTGGATGTGCGTGTGAGGGGTGGGGGGTTTGAGGGGGTTGGGTGGAAGTCAGGTGGGGGTGTGAGGTGTGGGGTGAGGGTGGGTAAAGGTGGGTAGGGCGGGTGGTTGTGAGGGGGTTGGGTGGAAGTCAGGTGGGGGTGTGAGGTGTGGGGTGAGGGTGTGTGTGTGTGTGTGTGTGTGTGGGGGGGAGGGGGGGTAGGGTGGGTGTGTGGGTGTTGAGTTGGATGGAAGTGGGTGCTGGGTGGTGGGGCGAGGGTGAGTCTGAGGGGGTTGGGTGGAAGTGAGGTGTGGGGTGAGGGTGTGTGTGTGTGTGTGTGGGGGGGGGGGGGGTTAGGGTGGGTGTGTGGGTGTTGACTTGGTTGGAAGTCAGGTGGGGGTGCTGTGGTGGTGAGGGTGTGTGTGTGGGGGGGTTAGGGTGGGTGTGTGGGTGTTGAGTTGGTTGGAAGTCAGGTCGGGGTGCTGTGGTGGTGAGGGTGGGTGTGTGGGGGGGGGTTAGGGTGGGTGTGTGGGTGTTGAGTTGGTTGGAAGTCAGGTCGGGGTGCTGTGGTGGTGAGGGTGGGTGCTGGGTGGTGGTGAGGGTGGGTGTGTGGGGGGGTGAGGGTGAGTGTGAGGCGGTTGGGTTGGATGGAAGTGAGGTGGGGGTGCTGGGTGGTGGTGGTGGGTGTGTTGGGGCGGGGAGGAGCAGTCCTCTCCTGCTACTGGCCCCCATCATTTTTTCTGACAGGCGTAACCCTGCCCTGACAGATGGGCTGTCTGTCATCTCAGATGCTAATTACTGCTGGCGAGCCATGGCTAATGGGGGGGGGGGAGTGTGTGTGTGTGTGTATGTGTGTGGGTGTCTGTAATATGTGTGTGTGTGCATTTGTATGTATGCATGCAAGTGTGTGTGCATGTGCGTGTATGTATGTGTGTGTGTGTGTGTGTGTGTGTGTGCGCGTGCATGTGTGTGTGGGTGTATGTGTGATGGACAGATTGCTCCTCTCTACAGCTCAGCCAGCGGGACTGTGTTAATTACCAGCTCTGACTTTAGCATGACCCCCAGTCTACCGTATGCACAGGCCCACTGCGCAGACGCCAGCGGGGTGACAGAGTACGTGCTAGCAACGAGGCACAAACCAAGGGCAGACAGGCACAGACTGAGGCAGAGAGAAAACAGGAGAGACGGAGAGAGACCGTAGTCTGTAGTATAGAAGCAGTTCATCGTAAGTGTCAGATCTGTTCCCAGTTCAGTGAGTCAGGGTCATAAAGGGCTCATCTGGTGATATGAGAGCTTTGCATGTAGGTCACACATCAGCACAACAGTCTCAGC
>CM050208.1:15417500-15577500 GCA_027475355.1 Coilia nasus
GGGTGGGGAGCGGAGGGGAGGGATGGGATGGGATGGGATGGGTGCGTGTTGGCCGGGCTGAGTGCTGGCGGGAGGGAGACGGGGTACACACACTCAAGAGACTGGCGCCAGATGTGATGACCGCAGGAGCCAGGCCTAAAAATAGAGCGCTGTTCTCAGCAGAGGCAGAGAGAGGGAGAGAGGGGGAGAGAGAGAGAGAGAGAGAGATGGATAGTGAAAGAGGGAGGGAGAGAAAGGGAGAGAGAGAGAAAGAGAGAGTGACAGACAGAGACAGAAAAAAGGAGAGCGAGAAAAGCAAAAGACAGTGAAAGAGGCCAGGAGAAAGAGAGAGAGAGGGGAGGAGACAGAGACAGAGAGAAAGAAAGAGAGAGAGAGGAAGGGAAAGAGAGAGAGAGTGAAAGAGAGAGAGAGGGAAAGAGAGAGAGAGAGGGAAACACAGAGAGAGGAAAGACAGACATGTAGACAAGAGGAGGAGGGTGGTAAACAGGGAGCTAGTTTTCAGAATAATGCAACCCATACCCTCCTGGGAAGCTTACCTCACCTTCTAATGGCAATAGTGGCTTCATTCTCAATGAACTCATTGATCTGTCAGGCCTCATCTTTCTGCAGTAATGGACCCAGGGCTGCATGCGTCTCTGCAGCCAGACGGGACAGTGTGTGTGTGTGTGTGTGTGTGTGTGTGTATGTGTGTGTGTGTGCGTTTGCGCATTTGTGTGTAGGTCACAGGCTATGACCTTATATACCCCACAGGCATGACGGGAAGAGTTGAAGAAGGCAGCCCCATCTTCAAAGGCGAGCCTCGCTAAGAAGTTCCAGTTTCACTTGACCTCATCCCTGGCTCCACTGGACATGAAATCTCACTTAGTCCCGAACAACAAATGACGCTTTTTATGCCTGTGAGATCATGTGGCAATGAGATCCTCTCACGCTCTTTTCACAAGGCCACAGACACATCATTACCTCACAATCCTGTCATGCAGGACACAAAAACACACACATATGTTTTCATTCCTATTCTTATGGGGACCTCCCACTGACTCCATTATAATACAACTAAAGAATGTATGTAGCCGTGGCTTAATGGTTAGGAAGCTGGTGTTGAGATTGGCGGGTCAAGGGTTTGAATGCCATACCAGTAAGAAGAATGTGGGTGGGCGAGTAAATAACTAGTGCTCTCCTGCTCTCCTCATCTATGGCCTAAGTGCCCTTAAGGCATCGAGGCATCTAACCCCACATTGCTGCAGAGACTGTAGCCTGTAAAATAACTTTAAGTCGCTCTGGATAAGAGCGTCAGCAAAGTGTAATGTAATAAATGCTAAACTGTGCCCAGACCAAACCTATCCCCCCACACACACACAAACACACTCACATGAGAGCATAGGTGTCATACGTGCAGGCAGACACATACATCCTCTTACCATACAGTGCGGTGCATTTATACGTTTACCCGTTACACACAGGAAGACCTGTTCTGGCCTGCTTCTCTGCATCCCCTCACGTGCTCTCTCCCCTTTGATCCCATCAGAGCAGTGCTGTGTCAGGCCCAATCCCATCAGAGCAGCGCTGTGTCAGGCCCAATCCCATCAGAGCAGCGCTGTGTCAGGCCCAGTCCCATCAGAGCAGCGCTGTGTCATGCCCAATCCCATCAGAGCAGTGCTGTGTCAGGCCCAATCCCCAGAATCCTGTAATCTCCCCCGCAATACCAACTTAGCACCGCCACAGCTTTCCACGAAGTCTAACCAAAAGAGGCTTCCAAGCCTATCTGGTCACCTGGAAGGGTCAGGACAGGCTACTGTGGAGTGGACACGGAGATGGGTGGGTGGGGGTCATCAGGGATCAGGAAGCAGACGGTCAATAGATGGATGGATCAATGGATGGATGGATATGTAGAGAAAGGGATAGACAGACTGGAAAGGTTTGCGGATCAATAGATGGATGGATGGATGGATGGATGGATGGATGATGGATGGATGATGGATGGATGATGGATGGATGGATGGATGGAGAGAGTGATGGAGGGGGGGTGGTGACCATAGACAACCAGGTGACCCAGTCGTCTCTGGCTGTACTAATCTGAGCTAAAAAAAACAGCAGCAGATGGCATGAAGCAGCCACCGCAGCACACATCTGCATGCCCTCACACACACACACACACACACACACACACACACACATACACATACACACATTTAAAGATGTGTACACACACGTGAGCACACACACAGACACACACAAGTGTGACAATTACACAAACACACACGCACACCTTACACACACTGAGACATAAAACAAATATACACACTCATGTAAGGACACACAATCATACATAATATACCGATTCATACAAATCTTAAGTGGATTTTCATATTCACATTTCAAATTCTGCTACTGGTCTCCCAATTTAAGTTTGTTTTTATCAGCTCCAATGGCAAACCATTTACCAAGCCCCTGTTAAGAAGGATGGGCATTAGGAGATACCTTCATCTCTCATTTTCAGTAAACTGACTAGTTTGTGTAGGTGACAGGATGTGACACTGAGCAAACAAGTGGAGGATCTGTGTCTGGGACCAGAGAAGCAGCAGCCCCAAGCCCACAGGCATCTCCAACACTATCAAGAGCTCACACAAGAGGTCGCATCCATCCATGGTCAACTCTCCCAACGGCAACTAAAGACTTACCTGTTCAACCTCGCCTACATTTAACTGCCATGCTGAAAGACTTTCAGGAACTCAGAGACCAGGGACTCCCCTTCTGGAACACTCAGAGACTTTCCCTCTACCAGCCTGGCAGTTGAGCTCCCCTGGGGGACATTAGTGGAGCTCCCCACAGCGCCCTGGCGGATTTCTCTGGCGCTACTGGACAATAACAAAGCTTGCCATGTGTATCTCTGTCCTGTGTTCCTTTGCCACACTGTTGAAGGTTGAAGTACTTTGAGCTACATCCTTTGTATCAAATGTGCTGTACAATTAAAAAGATTATTATTATTATTATTATTATTATTAGACACCCAACTCTGATAGGCTGCAGCAGCTACACCCCCACCCCCTTCAACCCATCCCATCATCCTCTGCTTTCCCCTACTACTAAGTACCTGCTGTTCCATTCTCTCAGCACTTTAAAGGTTTGCTTGGAGGCTATGTGTGCACGAGCACAACACAACACAAGACAACGCAAAGCAAAATATAACGACAAAACAATGGCACTTGATTTAGACATGGCAAAGTTGTGAGTCAGCCATGTCTGAAGTTCGCATCTATGAATGACTTCACGCTACGTGGCACGATAAGCATAAATGGCACTTCCATTGCGTGTGACTGACTCTCACGTGTGTGTGTGCGTGTGTGTGTGTGTGTGTGTGTGTGTGAATGTGTGTGTATTTGCGTGGGTGAACTCCAAGGTATGCGGCTGACTGTACTCTTGATTGTTCAGATGAAGTATGCGTGCATAACAATTTAGGCAGTAAATCCAGGAGCAGAGGCATCCAACTGACGCCCCCGTAATTAATCTCCCATATTCTACACTGTCTGGCTCTTCCCTCGCTCCGCTGCACTCCTCCTCCCATACAGCTCACACTGCATAAGGAAGGAGGGAAGGAGGGAGGGAGGGAAGGAGGGAGGACAGGAAGGGTGTCGCTTCAGCTGAAGATGCCAGAGGACAGGGAAGCCCACATAGAACGAGTGCCAGGAAGTAAAGACTTAAGCAAAGCTAAGGACTACGAGCAGCTGAAAGCGGGCCAACCAACATGCAGATTGATAAGGCTGTTCCTTTCCTTTCCTCTGCTGGGCTGCAGTCTAAACAGCTTGCCCCAGAAAGACGAAACATTTCAACAGGATTAGGGGAATGACGTGCAGGAGAGAGAAAGAGAGAGAGAGAGAAAGAAAGAAAGAAAGAAAGAGACAGAGAGCAAGAGACAGACACAGGGACAGAGAGAAAGAGTGCTAGTGATACAAACCAGAAGGGGGAAGATCCACAGATTAGTTTGGCATTGAACAGACATGTGAGTCTTTGCACAGCCAAAAAAAATGAGTGCGGCACAACATGGAGCTTATCTTTGTGCATGTGTGCATATGTATGTGGGTATGTGTGTGTGTGCATGCAAGTGTATGTGTGTGTGTGCATGTGTATGTGTGTGCCTGCATTTGTATATGTGTGTGTGTGTGTGTTTGTGTATGGACCTGTGTGTGTGTCTGCGTGTGCATGTATGTGTGTGTGTATGTGTATTACATGTGTGTATGCCTGCGTGTGTGTGCTTGCATGTAGAGTAGAGTAGAGTAGAGTAACTTTATTGATCCCGAAGGAAATTAATGTGTATGTATGTGCGTGTGTGTGTGTGTCCACTGGGATGAGAGCTCTGCGTGTGGGCCACAGCTGTCCGCTATTGCAGCAGGGGATTGTGGGCCGAGCAGCCCTGGTAGCCAGTGAGGCAGAGCCACACACCACCACTTGGCAACCGAGCGACTCTGCCACATGCGGAGAGACAAAAGATGCCTGGCAAGGAACTCTCAGAGTCTACCCATCACACTCTCCATACACACACATGCGCACACACACAGGCACACACACACACAGGTATATACAAATACATGCAGATGCACCCACACAACCACACACATATATTTACTATCACACACATGCACACACACAATCTTACTTCCAAAACAAGCACACACACAGTCTTGCATACAAAAAAGCACACACTCTCACGCACATGGGAACACACACGCATAAGCACAGCCACACACACACACATGCATGCACGCAGCTTCAATTCCTCTCTCACACACACTTTCATGACCTCATGCTGACAGGTAACAGTGACACACCTCACGCCCCAGTTTGGAAACAATTATGGGTTTGGCCTGAACGGCTTCATTCCGGCCTTTTTAAAGCGTTGCACCAGAGCGCTAATCGCCAGTGCTAATGACATGTTGTCAGCCTTCGCTATGCTGGTCTGCCCCCAGGGAATGCCTTCTGACACTACATAGGCCCTGAAAGCAGTGCGACTGTAAAGGCGATGACACACGGGTCAACTTTTTAAGCAATGTCTAAAGATTCTCACTCATTCAGGTCATGGTACTCGAAGGAGCTAAGCTGTAAGCAACTGGACTTCTTTTCTTTCTAAAAAGTAGTCCAGTTGCTAACAACGTGGCTCTTTTGACTTTTTAAGCAACGTTACTGAGCAACAACATAATTAAGGACTGCATGGGAAAAACGGGCATAGTCACAAAATGTAATTTTTGAAGTCACTCCCCCTATTGGTAGTTACACTGAATCCCCAGCTTTTTCAAAAGTAGCCTAATCCTTGGAATAAACGGGCCTAGTCTCAAGCTAGAAGCATTTTAAAATAACATTTACTTATAAAATCTAATCAAAAATCTAAAGTATTAATTAACTACATCTTCTACGTTTCAGCAATTTGTGCCCATGCCCGTTTTCCCGTGGACTCCTCAACTGATACTGATAAAAATGTGTTGCTACAGTGTCCAAACAACATCTAAGTAACGTTGCTGATCTAAGTGCTACTGATAAAAAAAAATGTGTGGCTACAGCATCCAAACAACATCTAAGTAACGCGGCTGATCTAAGTGCTACTGATAAAAAATGTGCTGCTACAGCATCCAAACAACATCTAAGTAACATTGCTGATCTAAGTGCTACTGATAAAAAATGTGTTGTTACAACGTCCACACAACATCCAAGCAATGCTGCGTGACAACATTGCTCAAAATGTCACCCAGTGTGTTATCACGTCAAGGCTGCAGCGAGAGGAGTCTTGGCCGGCCTGTGTGATGTGGAGCGGAAGAGTGGATGAGTGGAGGAGAAGACGTCAGTCAGTCCTGTCGGTTTGAGCCCTGCCCGCAGCCATCCCATCATCCTTTGCATACCCACTTACTCACAGCAGGGGGGCTTTTCTCACAAATGTGTGTGTCCATGTTAATTTCTGTGTTTGTGTGTGTGTGTGTGTGTGTGTGTGTGTGTGTGTATGTATGTGTGCACATGCACTATTTGCACACATGCATAAATGCACGCACACAAAGATGCATTTATGCACACACACATACACACACACACAGCCTTAAGTGGCGCACTAGGCCTGAGCTCCACAGCTGACCCAAAAAGCTGCAGAGCTGGCAGCTGCGGTGGGAGGGAGGGAGGGAGGGTGGCAGGGCACCGCTGGCTCGGCTGACCTGCTTTCAGACAGCTCCTGAGCTCCTGCAACAGCGCCCGCTGCATCCCATTGGCTCCTGGCTGGGGAGATTATCTGCCGCTGTTGTTGTGGAAACCACAGATGTAAGGATGGGGGGGGGTGAATTCTCTTGGTAATAGAGACTCAGAAATGCTGACTATTGCTTCCGTGTATGGGAGTGAGCGTGTGTGTGTGTGTGAGAGACAGAGATACAGTGAGAGAGAGAGAGAGAGAGAGAGAGAGAGACAGAGAGAGAGAGAGAGAGAGAGTGAGAGTGTGAGTGAATGAATGAGTGAGTGAGAGAGAGAGAGAGAGAGAGAGAGAGAGAGAGAGAGAGAGAGAAAGAAAGAGAAAGAGAAAGAGAAGGAGAAAGAGAGAGAGACACAGACAATGAGAGAGAGAGAGGAGAGAGCAGAGGTGGACAAACCGGATTGAGAAAGTAAAAGTCCTGCCATATATTCCTTCTGTCTGTGCTCTCAACACAGGTGACTTCACTAACTAGCTCATCTACCTGGCTGAAGAGGTGCTAATTAGGATCAGCTGGTGCAGTGAATTGGCTGGAACAAATATGTGGCAGGACTTTTACTTTCTGAACCCGTGATGTCCGCCTCTGGGAGAGAGAGAGGTACAACCCCACACAGGACTGAGAAAAAACTTGTAAGTTGCGACCATGACAAATGGAGAGATTTCAGAGGCATGTGGGTGCTTTGTTTGTTTGTTTGTGTGCATGTGTCTGTGTGTGTATGTGTGTTTGTATGTGTATGTGTGCGTGCGTGTGTGTGTATGTGTGTGCGTGTGCGTGCATGCAGTGAGGACAGTTGTCAGCCCTTTGTGAAAGAGCCAATATCCCCAACATGAGTCACCGAAAACTAGCTTAATCTCCGGGCATACAAAGCCAGCAGGAGCCAAACATCATCAAAGATTTGCAGAGACGGCAAACAGCTTTTCCCCCAAAGATGACGGCAGCTTTTGAAAAGCGCCACTTCTGAAGACCTGACACATTTGGAGCGCAATTCCTTCACTTAGAAAAAAAAGAAAAAAAAGAAACGTAAGCTCTATCCCGAGGAAAGTGCTGGCGAGTGTGTTCTGTGTGAAGCGCCTCTCTAAGACATCAGAGGATAAGTGTGACAGAGGCTCTGGTTTCTCATAATTACTACTCCGTGCTGCAGTTCGGCTGGAGATCTGGACGTGTAATAATAATTCCAGCATTCAGTGGCCTGTTAATACGCTTAGACACGCATGCCTGTCCAACTCATCCTCAAGGTTTAGCTAGTCTGGAGGCAAATGTGTGTGTAAGTGTGCGTGTGTTTGTGTGTGTTTATGTGTGTGTGTTTGTGTTTAAGTGTGTGTGTGTTTATGTTTGTGTGTGTTTATGTGTGTGTGTGTGTGTGTGTGTGTGTGTGTGTGTTTGTGCGTGTGCAAGGTTGGAATCTGTGTGTGAGAGAGCCTGTGCATGCATGTGAATGGGAGAGAGAGAGAGACAGAAGAAAGAGAAGGAAAGATAGAGACAGAAACGTTTTCAGGTCAAAAAGTTTGTTTGCGTTTTGGCCTTCCGTCCACACGGCGCCAGCGTTTTGGGTGACCGAAAACGATACTTTTTGAGAACGGGTTCCAAAGTGAGAAAGTCTGACAACGCCGCCGTTTTATTCTCGTGTGGACAGGGTAAACGCAACCTTTTGAAAACGATGACGTCGTCGCCCATTCACCTTGCGCTGCACATATAACAACAACTTCAAACTTTTACAAACTGGTTGCTGTCGAATAAATTGTGATTTGATTAGCTTATAGTGTAGGCTGGCTGTTGTGAAATTGTTTCTATCATTTGCCATTAAACTGTCTGTATGGCTAGTAGGCTATAACAAATACTTCTAGGCTTTCATTATTCTTAATTAATTAAAGAGCAACTGTCGCTGCTTTCAGCTCCCCTCAGTAACAATACGCATTGCTAAAATCAACATATGACCTGTTTTAAGCGAATAATTGTGCAGTTGTCTCAAGTTTATTTGCAGCGCCCCTTCTATTTTTTCATGTTCTGCTCCGTATCGCTTAAATGGGTCAATTTAACGACGTGACATCTCACAACAGCGTCAAACTTTTACAAACAGGTTGTTGTGGGATACTTTGGGGGTAAAAATCGTCTGCAGTGTAGGCTATGTGTAATGCAACTGTCTCTACCTTCTGACATTGAACTACAGGATGTTTTTTGTATAGCCTACTTCGCTAGTTCAGCCCAACAAAAGATTTTCACGTTATGCTTTTTAAATAGGGCAACTGTCGCTGCATCCGACCCATCTAAACTGGAACGCACATTGCTAAAATCAACATACATTACATGTTTAAAGTGAATCATTGCGCTTCTGATCATGCCCCTCAAGCTGGGACAGCACAGCTTCTGCAATGAAAACGCAATGAAAACGTTCCCGTGTGGGCGTAAATATTTACTGCTCCGTTGTCGTGTGGGCGCGACTTTTTTTTTTAACCCGCAAAGAAAAAAATCCAGGAACGTTGTCGTGTGGACGGGGCCTGAATGTGTGTGTGTGTGTGTGTGAGTGAGTGAGTGAGTGAGTGAGTGTGTGAGTGAGTGAGTGAGTGAGTCAGCGTGTGCGTGCGTGTGTGTGTGTGAGTGAGTGAGTGAGTGAGCGAGTGAGTCAGTGTGTGTGTGTGTGTGTGTGTGTGTGTGTGTGTGTGAGTGAGTTAGTGAATGAGTGAGTCAGCGTGTGCGTGCGTGTGTGTGAGTGAGTGTTTGAGTGAGTGAGCGTGTGCATGTGTGTGCGTGCATGTGAGTGAGTGAGTGAGTGAGCGTGTGAGTGTGTGTGTGAGTGAGTGAGTGAGTGAGCGTGTGAGTGTGTGTGTGAGTGAGTGACTGAGTGAGTCAGTGAGCGTGTGTGTGAGTGAGTGACTGAGTGAGTGAGTGAGTGAGTGTGTGTGTGAGTGAGTGAGTGAGTGAGTCAGTGAGCGTGTGAGCGTGTGTGTGAGTGAGTGAGTGAGTCAGCGTGTGCGTGTGTGTGCGTGCATGTGAGTGAGTGAGTGAGTGAGTGTGTGTGAGTGAGTGAGTAAGTGACTGAGCAAGCGTGTGTGTGAGTGAGTAAGTGAGTGAGTGAGTGAGTGAATGAGTGAGTCAGTGAGCGTGTGTGTGAGTGAGCGTGTTGGTGAGTGAGTGAGTGAGTGAGTGATTTAACGTGTGTGTGTGTGTGCGTGTGTGTGAGTGAGTCAGCGTGTGCGTGAGTGAGTGAGTGAGTGAGTCAGTGAGTCAGTGAGTGTGTGTGTGTGCGTGTGCGTGTGTGTGTGTGCGCGTCACTATCTGTGCCTGTGCATCCTCCTGGCTATGTGGTCATCTCCTGAGGGGTGTGATGTAAATAGCTCCACAGTGCCAGTGTGCCTGTCGGTCCGAGCTAGCCGTGCAGATGTATGGGACGTGAGAGGAACATGCCTCGGGCCTCCCCCCGCCCCCTCTGACATCAGCACAGGTCAGGAGGCCATGAACAGCCCTGTCACACCACCCCCAAGGACATCTCCCTCTTCACATGCCAGCCACACACTCTCTGCACTCACGCAATGAAGTACACACACACACACACACACACACATACACACACACACACACACAAACATGGAAATGCTTACATAGGTGCAAGTGCAGAAACACACACAGACGTCAACACATACACACACAGACAAACACACAGACACACGGACAAATATTGAGTGTGTGCACGTACGCATGCACGCACACACACACAGACACAGACACACACACACACACACACACACACACACACACACACACACACAGGCGCCTCAAACATGAAGCCTCTGCCTGCCACGATCAATCCACTTATCACACATCTGCAGGAAAGTACCAGACTCTCCCGCCTGCAGAGTGGAGGCCATCATCAGACAGCACATCATGAGGTCATCTCCCACAGCTCTCAGTGTCACGGGGCCGTACCGACATAGCCAGATCCACGCCTCAGTGACCTCTTAATCAGGGAATGTGTGAGTGTGTGTCTATGCTTGTGTCTGTGTGTGTGTGTGTGTGTGTGTGTGTGTGTGTGTGTGTGTGTGTGTGTGTGTGTGTGTGTGTGTTTGTGTAGCGAACTGACAGCGAAGGGTGGTGTGTCAAGCTTGTGTGCGCTACATCCTAACAGTGGTTAAATTGGCTTTTTTTGTAAGGTAGGGGAGCACCTTCTTTACTCACAGCAGTCAATATCTCCCTCTATTGTATTACTATAAATGCTATAAATAGAGGGAGCTCAGCTCTGGCTGGCTGTATTACTGAGGGTAGGAGGCAGAGATGCCCTCCGGAGGGCTCCGGCACAATTTAAACTCCTTTAAGCTCCTAACACGGGACAACACTACAAAGCCACCGTAAAGGCTGATGTGAAGACATGTTTAAGTATGCGAATGCTTGTGTAAGAATGAAGGCTAATGAGATAAAGAAGAGGAGAGAGGGAGGAGAAAGGAAAAAGAGGAAGACAGCTGGAGAGGAAGAGAAGGGGAAAAGGAAGATGAGTAGAGAGGAGGAGGAAAAGAGGAAAATGATCGTGAGAAAGAAGAAGAGGGAGATGGAGAGGAGGAGAGAAGGCTGTATGGACATCAGGAAAGAGGGCAGAAAGAGGAAGATGGAGAGGAGGAGAGAAGAAAAGAGCGAGACGAGAGAGAGAAAGAGGGAGATGGAGAGGAGGAGAGAAGGCTGTATGGACATCAGGAAAGAGGGCAAAAAGAGAGAGATGGAGAGTTAGGAGGAAGAAAAGAGCGAGACGAGAGAGAGAGAAAGAGGGAGATGGAGAGGAGGAGAGAAAACTGTATGGACATCAGTAAAGAGGGTAAAAAGCTGGGCTGGGGAGAGGCACTGCTCTGTGGCAGGCGACCCCTGCTGGTATGAGTCACGCATAACTCAGAAAATGCTGAGATTGTGTGTGTGTGTGTGTGTGTGTGTGTGTGTTTAGGTGTGTGTGTGTGTGTGTGTGTGTGTGTGTATGAGCCTGGACTTACCAGTCAGCAGAGAGACCCGGTGGAAGGATGCGTCGAGTTTGCTGAGCAGAATGTTGACGAAGCCTTCTTTGGAGAGCTGACTGGCATCCCGTGTCCCCTGGTCATACACCACCACATCCTGCTTCCTGCCCAGCTCCACCTGCTCACACACACAAACATGCATACACATACACACACACATATGCATTCACACACACGGACATGCACACATTGGCACATAAGCACACACACACACGCACACACACACACCCATGGACACAGACACACACACACACACACACACACACACACACACACAGACAAAGATGCAGGGAGTTAGAACTGCAGATCACTTGTCATAAGCTGCCAAAAAAACATACACTTTAAGTATGCTTTTTTAATACACACACACACACACACACACACACAAAGAAATAAAGATGCAGGGAGTTAGAACTGCAGATCACTTGTCATGAGCTGACTAAAAAATATACGCTTTAAGTATGCTTTTTTAATACACAGTATGTGGACAAGGATAATTCTTCCCTATTCAATAGCTCAGCATGACTCATTCATCAACCCCGCGCGCACGTGAAGCGCAGTGCTGAATGGACTCGTGCTGCGGTGGGAGAATAGGATATGGCTGGGGCTCATCATGGCGTGTGCTCTGATGCACACCTACTCCACTGTGTGCCACTGACGCGCGAAGATGAAACAGCCGCAACGTTTGTCTACCCATGCATGCAGAATTAGGTTTGTCTGCACGTGGTTGCCTGTGTGTGTGTATGTGTGTGTGTGTGTGTGTGTGTGTGTGTGCGAGTGTGTGCGTGTGTGTGTGTGTGTGTGTGTGTGTGTGTGTGTGTGTGTGTGTGCGCGCCTGGGAAACAGTGAGCCTGCGCGTGACTGTATGCTCGCCTGGCTCCCTGTCGGTGTTGTCAGGCAGTGTGTGTGTGTGTGTGTGTGTGTGTATGTATGTGTGTGTGTATGTATGCAGGCATGTTTGTATATGTTAGTGTGCATGTATGTGTTTAAGCGTGTGTGTATGTTTGTTAGTGTGTGTGTGTGCATGTATGTGTGCGAGTGTGTGTGTGTGTGTGTGTATGTGTGTGTGTGTGTATGCCCGGGAAACAGTGAGCCTGCGCGTGACTGTATGCTCGCCTGGCTCCCTGTCGGTGTTGTCAGGCAGTGTGTGTGTGTGTGTGTGTGTGTGTGTGTGTGTGTATGTATGTGTGTGTGTATGTATGCAGGCATGTTTGTATGTTAGTGTGCATGTATGTGTTTAAGCGTGTGTGTATGTTTGTTAGTGTGTGTGTGTGCATGTATGTGTGCGAGTGTGTGTGTGTGTGTGTGTGTGTGTGTGTGTGTATGCCCGGGAAACAGTGAGCCTGCGCGTGACACTGTATGCTCGCCTGGCTCCCTGTCGGTGTTGTCAGGCAGTTTTTTGATCACATGACCCAGCAACCAGCAACTGCAGCAGCCCTGAATCGCAGCATCACAGCATCATCAGCAGAGGGGAGGAGAGAGGAGGGGAGGAGAGAGGAGGGGAGGAGAGGGGAGGAGAGGACAGGAAAGGAAAAGAAAGGAGAGAAGAGGCAAGGAAGGGGGAGGAGAGGTGATAACAGGATGAGAGAGGGAAAGGAGAGGATTTATGGAAAAGAGAAGAGCACTGCAATAAGAGTGTGCTGAGAAGTGAATATTCAAAGGATGACTTGAGGAGCATGAGAAAGGATTAAAAAAAAAGAGATTAAAAAGAGGACAGAGCCAAGACAGAGAGAAGAAAAACACTCTACCATCTCTAGGGTGATTCCCCAGTAGTTCTCTAACTAATTCTCTACCTTATTACTGCAGTCAGATACAGAATTCAGAATACAAATACAGATATTTTGAAATACTGTTCTTCTAGATCTTCTAAAGGGCAATGCCCTGCAGTTAACAAATAAAGACAAGCATAAAACCGTATTAACTAAACCAGAATAAAGGAAACTAATTTAAAATGAATGAAAACAAAAACACACAAATAGAACAAATGCCCAAAATGGAATAACAACCCTTTATCTGGGTCCAAACTCTATTTTTAATCCACCTGCTCACTCCTGACATGATTGTCTGTCTAATCAGATGATGTACTGACTCTCCTCTGTCTGGGCTGCCTGTGCTAGAGGATTTACTGCTCTCATGTCACATGATCCCACAGTCAGTAAGCTCCCTCTCCATGCCTCCCTCCCTCTCTCTCTCTCCCTTTCTCACACACACACACACACACACACACACACACACACACACACACACACACACTCACACTCAAACAGGTGACACACAGCTCTGTCATCAGACTGTGCTCTCCCCAAGATAAAAGATAAGTGAGCTGGGTTACGCATGTGCTTTTGTGTGTGTGGTGGGGGGGCTAATGCTAACACAGAGGCTTTATCAGTGCTGTTTGGCAGCCAGTCTTCGAGGTGATGTCATAGGCCCAAGGTCGGATACAGGTGCTGAATTACAGTGGGTGTGCTTGTGTGTGTGTGTGTGTGTGTGTGTGTGTGTGTGTGTGTGTGTGTGTGTGTGTGTGTGTGTGTGTGTGTGTGTTGGGTTACCGTACAGTAAGGCTTAACAGCTCGAGACAGACAGACAGCTCTGTCACCCCTGATGATTTATTTAGCTGGAAAAAATGTGTGCAGTAGTGTCAACACGAAACCCAGAGAGAGGCACGTGAGGAAGGGATACCCTGCGTGTCACTGTCAACAGTGTGTGTGTGTGTGTGTGTGTGTGTGTGTGTGTGTGTGAGAGAGTGTGTGTGTGTGTGTGTATGAGAAAAGTCCCTCCTCATCTGGGAAGCTTTGTGTATTTCTTCTTAAAAACTTCTATACTATTTGACTTCTCTTTCTCCTTCATCATCTCTCTCTCTGTCTTTCTCTCCCTACTTCTCAACTTCCCTCCCTCTCTCTCTCTCTCTCTCTTTTATCTGTGTTGTGTTATGGTGTCTGTACCCAGCTGCCTTTCCCCTGCACAAGGTGTTCCACCGCTAATAGGATGAAGGCTAAATCCAGGAGGTGACATCACCTTGGATTACTGGCTCTCTGTGCCAGGGCCCATAGCCTGCCACACAACACCTGAGAGGTGCACTCACTCACCTTGCTGCCATAAGTGTGTGTACCTGTGTGCATGTCCACAGAGTCAGATCCAGAACTGGTTCTACCAGATCTACTGATTTCAAGTTATTGTACAGCAGATTATATAAAGTAATATTTAATTTGGAAGACTTATGCAAGGAATATTGTGTGTCTATGCATGTGTGTATATATGTGTATGTGTACATGTCTCTCTGTATCCAAGTGTGGTGAATATGCATGTTTGTGTTCATGCAAGTGAGTATGTGCTTGACAATCTGAGATTGTCCTACATTGGAAATATTTGTATTTAGAAAGAACACGCACCCCAAAGTGATTTACTTCTTTTGCTGTCTGTAGTGTTTATTCTGCAGAGCTCAGTGTTTTCCTATGGTTTTAGCCACACTTTTCTAAAATGGAACTGCCCTGCACAGACAGGACTGCGTGCTGCACCTTCCACCCCAGTGCAGATGCCACTCAATGCTGTTCCCTGATCAGTCTTGGTACAGTCTCGCCGTGCTGAAGCCCACCGATATCACACAATACCACTGCAGTGCCCCTCTGACCTGGGAGCAGTTGGGAGTGCCTGACAGGGTGCGCTGGTTCACTGCCCTTAGAGAGTAAGGGGCTGATCATGCCTGTGGGGCCTGACTTGGAGTCTGCTGAAAAGGCTCAAAGGTCATCAGGAAGTAAGAGTAAGAGTCGCAGTCTGTGGGCTGGGGGAGATTAGAACAAAGAGAAGCCGAGGCTCTCTTTTCCGGCACAAAGTCTGACCTGCCTTGCGTGCATATCTGGTGCTACGACCAGGCACGCTGAGTGTGCGTGTCTGTCCATGTGTGAGTCTCTGAAGACTACATGAATTTCTGTGTGTGTGTGTGTGTGTGTGTGTGTGTGTGTGTGTGTGTGTGTGTGTGTGTGTGTGTGTGAGTGTGTGTATGTGTGATGGATGTGTACATATGTGTGTACACACACACTTCAGAAGGTCATTGTAGGCATTCGTCAACAGTCTTCTTTATGCGATGACAGGGCAAAATTAGACACACCAGCCCTGTCACACCACAACAGCCAGAACCAATGAACCTTCCAGCTGGGTTCACACATGTCTCCAGGAACCCATGCCAGAAACCACTGCAACACAGCACCCAAATTAGAAACTAAAAGCCTGAAGTCTTACAGCTATTGTAAACCTGCAATGGCCCAAAATGAAACCAATCTGTTGTGCGTATGTGTAATTGCATAGGCATCTGTGCATCCAAGTGTGCATATTCAGTTTGTGTGCATGCAAGTCAATGAGTGCTTGGGCATCTGAGTGTCCAATATTGGGAATATTTTTCTGAGGACCCAAAGTCAAAAACTCCTGTATGGTAGGCCTTGCTAAGAGCTTTCCCACACTGTCTGTAGCCCCAGTTATCGTTCAGGCATGGAAAGAGGCCTTAAGACAACATCATCTGTCAAATGATTCACGACGCACGCTGAGTGAGATCCTGACCTGTTCTACTGGTGCCTCTGCTTGTTTGCTGACTTTAAACAACTGAAAGACAAAGGTAACGCAGTGCTAGTTAACATGTATTGGTTAAACTGCAACGACAACAGCAAATGCCACTTTGGAAACCAGGAATTTGTCCTAGACTTTATGTAATGATGACTACAGTTCTCTTTGGTTCTTACAAGGGTTCCTGAAGACATGTGTGAACACAGCTGGAAGGCTTATTGCCCTGAAGGGTAATAACGGTTTCATTCAACAAGCAAATTCCAGTTTGTCTCACCAACTGAAAAAAATTGTTGTCTTTATTTAACTGCTATTAGTATTTATCTAATCATTTTGTTTAATTATAGTTGCTTATAAGCCACTTGACCAACTTTTGTCAGGTTTTTCACAACATTTGAAGGCTGACACAACCCTGGGGTTATCCTAATGTCATCTTGAAGTTCTGGTTACACAGTTGATGTTGATACTGCTGATGGAGATATATAGTTTTTTATGCTCCAAACTAACATGATAAAGGTTGCCTCAGGTCGTCCATTACATTTCACTGCTCCTGTGAATGCCCACATCTGGGAAAAGCCTCCTTCCTCCAATGTAAAGCAACTGATAACCATGAGCTTGGTTTCTTTCTGGGGCTGTGGATCCTGAAGCAGGGGACCCACAATCTGCTAGTAGTCTTCACCACAGGCTAGTGCCAAAGGCAGGGCTTCTGTTGTCCATGTGTCTGTATGGCTGCTACCTGATTGTTAATTCATTAGCCTCCATCTTGGACCGCGTGTGACATATGGTCTCCCTTCATCCTGCACCCTGAGCATCTTACTGCTGCCGGGGTTAGTGGTTATCCTTGGTCATAATCAGAGCCTTAGGGCCAGCTCAAAGCAAGCTGATGGGCTCACTCTGAGAACGAGCAATTGAGTGCATACTGCACCTCGTTGTTTTGTAGTAAAATCGAGAGTCGTTTTGTAGTAAAATATAACATAAAAACATTACACTTTATTTTTCTGTCCCTGTTACATCTATTAGATACAGTGTAAAAGTGTGTAACAATATGTAACATTATGTACTTACAAGGTACCATGGTTAGGGCTAGGCCTAGGCTTTTTTTTTTTACACAGAATGCAGAATTCTCGCAGAATGCTAAAATTTTTAGCAGTTGATATAAAGTGTTTTACACAGATAAAAAAAACTCATGAAACAAGGGAAGATAACTCAGTCTCAGGCTTTGAAAGTCTATTGTTGGTAATCTTGAGACAACAGTAGCAGTACCAGCTCAGTGAAGAACTCCAGTAGACTGACCCCACACCTGGTCACAGAATAACTAGGCCCTTTAAACTCAAGGCAGAGCTCAGCTATGTGGAGTCTGTAGTACACACTTGCTCATTGGTGACCCATTTAAAATGTTATCTATCTATCCTTCAATTCTCTGTGTGAATAACAAACGTAACGTTGCCAAGCAGACGCATGCAGTCCCTCTGTCTGTCTGTCTGTCTGTCTGTCTGTCTCTGTCTGTCCCCCTCTATCTCTCTCTCTGTGTCTCTCCCTCTGTCTGTGTTTTTTTTTCTGTCTGTCTGTCTGTCTCTCCCTCTCTCTCTCAAACACACAAACACACGCAAACTCAAACACACAGAGCCTTTGAGTGGCCACCTATGATGAAATCTTCAATGAACCAAACGCAGAGCCGTGGGGGACCTCGCACATTATCAGTGATGTGAATGCAGTGGGAGGTTGAAGTAGGGGGGTTTAATCCAGCCCATCTATTAATGCCTCTCTCTCTCTCTCTCTCTCTCTCTCTCTCTCTCTCTCTCTCTCTCTCTCTCTCTCTCTCTCTCATTCATCGTGACACAAAGGACCACACAGGGGTTGCTTTGGTGCCTGTGTTGCCACTACTCTAAGTCTATGCACTGAGGCTGCTCCTGGCAATGCCTGAAGTGAAGAGTGGCAGGAGGGAGAGGGGGGGGGGGAGAGAGGGTTTGGGGTAGGGTGAAGAGTGAAGGGGGGGTGGGGGTGAGGGGGTGCCAGCACAGGCGGTCTGCACGTGCCCGACCTACGCTCTACCAATGGCCACACAAAAGGAGATTGGGGGGTGGGGGTAGGGGGAGGGGGGTGTCAGTTGGTTAGGAGGCTGGCAGTGGAGAGGGAGGGGGAGGGGTGCTGAGGGCTGTAGAGCAGATGATGTCATGCTCAGCCAATAACAAAGAGTCTGAAGCATCCTCCCCACTGCTCCAGGCTTCATCCAGGCCTGCATTAAACACGGGCATTATCCTCTTTACTCAGCGAGATAATACAAGCCTGCCTGCCTGCCTGCCTAGGAGAAAAGAGAGGAGGAAAGACAGACATGGGGAAGGAAGACTGAGGTGGTGCGCACACACACACACACACACACACACACACACACACACACACACACACACACACACACACACACACACGCGCGAGCGTGCTTGCATACATACATGCACGCTAACACACGCACACAACAAAGTACAAACACATGTGTAAGTCATCTTCTGAGGTCTGAATATCATTATCAGGTCATCCATCAAGACACTTAGTTGTGCAAGGGACTGGAAAGGTTAACAGGAAACAGTTCTCTCTGATGGAGAAGGATGGGAAACACGATGACAGAGAAATAATAATAAAAAAAAAACGTCTCTGTGGAAAAAAAAACATAATTGAGTGTTTGTGATGGAAAAATAAGTTAAAGAGAAAAGGGGAAGCAAATGAGATACCCCCAGCAGCGCTGAACCTGAGCCTGAAGACAGGGAAGTGGGGGAAGGGGGTGGAGAGGGGTGGTGGTGGTGGTGGTATAGGGAGGGGTGGTATGGAGGCGTGGGAGGGGGGGGAGTGTCTGCTGTCGTTTGGCAGCTGTGTTGTCATGCCATCTATCCTCCACTTTAATGAGGGGGGGAGACCTCCACCTGCTATGGCAGAGGGGAAACAACTACCACACACATGCACATACGTGCATACACAGACGCTCACAATAACACACATACTACACACACGCTCACAATAACACGCACACTACACACACAGAAACACTACACACACACGCACACACAATAACGCACACACATTCTCAGCGCCTGAACCTTGCACCAGCTCCTGCATGCATGACAGGTCAGGTGTTCATGCCTGAAATTGAATATGAGGAACTAGCAAAATTAGTTTTTACGAAGCGCCACTCAAACTGCCAGTCGGGACGGCAGTGTGCGAGGTGTTTGCCCCATCCCCAACGGACGGTGGGTGAGTCATGTGGCAGGTTACCATAACGAGTTAACAGCAGCAAAGACTGAGAGCGGAGCGAGAGTGCACTACCAGGAGTGAGGGGAGAGGGGGAAGCATTATGTTTCAGACATGAAATGGTGCCCTCCTTGTCTGATAGTGATAAAGCGTGTGTATGTGTGTATACATATATGTGTGGGTAGTAATGAAAAATGTGTGTTTGTGCATTTTTTGCACGATTGTGTGTGTGTGCATTTGTGTGTGTGTGTGCATTCGTGTGTGTGTGTGTGTGCGCTTGTGTGTTTGTGTGTTGGAGATCTGTGCATGTGTTTGCAAATCCAAGAGTGTGTGAACTGTGTAAATGTGTGCATAATGTATGTGTACATATGCCGTTGACAACAAGCATGCACATGCTCCTGTGTGTGTGTATGGGTGTTGGAGATCTGTGCCTGTGTTTGCAAATCCAAAAGTGTATGAACTGTGCATATGTGTGCATCTCTTCCCCACAGCTGAGGCTAACACAGATCACTGCTTGGGTTTCCCCCCTTCCTTCAGTTTCACTTGCTGACTAAAAATACGGGACTTTCGCATGCCGCGCATCGAGGCCCGTTGGTCCAAGAAGTCATGGAAAATCAACGGCTCCTGTTTCACAGCTACTGATAAGCCATAAACCTAGAGTGCCATGCGACCACCACCCCCTCCCCAGACACACACTTACACACGCACACACACACACACTCGACTGCCAAATATAGCAGCAGTAGCGGCCAGATCAAGTGCTGGTTCTTGTCAGAGCCCCACAATCGAACCACAAACCTCTTGTGGGTAGTAAAAGCCGCCATCCTAAACAGGGGCGGGAGATGGAGGTGCGGGGGGTTGGAGTGAGGGTGGGGGTGGGGGTATCTAAAAACAGGCCATGGCAGAGATTAGCCGGATGGCTCTTTTACATGAAGAGTAATGTTGGAAAAACTGTCATCATATAACCTTTGAAGGTATATGGCCATGTTAGCAGAGATGTATGGTGTGTGTGTGTGTGTGTGTGTGTGTGTGTGTGTGTGTGTGTGTGTGTGTGTGAGTGTGTGTCTGTGTGTAAGTTTGTGTGTGTCTGTGTGTGCATGCATGTGTGTGTGTGTGTCTGTGTGTGTCTGTGTGTGTGTGTGCGTGTGCGTCTTTGTGTGTCTGTGTGTGTGTCTCTGTATGTTTGTGTCTGTGGGTGCATGTGTGTGTGCCTGTGTGTGTTTGTGTGCGTGCGTGCGTGTGTGTGCGTGCGTGTGTGGATGGTGGAAGTAGGCAGAAGGCCAAAATAAGTGACCACACATGTTCTGATGGCTGTTTACACCCAGGTGATGTGTGTTTGTGGCTAAATTACACAGAGGAATATAGAGGCAGCTATTTAGAGCCAGCAGTTCAATGTCGTTTAAAGTCTTCTCACACAAGCTGATATTTAGTTACTTTTTTTTTTTTTAAATGGCACGTCGTTCAGTGATTGCATTAGCCAGTTTAAACCTGACAGGACAATCTCTATGTGAGTGACCTTACCTTTGACTGAACTAAGAGACCCAGTAAAGTCAAAATAATAGTGTCTTTTACTTCCTCATACCAAAGAAAGAGTCGTTACTAAAAACCTCGATTTTGAGTGCATCTCGACATTTCTACAAGGTAAAATTGAGTCTGAAAGTGGTGAAAATACAGGGGGTATTTCTGCGCCTGTATGCTGTAGGACTTCTGAGTCAAAGCACCAAGGCATCGGTAACGGGGAAGTAATAATATAATAACAATAATCTTTACTTTACTTCTATCTATAGCATAATTCACACAAGATGCAGCTCAAAGTGCCTCACAGTTTGGCCAAAAAGACACAAGACAGCATTTCTCGCAGTCCAGTGGCACCGAAGCGGATGAACACAATAACACAATGTCACAACAACACAATGCGTCGTTATGGCGGAGGGGGCGGTGGTGGCCCTACCTTGACCTTGCCGTTGGGTTGCAGCAGCTCGGTGACGGACACCTTGTCCTGCTGTAGCCTCCTCTTCACCAGCTTGGAGCAGCAGACGTTGATGGCGCCCTGGACGTGCGAGGCGTTGTACTCGGAGAAGGTGCGGCTGTCGATGACCAGCAGGCGCCCTGCCCCTGCGCCGCGCTGCAGCAGCCCTGCCAGGCGCTTGATGTCCATGGGCGACCGGCGGCCATGTTTCTCCCCAGCCATGCTGCCACTGCTTCTTCTTCTTCTTCTTCTTCTTCTTCTTCTCACAGCGGCCTCCGGAAGACGAGACGTGAGGAGATGGAGGTGTGGGGAGGGACGGCAAACGCTCCCAAAGGATGGCGAGGGGGCGGGGGCAGCGTTTAGGGGGGTTGGGAGGGGGACAAGGGGGAGGTAAGATCACTGTGGTGATGAAGAGCTACAGTCACAGATAGCCATTGCTTCTGCTGTGGGACAGATAGACAGACAGACAGACAGAGAGACAGACAAGAAGACAGGGAGTTAGACAGTGTAAAAAAGTTAATACGTAATAAGCACATCAGCACCTTAGAAGCCTAAAACATCTCCACTTGCACACTGAACCTGCCTCTGGTGCCCACATCATTGATAAGCATAGCAGTACACATCTACTGTAATGTGCTGACAGAGAAAGACTGCAGTGTTGAACGTGCCCTACAAAGACTGGGAGCCCTGCTGACAGACTGAGCCGGAGCCAAGAAAGGTTGTAAAAGCAGCAATCCACTATTAATGCCAAACATTAGCGGCAAACAAAGTGGCAAGGCAAGACTTGTGCCGGACAAAACTACTGCTGAACAGCTGCCTATAATTACTTTTGAGAACCTGGACACAAATACATTGTGTGTGTGCGTGTGTGTGTTTGTGTGTGTGTGTGTGTGTGTGTGTGTGTGTGTGTGTGTGTGTGTGTGTGTGTGTGTGTGTGTGTGTGTGTGTGTGTGTTAAAAGACTGTACAAAGGAGAACTCAGGAACAAGACTGACGGTGAATTGATAAAAACAACATGACATCTGCTGTCCCAGCAAAGCTTTAATGGCCTGATGGAGCACCTCATATGAGCCATCTGATACACCCAGTGTCCTATATACAGCTCTCAAACAATACAATGACAACTGTCACCATACAAACACACACACACACACACACACACACACACACACACACACACACACCAAAATACAGATAAGCATATCATTTTCACCAAACAGCAAATTACTACATAACAGCTATGAGATGCAGCCTATGGCTTACAAACATGTACAGTGGTCCCTCGTTATTCGCGTTCTAAAAATAACCCACTATAGTCAAAATCCGTGAAGTAGTCAGCTTTATTTTTTACAATTATTGTAAATGTTTTAAGGCTGTGAAACCCCTCACTACACACTGTATACACTTTTCTCAGACAGGCATTAATATTTTCTCACATTTCTCTCTCTTCTACTCTCAGTTCAAACTTGCAAACATACAGCACTTCAGAGTCACACAGCTAGCGATGGAAGATTTGTGTAAATGTTACAAGCTGAGCGCATTCTGTACTGTACAGGAAATTGATCGACAATGTCCTACAGTCCCTTAGCCAATCAGGGCACAGAACACAGTGTGCTGTAAAAAAAAACCATGCATTAAAAACTCAGCGAAACAGCGAGGCTGCGAAAGGTGAACCGCGTTATAGCGAGGGACTTCCAGGTTTCACCAAACTTCCAGGTTTCACCAAAACAGCCCTGCCATGTAATGCTACAACTGGTTCTCACAGAAGGCTCAGTACTCTAATGCTCCACTCTTTGGCACCAAGGTCTTGCGTACAGCCAGGCCAATTGCATGCGTCACGTCACGACCAGCAATTGGGTAAAGGCAGATCCAACTGTTTTAAACTTCAGAGTCTACAACTCCATGAAGAAAGTATTCACTAATTGGTCAGGCAAGATTCTGCCTGAGACAACCATGTCAGTGGAAAGCACAGCCAGACCCTCTACACGAAATGCAGTGTAGTACTTGTAAGAGGGGCTGAATTAACAGGCTACTGAACACCCTGAACATGAAGGGAACAACTCTAACTTCCTCTAACTGAAAGTTGAACCTTCACTGAAGCCTAAACATGTTTAAGCTACAGCCATCACCCCATCTCACATCCTAGGAGAGGTTTTATAGTGGTGTCCACTGACAGTATCCACCGCAATGTATACTTCTCTCCGTATACCGCTTAACAGGACAGGCAGCCTCAATGGAGGAGCTGCTGCTAGTAGATATACTGCAAGCATTAAATCTTAAGAGACTCCTGGTCCATTATTAATAACGAGTCCATTACTGGGCTTGACCAGTTCTGCTCTATTCCATTATTCTTCTTTGAGTCTGATCACAGATCCTACAGAGGTGTCTTCAGCGTTGTATGGTCAAGCCTTCCCTACCCTGTTCAATCTACCCTTTGCCTTTCCACAAGCAGTAATGAAAAATACATACACTTGGCTCAGCCTGCCAAGGTCTTGCTTTCTAATGGAGGCTTAACCACGCCAATAGGGGAAAGTGCTGGGGCTTTCTCTGACAGCACTGCCTTTACTCAGGGCAAACTCTTAATCATCACTAAGGATGGGAATTGATAAGATTTTTACGATTCCGATTCTATTTTCAATTCTGCTTAACGATTCGGTTCTTTCTCGATTCTCTTATCGATTCTCATTTGAAAAAAAAAGGAGAACCAACAGGTCAATTTGCTGTAAAAGGCAGCCAAACTTTTGAGCATTTAAACCACAAGTGCCATGTTTCCTGCTGACCGCACAGTGCTACGCATGTTGCGTAACTTGCGTAAGATACGTGACGTTAGTCATGCCCGCTGGAATCGATAAGGTAATCATTTGCAAAACTGGCAAACAATTCCAAGGGATTGAAACACAGGGCAACGGTTCTCAACAAGAACCTGTTTTTGATTCCCATCCCTAAATCATCATCATCATCATCATCATCATCATCGTCATCGCCATCCCTGTTATCATAGTATGTTATGATATCATCATCCTTATCACCATCACCTGCAGTGCAGCTGCGTGTGTGTGTGTGTGTGTGTGTGTGTGTGTGTAAATAGTACAGCAGAGCTCAGAGCTAAATCCTTAAGCTTTCTTCCACTATGGCCACATCACAGCATGAGTGTATGAGCACCTCAGACAGACAGACAGACAACCAGACAGACAGACAGACAACCAAACAGATAGACAGGCAAGTAATTCCTGCTGACAGCAGGGTGAAATCTAGCAGGACCACAAAAGCCACTGCAAGGAGAGAGAGAGCAAGACAGAGAGAGGAGAGAGAGAGAGAGAGAGAGAGAGAGAGAGAGAGAGAGGAGAGAGGGAAGGACAGAGAGAGAACGAGAGAAAAAAAAAGAGAATGAGAGAGGGAAGGAGAGAGACAGAGAGAGAGAAAGAGAGAGAGGGAGAGAGAGAGAGGGAGGGAGCTAGAGAAAGAAAAAGAGAATGAGAGAGGGAAGGAGAAAGACAGAGAGAGAGAAAGAGAGAGAGAGAGAGAGAGAGAGAGAGAGGGAGCTAGAGAAAGAAAAAGAGAATGAGAGCGGGAAGGAGAGAGAAAGACACAGAGAGAGACATAGAGGATCCATGGAGATAAAACCCCAGAGGCATGGGCAGAGGATCACTGCAACTCTTCTCTCACCTCAGCAACAAAACAGCAAACACTCACGAACTAATGTGTCTACAAGCTGTGCGCAAACACACTGTCCATAAACACTGAGAACAATGCTTAAAATATGCTAAATTGTGAGGTAATGAATATGCGTAATGTGCACGTGTGTGTGTGTGTGTGTGTGTGTGTGTGTGTGTGTGTACAAAAGCGCACATCTGCATGGGTAGCATCTATCTGCACGTCACCTCATTGCTGCAGCATCCAGACATCCTGTCAGAAAGCTGCCTAGTAACAGCACGCAGCACGTGAGTCCCCACACACGCAATGACACACACACACACAATGACACGCACACACAATGACACGCACACACAATGACACGCACATACACACAGACACATTCCCACTAACACAGCAACTCTAACATCCACATCCTTTGTTGGATTCGGCTGTCAATTTCATTACGACAAAGACAAGCACATCCCCACACACACACCAAATCACAATCTGCATCACTAATGCATTTATGAGGGCTTGCACCAAAACAATACAAACACCATAAAAATATAACAATGACACATCAAAACACACACTGTGAAATATAACAGCAGGAGCAGCAGAAACAGCCTCACCTGCAGCCAACCCCTAGCCGCACAGCCTCTCCATGCTCTAGACTGATACAGCAAGTATCTCGGCGCCTGGGTAAAAACACTCTGGGTGGTAGACAGCAGGCGGTCAGCGTGTCAAACACCCTCTCTCTCTCTGTTTTTCCCCCCAGTCTAAGATCACGCCAGCTAGCCCCGCTACCTGGGGAGACCAGCCTGGTAGACCTGCCTGGAGTGTGTCAAGAACAGCCCCATCTTACAACATCCTCACTGTCACTGCCACACTGCAAGCCAGCCCTGGTCGGTCAGACAGACAGACAGACAGACAGACAGACAGACAGACAGACAGGGTTTTTAGAGCAGCAGGGTGACAAAGGGCTGCCGACTCAGACTGAAGAGGTGCTCGACGACTCCTGAGATTCTCCGCTCTCACATTTGTAACAAAAGAAGCACTCAAGCACACACTCACTCACATTCACTCAAACGCACGCATGCGTACAGCATGAATTGTTAGAGGGTGTTTATGTTTTGGTGCAGTTTGTAGACAAAGGGAAAAGGCTCATGCACATGTAGACAGAACTTTTTGTTGTTTCCAGTTCTGCTTGATGTTTTTCTGAGTATGAAAGTGAGGGAGAGAGAGAGAGACAGAGAGAGAGAGAGAGAGAGAGAGAGAGAGAGAGAGAGAGAGAGAGAGAGAGAGAGAGAGAGAGAGAGAGAGAGAGACCAAGACAGAGAGAGAAAGAAAAAGAGGGAGAGACCAAGAGAGAGAGATTCACAAGCACGTGACAAGCAACACATAATGGCAATAACTTGACTGGATTAAATTCTGAGGTTGCCATGGAAACACTCCAGCTCCTCAATGATGGGCAGGAGGTCTCTGTGCTCGTAGATGCTGCTGAGTCTGCCATCGCCTCCGCCAGCACTCTGCTCTAAAAAAAGACTTAAACTGGGTAAAACTACAGAGAGCCTGTCCTACTTTGTAAACACTGCCTCGTGACAATTTGGAACAGGGCCGATTAAAAAAAAACATTGTGACATTCTATCACACTTCTATAAGACAGGCCAAGGGCAAGAGCCAATGCCACCTGGGATTAATGTTCATTAACAGATCACCTTTTAATGACACAGTCATCAGACGGAGCAAAAGCAATCATCTGGTGGTGACATATCGTCTAGACTGGCAAAACAAACAAAGCGATTAATATTACACATAAAGGTTAATGAGAGAAGTGTGATCATCTAGGTAAGTCATGAATGCTTGGTTTAAACCCTTTCTGCCAGGACCTGAGAGTCACAGCCTGTGCACTCTCCCAGCTGCTACACAACACAGCCACCAACAACAGGCCCAGGTGCACTACCGCACAGCCACCCTCTGGGGTAATATCCACATCTCAAGACCAGGACAGGCACTCCACACACAAACAGCCCATCATCTCACTATTTTATTGGCACAGGCCTGCAACAGAGGCAGAAGGCTTTACTTTCGGAGACTGCTGGCCTGAAACGGATGAGGCCAAATATGGGTCAATTTGTAAAATAAAGTGCATATGTAAATCTCCTCCACACATGCAGATCAAATAAGTGCATTAACTGTCTGACATTAATAGGTACTGTAAATGTCCTGAAGGCCAGCCACTAAGATTAGCCTATTGGCCTCTGATCAGACCTATCCACATTCCCATTCATTACAACACCATTAAGCTTGTGAAGACCCTTCTTTTCCGAGACTGCTTAACAAAACCAAATTCTACTAACCATCTCTTTACATAGGTAGCCTACCTTCGATGTTCTCTACACATCTGTTTGCTATTATGTCCTCCTTTTGTAAGTCGCTTTGGATAAAAGCGTCTGCTAAGTGTAATGTAATAATAATAATAATAATAATAATAATAATAATAATAATAATAATAATAATCATAATAATAATAATCTCTCTTTCAACTGTCCCACCTCTTCTTTAGCCTATTCCCTATGCAAGTTTCAAAAAATCACAATCATGGTCATGGTCACACACACACACACACACACACATGCTCTGATGAACAATACATTGGTTATTCACATGAGTGGAAGGTAATAAAGAGTTGGTATGCAGGGGCGGAAGGCACCGTTAACAAAAATGTTTTTTTCACTAAGGGCAACACAAGCAAACCACGCATGGCACCCTTGGGCATCAAGCCTGATGCCAGTGTCGCTAACTGAAAGCCAGGTTGTCCATAGTGACGTGATGGTACATCTCTAAAACGTGGCACAACATGTTATTTTCCAATAATTTGCTACAGATAACATTTTAGAAGCAACTGGATGATTTTAATCTTTTGTTATGTATTACGCTCTTTTGTCGCACTGATGACAGTGAACACGCAGCGCGCATACAATAGCCCGTTTTAGTAAATATGGCACCACAACACAGCCCGGTTGCGTTTGGAAATACACCAACGAGAAAATAAATTATTCGTCAAGATCAATCTCAGTGAAATCCAGCTATTGTGCGTGTGATAACTGTGGTGGCTGAATGCAGCTCGAACGAACTGACGGGCATTTAAATATACAAGTTCCGCCGTCCGAGATTTTGATTATGACACTCAAATAAATGAAACACTTTAAAGCTTACCTAAAGGTTTTCGGTCAACATTCAGCACCTTGATTTGATGTGAAGCATCCATGTCTTTGTCAGGGTGTACTGAATGTATAGCCTAATGCAGCAAATATCCCATTGGTGCTGTGGTAAAGCGGATTCAGATTATGTGTGTTCGACTAGAGGTTGCTGCTGTAAGTGGAGGCAAGCACGCTACAGAAAATGCTAACCTCCTAGCATCTACATGAGGATTTCAGCTTAGGTCCAACCGAACACGCGACAATAACACTGACATTCCATGACCACGTTAGTAGCCTACCGAATGGCAAAGTGGCACACTCACCTCAACCTCCACCGTTCACGAAATTACTCAGCTAACCTCCCAGTGTGACAGCGGACTCCAATATGGGATAGCCATTCGCCAGTGAGTGTCACTGTTTACGAGTCATAAGGTTGCGGGCAGGCCGTCCAAAGGAGTTCATTCTACTCTGATGACAGTGAGGTCTTCGCCGTGCGATAGCCCGCAGACCTACATACGACGCACATGCGAAGACCCCAGTATTTCTGCGTGATTCTACATATGCGGGCCAAAGGGTACAATTTGGTTACAAAATAATAAGCAGTAATATGCAATTACAAGGTATTAGAAGTTCTGGGGTTAAACAGAAGGTGCACTAAAAATGAACTAAGGATGAGGTCATGGTTCAGGGGGGAAAATGCCTGACGTCACCCTCGACCAATGAGAGTCGGTGGCTCAGGGGTTAGCTGACGTCAGCCCTCTGATCCCTAGATTAAAGAGACACAAGGATTTCAGCGTCTGTATGTACTGGGCCTTGCTGATAGTCGGCAGTGTGTCCCGGTTTGGTGTGTAGGTCAGTCCACCTATTCGCCTGTGAATATAACCCAGCGTAATGTAGCCAAAAAATGGCTTTAAGAAAAATAATTCGGGTTTACAACAAAACGACCTACAAATTAATTGTTTTAGCTTATTCACACATAAACTAGCACTAATTTTCTAAATGTCTTTCGAATTTAAATAAGTGGAAATGTCATGTTGAAGTAAAGGAGACATGAAGTGGCACTTATGACATAGCGTAATATAATATATTCCTGAATAAAATACGTTACAATGTGCAAGTCAGTGCTGTTTAGAGTGTGTAACAGAAAAAGTACGTGTTTTGATTCATGGTAATGAGTGGAAGAGTTTAAGCAGAGCCGTATGCTACATAGGAGATTCAAGTGTTATATGCTGCCATCTACTGTCTAAATATAGAAGGTGCAATATTGCCTTTTTATTCATTCACATGTTCTGTCTAACATAAGGCAAACGTGCATTGTGCATATAAGCAGTCACACACCAGATAGGCTACTGTTTGCCATTGCATGCAACAAACTGGCAAATGGCTGTTGCAGCAAAGCTTGATACTGTATTTCATGGTATCCATTATTTTTGCAAGAAAACACAATAAGACTATGGACAAACGTTTGCACAAACACTTCACATCCATGTCCACACATCAATGAATGCACACATAAACACAAACACAAACACAAACAAACACACACACACACACACACACACACACACACACACACACACACACACACACACACACACACACACACACACACACACATATATATATCACATACATATAAATCCCAGGGCCTTTTGTGTATCCTATATCTCTATATGAGCAGAGCACAAGGTCAGTCAGAGAAAAGTCAGTGAAGAGTTGACCGCAAACACAGAAAGTTTGGTGGGTGGTTAATGATTCTAAACAGTCCGATAGGCTGCAGCCTTGAGTTGTCCCATTCAAAACGTACACAAACAGTCAGCGGCGCAGCCGATGAGAGATGTCTTATCTTGATGTTAGCATTCCTTTCTGCTTGCATGGCTGGACATGGTTTTGTGTCACACAGGCTATTCGTAGGAAAGGTCGCTGTCCTGAGAAATGCTGCTGCGAAAATCTGTCGGCAGAAAGACCGACTGTTACATGGTGTGTCTTTACGACAAAACCAGTAAGTTGCTGTGAGAGACTTCCTCTGAACTCAGTTAACACCAACTTGAGCTTTTGTCAGTTGATTGCCTTAACCTCCAGCTTCCACCTCACTTAGAGCATACATTTGTCATTCATATACAGTATAGACATATACACTATATATATATAGAAATACAATGTGCACTCATATAGTATTTAAACATTCACATGACACAAACAGCAGATTATTTTTTGTGTGTGTGTGTGTGATGTCAATATGACAAATTAGATGCAATACAGATTTCTCATGAAACAGTTTTTTATGCTTGCTGCTGTACGCTGTAAATATAATTTCAATGTCACTCTGTGATGTTGTGGGTTAGGGTAAGGGTTATCTGTGCAAGGTTATGCACTTCCCATTACACATTCATACATGCATAGCCATGATGGCCTTTCTCCACTTGTGGTGTGACTGACATTACAAGCTGTTACAATCAAGTAAAGTTCTTTACAATGCTGTGCATCATCGCTATGGACGGCACAATTTAATTTATCTGTGTTTTATGTGCACAATCATAGCAAGGCCTGTCATCAAGACAGCCTTTGTAAAATAATCATCACTACATTTTGAACACTTTTTCATTTATAATACTTGCTATAATACTTGCTCAGTGTCACAGTGTCAGTGGACTGATCCACAAACACGTGCTGTATGCCAGCTGTGTCAGTTATGTTTCCAGACCACCAGTAATATCCTGACATCTCACGCTAACAGTCACTCAATTTGCACATGCATGCTGACATCGCTTCACATCAACCAACTCAACAACACTAAGCAAAACAAACATGTGCCTGTACTGTATGTTCGCTGTTTAGCCATAATCATTCAGAACAGATGGACATGATAGGATGTACAGATGTCCATGTGCATATGCTGTGTATATGCAAGTCTTCCCTGTTTACATTAGGCAGCCCTCTGCTGAATTGGAGGACCGGAACTGTTCATTACTAAAGTGAGAGAAGATAATGAAGGTCACACCCAGCCTCAGGAGGCTGACGGTAAGAGTGACATGGCCTAGAAACCCCCCAGATGACCGCTGGTGATCACTGAAAGGACTTGGTGTCGTACACTATCGCACAGTTATCTGACAAGTGTGAGTAAAGGCATTGGCATTTACAGTAAGTCAAGTGAACAACGAAGTTATGCTATGACATTACATTCATGTCTGCTCAGGGACCCCTGGTGAGCTGGCTATAAACAGTGTCTCGCTGATTCATGTGTGCAATTATGACCAATTTGACGAGCGTAAACAACACAAAGATAGTACTGACAAGGGCCCGTTGTCTTTTCTCTCTCTGGTGCAAGCATGAATGTTTGCTTTCAAGCCAAACATGAGTTTAGGTACCCACAGGAAGATGGGTGACCTTTGCTGAGTTGGTGGTGGTGGTGGGGGCTTCTGTAATCCCCTGTTCACTACTAAGGATGGGGTTAATGCACCATCAGATAAAGCTACATCTCTGACGGAGGATGGTAGGGAGCCAGGGAGCTATTTACAGAGTCTGACCTCTAATGATTTTAACAGGAGGGCTTTGACATTGAAACTCTACCGCCCTCTCACAATTAAAGCACACAGCTATAGCACATCTGCATCAGGCAACACCTCAACAACCTTAGTGGGCTGATCTCCTCCAGCTCTCAGCTTTCAGTGAAAGTGTTTAGTATAGTCAGCCCTGCATTTGGTCACCTAAAACGCCACAGTTTGACAGATTGAGACCGAAGGAAGGAACAGGAAGTCCACTGTTCACATCTTCTCTCTGCTGTTGTGTGCCCATACTGACAAACTCTAGTGATATATTAAAGGCATGCAGCTTTTCAGCCATTCAACATAGAATAGAATAGAATAGAATAGAATAGAATAGAATAGAATAGAATAGAATAGAATAGTCTTTTATTGTCACTATACACCTGTAAATGATTGGAATCAACTTCTCCAATGCAAACATTTAAAACATAACAAAAAATAGTAGTACAAGACAAGACAAAGAATAAAAAAGGTGGAAGTTTATTGTCATATGAACAGTTAGAAACATGTTTCCCTGCACAATGAAATTCTTTCTTTGCTGTCCACTTGAATGCCACACGTAAGAAAACATATTAAGACATAATAAAAGGCAAAAGACATAGTAAAGACAATATTTACAACTGAATAAAAGCATCTGTGCAATGTGCAAGCAAACAAATCGGACACATGGTGCTTAACTGAAGTTAGAAGTAAAGGGTTTCTTTTGGCCCTGATCTGCAACTTTCTGTTTATCTCACATCTCACACTTTACACCAAAGTGGAAGGCAAGCTTTTGCATGAAGCTGCACGTGGGCCATGTTAAAAGTGTCATTGCATCGTTGTTTCGTTTATTTTGCAGTGCTCTCTAGTATTAATGAATGCTCTGTGAGGCAGTTTTGGTGAAAAAATGCTTTAGTGCTCTTGTTACAGGCTGTTCTAGTTTGGTGGAGGAGATGGAGCGGGGAGAATGACAGGTTCTCGGCTATGCTAGTCACAGACTACAATCATTCAAAGCTTATTCGGTCATAGCAAACTAAATAGAAGATTTAAATGTTGTAAACAAACACACCTACTTACCAATATTTTGCTAAGTGAATGACACTCCTCTTCTAATTACAACTATGGCATGGCTTTTTATAATTAACAAACTTAGGTCACTTTGATTGCCTTTTTCTTATTTACTCGTTTTTCCGCCTATTTTCTTTCATTGACTAATGTAGGCAATCGGGGCAGAAGAACATTTTAACGCGCAGCATGCATATGCAACTCGGAGTGACCTATCGTATTTCAAAAAGAGCAAGTACTGTACTAAATGGGAATGACACCTTTAAGGCCTGGCATAGGAATATCTGACTGTTAATTCAGTCTGGCCAACTTGCCTATTCTTGGCTGTTCCTTTGCCTGAGAAATCCGGCACCAAACAAAAACGAACACCCCGCATACATCTGAGGTCTGATTGGTTGTAGCTCTGGTACAGAGGCATTTGATAATCGCCCGTTGATCCCGCCTCTGAGAACTTCCTGTCTATGGAATCTTTGCCAGACCAAGTTCTGTCTATAAGCCAGGCTACATGCAAACAGTACTCTGCCCAGATGTAGCAGAGACATACATATACAAGAACAGATTTGTTTGGATATAATCCAGAAGATTCTTGACCCTTTTGATTAAACTGGAAAAACAACACACATCCCTGTTCTTTTAGATCCGAGGAATGTTCAGTTCTACTTATGATTTTATCACTTCCCCAAAAATAACCGGACATTATTGTACTAATGAAAAGACTAGGGCAGGACCATTAGGAGTGAGGAAACGGGAGGGAGTTCCATCCAATAGCTCGGTATGGCCTTGGTCAGCCAGATTCTCTTAGCTGCTCTTAAGAAAGTCAAAGTCAAATACTGAGACCATCCTACACAAACATTCCCACTGTTTCTGGTCACTGCTGCAAAATGCTTACTTTACCTTTTTCCCCTCTGAATCACAACATAACACTGGGTTTCAGTCATGGAACATACATTGTAGTGCCATCTTAGTCTTTATTCCACTTGTAATCCCACAAGGTTAGTTCAACTATCTCAGTCACTCTCAGGTGGTCCTTTTAATATAGACACAAAAATTAACAACCTACTGTAGGCAAGCAGAGGGACAGACAGACAGACAGACAGACAGACAGACAGACAGACAGACAGACAGACAGACAGACAGACAGACAATACCTTTGAAACTAGCCTCAGCCCCTCCATGATCTATTCTGACCCTCTGGGCTAAACAACTAAACTAAAAGCCTAGTTACTGACTTGATGACTCTTCGTATTGGACGTAAGCATTAGGCTAACTTATCTCTATCTTATCTACTGATCTATAACTACAATTCCTGCCAGGGCAGGCATAGTAATACCCTGGCTTTCAGCTAGCCATATCAGCCAGTGTAGTCAGCCCTGGTACGGGGCAAGGCCTTTACAGAATAGGAATGTGGCAGTCAGCCAGTGTACACAAACTCCTAGTTATAATTGGGAAGTCCCATTGTCTCAATAGTGTGTGTTCTAAGTAGATTCAAGTCTCCGTGCTGAACCCTCTCTTCCGAGAAGCCAAAAAGATATGACTAGCCAGTTTCTTAGAGGTCACTGCCTGCTCCGTATCTCTTTTTGAGGGGGCTGTCATTAGAGATCACTGCTGTCTTCAGAATCAGCCTCTCACACATAGCCCTTCACAGAACTAGGTCAGTTTAGTGTTGACAAGTTCAGTCTATGCCACCCTACAAAGCAAAAAGGGAGTAACTACATTGTTTGTCAAAATTGAGTTTAGACTGGAAATTGGCTTTATAACAGCTCCTTTATCTCGTGACTAGATCTCTTGCTTCTTGCCATATTACGAAAGTACGTACAGGCATTTGCAGACACATCTCAGTTTCTGTGTTCACATAGTTACTGCACTTTGCCTTTGTAGGGCAATGGCATCCTCTAAAATTAAAAACGTTTCTGTTTTTGTTCTATTTGTGAAGCCTTAGATCCTAATGAAGACATGGACTCATGGACTCATTCACATATAAGAAGCTGTTCTTGTTATACAATTGGAGCCATTACAACTATATTGGAATAACATGGGCACATTTGACATTTAGACACAAGACTCATTTTGGTGCCAGGTGTAATTACAGTCAAAGTGACATCTTATATTTCAAAGCAAAATTTCCTGAATAAGGGATGGACCTTTACTCCGCCGGACTTTAGTCGACTGATTCTCAGGACTGAATTCTACATACATTTAATACATACAAAATAGGGAGTATAACATTTTAAATAAGATTATCTAATCTAACGGGTTTACACGATAATTATGTTGTGGGAAGAGTGTTAGTGTAACACAAAATCATCCATTAGGGTGTTTCATAACGTCATCCACTGGTCAAGACATATGTCTTTTATCTTAAACTCTGTGTCACAACAAATATGTTATTAAAAAAACACTGGTACAGTTTACCACACATCATGGCTGAAAACCGATGCGTGATATTCAAATTGTTTATGATATGGCGTTCCGCTGTGCTGGCAGTAAAATAGGGAAGTGCATAAACTGTATGACCTTCTTTAAAAGTGCACTGCCGGTTTAGGATGAACTAAAAGAAATAGATACTGCTTAATCTATCCTGACCATGGCCATTTAGCACATACAGTTGTGGATACTAAAGAACAGAGAAGTTGACTCCTCTGTCCGCTCCCTATGAAGCTTAAATAACATTAAGGTGCAGAGGCTAGCTTTAGAAAAGAAAGAAAAAAAGAAAGAAAGAAAGAAAGAAATCAGGATTTCAGCCATGTTTTTCAGTTTTACTCATGTTAATTACTGCTTTGCTCTTTGATGACGTCTTTTGTCACCTTTGGACAAAAAGCAACGCATTTTTTTTGCCAGAGTAACTTCTTTAAGGATAATTTCCAGCTAAGAAAAGTCATGAAGCATCATCATTTAAATGTTAAAGAGACTGTCCGCTGTATATTCAGGCTGACTCACAGTACACTGGAAATGACAGCTCAACAGTATTAGGCACACTTTCGAACTATCTTAAACTGTCGACAACCTTTTTGTTGACCTGAATAAGCAACTGGCCACAAATGAATGTGGCTAGTGCTGGGCATTCAAAGAAAGTTGCTTTTACTTGAAAGTAGAAAACTTCACAGCATGGAGGATATAACTAAGAACTTAGAAAAAAAGCTTGTCTAATGCAGCAGCTCTCCACTTTGCACATCTGAACAACCCACTGGGTTCTTGTAGTGAGACAAACAGGGTTTGTCCATCCAATGGAGATAATGTCAATGACGTAAAAAACAATTTTATGGTTTTATAGAGACGATTTTCATGTATTTTCATATATGTTAAACAAATACTGACTAAATACTGACTAAAATGACCCTTATTAATATCATCACATAAAGATTACATGAATAGGCTTGAGTTTACGATTTATTCTGTGAATCAAAGGAAAACAGTGACTTTAATACGCAATACGATTTCAGTTTCAAAAGTTGATATAGTGTCCCAGGCTTGTATATAATTTTAGATGTTACCACTGCTACGTACATAGCCTAAGAAGCGATAACTAGGCTGGGTCTCTTCGTCGTCATATTTACGCTAGCCATTCATGGTATTGTTAAGGGACGCTCTTGATGCATTCCTTGGTCCTTTCTTGCAAAGTATGGCAAGAATGTGGGATGGCTTTTTAAAATTAAGAATCCTCTAACTTCCTCTTTTCTGAGGGGACGGCTATCAGACAGATATACTGCTGAGGCAGTGGCTGCAATAATTTGATAACATTCGCAATTGAGTGCACTACACGGCACATGAGGTAGGAAGTCGGCGTTAAGTGAGAGGTCTTTCTAAACGTGACGCTCATCCGCAGACTGGGCACCGCTCCTCCCAACAGTACATACAAAACTTCTCAGCATTTAGTGGAGTAGTACCACAAACGTTCGTGTTTCTAAGAGTGCGTTTATAGCCTGCGTAAAGTATTAGACACATTTTCATTCTAAAAAAGGGAAATGTAAAAGCATTTATTAGTAGCACGTGTACATTTTAGGGAACTGTCAAAGATGATTTTACGGGGGCTCTTCACGCGCACCATGCAGTGGACGTTGCTATTCACCTGTGTCTTTCTCAAGGTAAGACGTTATTTTGTTTTAACCAAAGCTGTAGCTTGTCGATATTTCACACAGAACTGAACACGGGCATGTTTTTATTTCTGAGTGGGCCATTGCACCTGTTGCGCCTGTCATGTAAGTTGACAGTCAAATTAAGTATTCTGACTTGCTTTGAAACAGTGTTTTGTGAAACTTGTCAGTTTCTGTCAACAGTTCAGGATTACATGTGAGGCCTTATTTAAAAAAAATCTGCATGTCTTACTTTTGCAACCACTTTTAATTAGATTACTCATGATTAGGCTACAGCTGGAAAATGTTTAACTCACATGTGGAATAGATCATATCCACACAGACTATGAAAGCAGCCGTTTGATTGTTGTTTGTTTATTTGTTTGTTTTTTGCTGTTAAGTTTAGAATAGGTCTCTACAACATATGTTTATACGCAGACTTGATAAGAAGGGTATACAATTCTTATCAAGTCCCTTTTAGTTAGGTTTCTTAATGACCACAATCAGAGAAAAACACAGGAGTCATAAATGAATATGTATATTTTTATGTAAGAGTTTGAGATAAAAGTCCGTCTTTTCAGTCTCAGTCGCAATGAGGAGTGGAAAGTGGTGAATAGAAAGGCACCATCAGTAAAAAAAGGGCACTGCCACCTAAAGCATCACAGTAATCATCAGGTCAGGAAAGATGTTGTCTCCCAGCAGAGAAGCGGGGCAGCTCATGTGCTCTGGAATCAGGGATGTTTGTGTGTGTGTGTGTGTGTGTGTGTGTGTGTGTACTTTAAAGGGGTTTACATCACCTCTTTCCTGTTATTCTTCTCCCTCCTGCCTTACCTCCTTCTTCTGCTGTGTCTGACAGTGAGGTTTCCAGAGTGGTCTCCTGCCACAACATCCTCTGGACTTTCTGTGTCACTTGTGTGTCACCCTTTGGTTAAGAACACAGTTTACCCCACCGCGCATATATAGGTGAACAGTATATTTTACTGATTCTTGCAGAGGTGACATGGTCGCTGAAGGCGAGTTGATGTCACAAACCTTGTGTAGAAAGAGGCCTCAGAATAAGTTAAAAATCAACTCGTCATATTTAAATGTATGTGGTACGGTAACTGAAAAGAAGGAAGTTAGGTGTGTAAACAGAACACAATAGCTGATTCACTGATAGGGAACATGTACCGGAGTGGTTGAAACAAAACCCATGAGAGAATTCATTATTAGTCATTTAAAATGATTTGGTATGAATGTGTTACGTCTGGTCATAAGTGGTCTCAATCCATCTCAGCATCTCAAGCATATGACTATTCTGGGTATTAATCCATACTCACTGTGCTCAGTCTGTGACTACTGCAGGTGATTCAAAGTTGTGAATGTATGATATATGAAAACATCTAATAAATTCAGTGACATTGTTCCCTGACTTCTAGAGGGTTCCATGCAGATTAATGATACATATAATCTCTGTACGACCTTGCAGCCTATATTTTTTAGGTAAGTAGTTGTCAATTTGACTCTACAGGAAAGTGTGTGCAAAAGACCAAGCAAGTAGGAGGGTTTTGAATACTGTGGGAGAGATGTGTGGGAAAATTACCAGTAATTACCTTTGAAGTTCACTGTTATTAGCATGAGTAAGCAGTATTTTCCTCAGAAAGGCTAAACATAGGTGCTTTACAAATACACACTAGGAAAAGTGCTGCTTTGAACCGATTTAAAGTAAATAAATAAGGCATGTGACTGCATGGGTCTTTTCTTTTGGTTTTACTTAATGTCATGTACATTCATAACAAAGATCCATGCAATATTGTATATTGTTTACTTATTTTATATGTGATATTTTACATTGTTTACTCTATTTTTTTATGTTAGTTCTATGCTTCACCTTTTACAGTAGGCCTATTGTTTGCAGGATGGAATTCATAGAGTTCTTCACAGAAGTACTGTACATTTTTTTATTTGTTCTAGTTGTCTTCCTTTATAGGCACTGGCTTGCACTGGACACACACACACACACACACACACACACACACACACACACACACACACACACACACACACACACACACACACTATTTTACTGTCAGTGTGCTGTACTGTTCATGGAAGTGTGTAAGAATTTTCACTTATTTAAACATCTAGCTTTAAAGATTAATGAAGTGTTCATTTCTGGAATACTTCATTTTGTTGTTTCAAGTTGCATAAAATCCTATTTGTTGAAAGTTCGAAACTTCTCAGCAGACAGATCTTGAATAAATATTGTGTTAATGGAGACAATACATGACACACAATTGACAGAGTTGACAGAATAGTTTTTCGGATGAAAGAATGTAGTTTTAGTAACTGTGTTAATATGGTGTTTAAAGCATAGGTAATGATTTAAAATTAGTCCCACATTTGATACGCCTTTTTTAATATGTTGACTTGTGAGTGCATCACACCTGTCTCTAGGACTGCTTAGTAGTATTTTGCATTGTTGTCTGTTATAAATGTAAAATGTTGTTATTCATCCAATGGGTGATAGTGGTGCAGCACTCTCACCACATTCACAGTCATGGATGAAGTGTCCAAATGGTGGCCCACTGCTCCGGGCCTGGGTATGTGTACTCTGAGCGTGGGACAGCTCATTCCTCCTGTGTGTAAATGTATACGTACTCCCCAGATGGGGCAGTGGTGGGCTAGCGATTAAGGTATTGGCCCTATGACCGCGGGATTGCAGGTTCAAATCCTGGGTTGCCAGTAGTGCCACTGAGGTACCCTGAGCATGGTACTGTCTCCACACACTGCTCCCCGGGCGCTCTTGTCATGGCTGCCCCCTGCTCACATGTGTGTGATGTGATGCAGGGGTGAATTTCGTTGTGTGATCACAATGACAGAAATGGGACTTTCATGCATGTCAGTCCCTGGAGCTTGCCTTTTCAGCTGGGTTAAATGCAGAAGATGAAATCCCTGGTTTCCCAGTACTTACTGACTTAACTTAACTGAGGTTATGACATTTGTCCTGAATGGTATGTACAGTTGAGCGTCGTCAGCATAGCTATGCATACTAGGTTCGCTTCAGGAAGAGGCGTAGGCCTTGAAACATAAGGACGCCTCGCATTGTTCTCCAGAGTGAAAAGTGTGTGTGTGTGTGTGTGTGTGGGGGGGGGGGGGGTCAGGGGGGGTTGTTGAATTCTCTTCTTCTTCCTTTTTACAGAACCACTTACAGGGTTATGATGTGTTAGCCTCAGGGCCTGGTAGGCCACTAAGGTTTGGATGGGCCACTAGTAACTGGTTAGCTGATGCAGCAGTGTGGAAACTGCTGAGAGATGCTAGCCTGGAATTTCGGTGCCAAAGTTGTGCATCTTTTTAAGCACCTCCTGGCTTCCTCATTCCCTCACAGTGTATCTTTGTGAGAAAGTGTACATCAGCACAGAATATCATCATTAGGATATAGTATGTATGTTACAGTGTACGGTCTATACAGTACATATGATATAGCATATATATGCAACCATATTATATTTTAAGTCATTTTTATAAAAATGTAAAATACAGAATGTACCTGCAAAAGTACAGAGGCTACTATTTTTTCATGTCATTGACAAATCCTTGTGAAATTACCTAGGTGAACTACAGGCCATAATGATGGTAATGACGTTAAATGCTACTATATTGTATTATAGAAATGATACAAAGTACCCAATGTATGTATTACAAAACTGATCAAATATTTTGCTATTTCCTACAGGTAGTTGGTGTTGTTGACTCTCATAATGTCATGAAATCTAGAAGAAGCTATTTCTTTTGTAGTCAATGACATTATGAGTGTCACAAACACCAACTACCTGTAAGAAAGACCAAAATCTTTAATAATATATTGAGGTCCTGTATATCAGTTATGTAATAAACATATTTGGTAAACTGTCATTTTTACAATACCAGCATTTAAAACGTGTCCCATCATTTATGGTCCACCCTGTATTTCTCTTTCTCTCTGCCTGCACTTCGTCATGAATATTGAGTTAAAGACAAGCTTAAAATATTGATCTTTCATATTTTTTATCAACATCTAACATAACTCATATACACACTCAGCCCATTGCTAATATATAAGGACATGGCTCAGCATCTTGTCTGTTTTATTTTCCACACTAGGGTTAGGATTATGAGTGGGTAGCATCCCAATGGAAACTCAAGACACATTTAGGGAAATATCTATGGAAATGCTTTAAATACAAAACACTGTAAATAGTTTGTTGTGTTCCAGAGCGTGACTTGGTGATTATTTGAATATTGTTCTCCTACTGATTACCTGGCTGTCTGGCTTGGAAAGTGACAGTGTGGTTATGATGACATGCAAACATCCCGGCATTGGAACATTTCTGTGTCCAGAAAAGTTGCCACTTTCACTGGAAGTTTGAAGTCTACAAGAAGTGATTAGTGGCCATCACATCATGCGTGCAATGGTGTGGCTGATAGGTCTGTCTCTGTAAACTGCAGTGGAAAATGTGGGTTGCTGGTGTCATAATCCCCATGAAGCTGTGAAGGGTGGTGACCCACCCAAAAGTTTGTAAGTCTTGCACTTCTAGTGTCAAAGGCAGAGTGCGCAATTTTGGTCGAAAAATTGCTAACTAAACAGAATCGAATGACACCCCTCCATTCTGTGCTCTCAAAACAGTGTGTTTGAACAATGTTCTTATTACATTTCTTTCCAATTCCCAGAAGAAAAGGACAACAGACAGCTATATGACTAATAGTAATTTGACAAAAGACGATTTGAAGAGCATGATAGATTGTGCCTTGAATGAGCTGGGCATTTCTGACCTAACCTTAACATCAAACATAGGTGATACAATATTTGTATGCCTTTATAATGCTATGTGTTTCATCACTTCATTACTTGTCATTTATATCATAACTTATTAACACAACAGGGTACACCAAAATACCTTTCTTCTTGTAGTAAGGTTAGGAAAAACTTAAAAATTATTCATGGCTAGTGTAATGTACAGACATTGCTGTTTAAATTGTCAAACTCGGTTGCAGCCTACCTGTAATTCTAAATTACATCAGATGAACAAGAAAGTTACTCAATTGGGCAGTGATACATCTCATCACAGGTTAAGGCTCAGTAGTCAGAAACTACCTGACCATTACTTATAATCTCTGTTATGTGTGTGTGTTATGAACACAGATATAACATAAACCTACGGTATTTCAGGACAAAAAACTTCTACACTAACCAACCAATGTCATCTCATCCTTGTGTAAGTGCATCATACTGAAAACTCACTCAGCTGTCCATCCTCTTATTTAAAAATACCTCTGGCAAATATCATTTGTGTTTCCGCATAACCCATTTGCCTGTTTCATAATATGGAAATTTAAATCACCCAGTGAGATTTCAACACAGGGAAACTTGTGCACAAAAAACCTTCATTACCATCAGTCTAATAGTCATTGTGAATTGTGTATTAATCCGGCAATCAGTTTCATATTGAATTTAGAAGATTTTTATTCAATTTTCACTTGTTTCTACTGAATAATTGCTATTCAGATGATCAGAGTCTACAAGTCAATGTTGGTGAGCGATCTAGCTATCACCACTTTCCCCATTTGAGGCACAGTTAGGTAAAATGTAGTTTTATGTTCTCCTGTTGTGTGTAAAACAGCTCATATCAGCCTTTTCTTCCAGGAAGTAATACCTCAGGTCAGTGCTCGGTGCTTTCTGTACCACATAATGTGTAATCCAGTGTAATGTGACACTGACAGCATCTACTTTACTTAGGCCTATTTTAAATTTTTAACCAGGTCAAGGGGTTTTTTGTTGTCATTCAGCTATATAAGAGCACGTAGTACACTAAAATAGCGTCCCTTCTCTACCAAGGTGTTACGTATGCTGTGTTAATGAGGCCATATTTACACCCTACACATTTGCCAAATGCTTTTCTGTATTTAAAAAATACTTTTGGCCATTGTTTCAACTACAGAATTATGTAACTGCACAGGGAATAATGGGTCCACCATTGTAAAAGGTGGGACATCCTGTAGCCTGATATAGTCATCTAAGGTAAGCCATGAAAACAGACTCACTTTTCAGCATTGTGTTGGTCTTTACACTGTTGTTTGTTTTGGATAAGGTATTAGGTAGATTTATAAATAACATATTTAGTAAGTATCTTTATCCAAAAGAATCTTGCTCATGCACAAATGGGAATTTTTACCAGACTTCTTCAGGTGCCTTTTTTTCTCTTTGGTTAAGTTTGTAGTTTAATATATGCGCCTAAATGAACTTTCCTCGTCTAGTGCCTCTGGTCTGCAAAGACTGCCGACTTATGTTCACATAAGAGCCCACATTAACAGGACGTTGCATAGTTCTAGCGCCACTGGACTACAAAGATTGCTGACTAGGGCCTACAAGAACTGCCTACCTGTGTTCATGCAAGAGTCAGTTTGCTACTGTATTCATCTGCTCCGGCACTGCTGGACTGCAAGAAATGTGGTCCTGTAACAACCCTGCTAAACTGTAAAGCACTTTGAGCTGCATCTTGCATATATGAACTGTGCTATACAAGTAAAGTTTATTATTATTATTATTATTATTATTATTATTATTATTATTATTATTATATAATTAACACTTTTTGTCTTTGTAGATAGACAAGTTCCCTTTTAAGTATTACGCTCCATTATTTCAGTGATTTAATTTCTGTCTAAAAGGAGTTACAGCAGATGAGTGTCCTCTGTACCATGACAGTGTGAACCTGAACATGCTCTTGTGTTAAAAGTTGTGGATGCCCCTCTGTGGGAGACCCCCTGCCTGACTGCAGGCTTTCTACAGTAGCCCACACTGGCCTGTGTTGTGCATGGATTACCTGCGATCCAGAGCTATTCCGTGCTCTGGGAGAACTTCAGCACTCTTGATGTTAGTAGGCTAGGTTTGTTATATTCTTAGATGTTAGCAGGCATTGTTAGCTAATTGAAAATGAGTGTATGTATAGTGTGATAGCTCCTTAAATGGTGAGAGCACAGCTTGTACATGATGAAGTGACTAAAGCGCTTCATGACATGTTGCCTGGCCCACGTAGGCCTCGAGCCTTGAGAAGAGAGGTGTGTAAATTCTGTGTAGAAGGCATGTTACACATCAGTGTGTAGGTGTGAGTGGAGGGGAAGAACAGGGTGAAGCTGTCTGCATTAAGGAAAGTTGACTGTATGTGGGTAGGGTGTGATGAGGGTGTGTAGATAGGACACTTACTTCTGTGAAGGCCTTCATCTGGCACAAAGGGATTTCACTTTCAATGTTACTAAAGTCTAAAATTCTCAATCAGATGGCCTATTTTTGTGATAATGCTCTATTCGTAACCGTGGACCTCCGGGAACTTACAGCTAGGTGAAAACAAAACTGCAACCCAACTGCAATTGAGATCGGGCACCTGTTGCACAGCATCAAGTTTTTAATTTGTATCTGTGTTTTGCCTCTCTTTGACAATCACAATAACCATATGCCATTTCATTTTGACAGCTAATTAATGGCTGATTCCAATGGCTTGCAGATTTTTTCACCATAGCCTGTTTACATACATTTCCCTGTTAAACGTTCTATTTTTACCTTGCTACACTTGAAGTTCCTGGATGCCCAATGTTACGAGTAACTCTTTAACCAAATGTGACCCCGCCTGTAACAGTAAATTTCCCTAAGCTCACTTTACCATTTGAAAGGTAAATTTGTGTCAGTTATGTTCATACATTGGAAATGGGAAACATCAGTAAACAGAGAACTGCAATAGACCTAAACTTAACAGGTCATGAGGAGTTAATACAAGTGTTTATGTCAGCTTTTGCAGTTGTTAGCAGAGGATCAGAGTTAGATGTCGCCCCCCTCCCCAGTGTATGCTTTGCAGTTTCACGGGTTACCATCAGTGGTTTAAAACTTTTCAATTCCAATTTTGACATGAAGAGGTCACACAGAGGAGAACACAAAGATGTTATACTGAACACGTAAGGCTGCAGGCAGGCTGTAAATCAGGCAGAAAGATCCTCTGCAAACAAACATCTATTTCGTGTTCATTGACAAAAAATATATATAAAGAAGACTGGAACATTGTTACCTAAAAAAGACATGTGCTCGTTGACTAACCATATAAAGAGAATGCACCAAGCCTAACCCGTTCATGGTTTCCAAGAAGTTTACAAAAACATGCCTCAGCTCTGTGGTTGAGTTGTTTCAATGCGACATTAATGCAATGTAACACTTACACTTACAAGGGTGGAGACAAAGTGATGTTTGAGTACGACGCAGAAGTGATACATCGTCAGTTCAGCTTTTTGGAGGCTGTGTTATCACAGGCCATACAAAACAGAGAGGACACAGAAGAAGGGGTTAACAGAATACCAAAGCTGCTCTTCTCAGAAGACGCACATACAGGATGGGCCTACAAGGCAGCCATCCCTGGGGGACAAGCTGAAAGCATCTCTGGCCGTCATTGCTGGGTAGATACTGCTGTCCACCCCTAGAGGTCAACTAAACAACAATGTTTATCTGAATGCACCAAGTTGTCCATGGTAACAAGGCCAGCCAGCACTCAGGCACAAATCTTTACCCCGGGAGAGTACTTAAAATGGCTTCTTTATTAGGTCAAGATTTCTCCAGAAACTTACATAAAACAGTCATCAGGAGCACTTCCTGTACATAACTCAAATGAAAATTCCTAATCGCTGTTATCGTGTCTCTTCACAGCTTTTGCAGAGGTGATATAACAATTGCTTGGTCAGTCTATTAAAATATCAGTGCATAAACATATGACATGTGAGCTTCACGAATCACCTCATTCATCGAGCGTCATCCAAATCACACATACACAAAACCCTTGTTTGAGTACTGCTAATACTGTAGCAGTTCTGTCTGATTGTAATACAGTCTATATAGTAATAAAGTAATAAAGTATAGTAATAAAGTAATAAAGCCTATAACATAGTGACTTAGCAATAACAAAATGCATTTCAAAACCAGTGGTCATCCATTTTTATTTACACGTTATTACATTATTGGTTAGTTATTAAAAAGGCTATGCGTTAGTTTCATTTAACCCTTATGTTGTGTTACAGTCAAAAATGACCGTTTTGAAAGTTCATTCTAAAATAACTTCTCCATTCTTCATCATACGCAAATGAGGCTTCATGATATCCTTCAGCTAACCTATTGGAATGGAGAAAATGAAATATAATGAAATACTTTAGGATTTGTGGCAGATATACAAACCTGTTACCTTCATGGTGTTTCAGTCAAAAATGACCGAATCATTAACTTACATCTCCAAGACTTATATACAGAGACATTGACCTTGAATATACATTCAAAACTGAAGTAAGACACACAGACACACACACACACACACACACACACACAGTCAACACATACACAAACACAGGCACACACACACACAGGCACACACGCGCACACACACACAGGCACACACGCGCGCACACACACAAACACAAACACACATACAAACATACACACACAATATGCATCCTCACTGCTTGACGAAAAAAGACCTGAGGTGTGTGGCCAAAGTCATCTCTGTCTCAGAGCTTTAAGAAACCTGTCCAGAGCCATCTATCAGATCCACACAGCTCATCATGTTACACATGTTACACATGTTAGACTATGTTATATGCATGTATACTGAAATTCATATTCTACATATGGTGACAATGAAAATATTCATTTCTTCTTCAGACAGTCTCCTTCTCTACATGCAATCATACACATTACCTACTAAATCTTGCTCTTGCTGTTTGCGGGAACCAAACATTCTAGAATGTTGATGTTAACACAAAACCATACAAATGCAGCTTACAATCGCTTATTTCCACACTTCCCACACTTCACTCCACGGCATCAACATGGCCAAGCGATATACAAGGGATGAGGCTCTTCTGTTACTATTTGATGACGATGTTGATGATGGACCACAATCTGAAGAGGAACATGTGTATGAGGAAGATGATGACACTGAATTTCATGCAGATGAGGACAGTAACTCAGAGGAGGAAATGGAAGAGGAAGAAGGATTCACAAATGCAGGAACATCGTTTCCATCAAAAAATGGAAATATCATTTGGCATCCATCCACAACTGTGACTCCAAGTAGAGCCACCTCAGAAAACATCATCCACATGAGAAAAGGGCCTACCAGATGCCATCGCCTGCACAGATGACATTCTGTCAGATGTTTTTTCAGATGTTTTTAACAGTTATACTGTTATTGTTATAATACTGTCATTTCAACTTCAAAATGTTCTTTTTATTGTGAATCAAAGTTAATGTTCAGTTATTACATTTAAAGTAGTTCATCGCAGATTCACATTCATTGTTTTCTGCCTTTTTTTGGACAACGGCAACAGCAAATTTTACTGTATTACAACTAATAAATCAACATGTCTATGATGAGATGTGAGGTTTTTATTTTCAATGATATAAGAAATAAGAAGAATAAAACTGAAATGTGAATTAATTGTTTGCATTTGAAATTTTCTCATAATTAGAACTTAATTTTAATGAAATAAATAGGTGCAAGATAAGAAAAATAAAGCTTATCAATGGACAAAAAAGTACAATGTCATTTAAATTGCCTTGGAAATGTTTCAAAAGGATGTTTAAAAGATATTAATCAAAATATATGAAAATCAGACTTCTACAAAATGTTTTATTACCTTTTTTGTATGGCCGGTCAATTTTGACCGTTAACGAACGTAACCATGTTTCTAACACAACATGAGGGTTAATTGTTAAGACTGTCTGCAGTTCTGAAAACTATGCCTATGCACTATTATGCTTAACATTTTAATTAAACTTTGCTGTCATCATTAAACTATTATTCTCTTAATAAAAAAAATGTGAATAACTGGAATGACACTGTTAGAATCAATCTCAATTATCAATCTCACTACAAAACTGTGATCTGTAAAGTACAGTTACATTATTACACCATTAGCAAAAAGATACTGTAGTTATTGTTTTTAATTTAATTGTTTTAGTAGTTTCATTATATGTTTTTGGCTTGGCTTTTATGTGTATATATGATAGATCTCATGTTCTTTGCTCTCACAAATCACACCAGAGCAAGTGGAAGAATGTCCGCTGAAATATTTTGGCACAGATCTTAGCTTTCCATTTTTGTCTCAGTATTTAGCTGGGCTGCCATATCACCTTAATAATGTGTCAGCAACCACATTACCACAATATTCCAGTCAATTGATGTCTACCACAGACCTAAAAAAAAAAAACACTGGTTTGCAGACCATCTTCCTGCATGGATTTAAAGCACCAGGCACTCAGTGAAAATGGTTTGGCAATCAGCTTGTATGGACGATGAGTGCTGTGTTTGGAAACACTGTTCCATAATCTGTCTGTACACTTGCAATGTTAATAGCACTTTGGTTTGTTTGTAGGAACCCTCTCCACATTCTGAGCTTTACAGGTGTAAATAATAATAATGATTTGTCTTTTCTTGATGCGAGTCAAAACCCCTCTCACTGCTATTATAGGGTGAAAAGGCAAAATGTGGTCTTGCTCAAAACTAATCAGATGGACGTGGTTTTGCTACCAACACAAAGTTTGAGCTTGTTATCACCTCCTAAATAGCCCTAGGATGTCCAGAACTTTAGAACATTCCTGTAAGATGAATAAAAATAGTGACCGTAATGGTCATTCATGTTGAAACTCTTAAGAATGACCTGCTTTTACCTATCTGTATCAGAGACGAAAGAGATGCCTGGTTGGATTTGAACTGTACTGTGCTGTACATATGTGTGCCTTTCAGTCACAATCTAAAACATAGACTAGAGTGGGAAATGCAATTTCCTGGAATCACAACTGCAAGTCCAGCTAACAACGAGTCCACATTTTCTGAGTGGGTGTTTATGAGTCAGCTGAACAGAAGTGGGCCAGGCTGTGTCGTGACCCACTGACTGCAGTGCTGACCCTCAGTCTGAATGGACTGGAGAGGCAGGATCAGGCGGAGCAGCAGGAAGAGGCCAAGGAGGCGAGCGAAGGCATCTCTTGGGAGATAGGCAGCACTGGAAGGGCCCCGACCGGGTGCCACCAGTGGGTGGTGGTGGGGGGTATTTTTGGCCTTTCAGGATCGCAAATGTGAGCTGAGGGATACGCTATATTTCATCTTCTCTGCAGGAAGGACTATTGTGCTAATGCACAGTTGGAAAGAGGTCCAAGTGAAGCATCACTTTAGTGTTGTCAGAGAGAGTGTTAAACATTTCAATTAACATTATGCTAGACTGCGCTACTTCAGGGCTGTGCTTCAGCTTATATTTCCCCCATCGTCCTGTCCGGCCTTTAGGTTGGCCCTCCTTTATCTCAGCCGCAGGTTGTGATTCCATCATTTCATCACAGTGTCTGAAAAAATATGGACACATTTTTTTCCTTCTCTAAATGTGCTGTAGGCAACATTTTGTACTGCCAGTCTTTCAAAAGCCTGTACTAAGTGACCCTAAGACCCAAAGTGCTCAAATGATGCAATTATCTGCTTCATGGAAAGTGGTTTTACTCAGCAGGAAATAAAACATGAGAATGATTTGCTTTTTTTCCAAACCTGAAAAGGGACTTTTATCGCCTATAGCGATTTGTAATTTTTTTAGTGTACATCTAGATAATAATTTAGGATTACTGAAAATTTACACAAGGTGAATGAATCCAGGATGTCCTGATAGATTAAAGAACTTATTAAGTGTTTGGGTCTCAGAGAATTAGTGTGTGTTAATGTAGGAATGTGGCTGTGTATTGATGGCTATTACACAACCAAAGGTGGACGTAAAAATGTTGGTTTAATAATTGGCAGTTTTGTAAACATAAGGTGATGCAGTTGTGTTAGCTAGTGGCAGGGGCATGCGTATGCAACTATTTCTCTGTCTCTGTCTCTGTCTCTGTCTTTCTCACACACACAGGCACGCACGCATGCACATGTGTGTATCTATTTGCTTCTGTTTGAAATGTTGCACAGGTTTACATAAAACAAACAGAGGAAGAATTGATTTCCCTGTCCAGCACATATACGCTGGTTTTAGGTTTTAGTACAGCACACAGAAAATATCCTCTTACATCAGGTGCTGTGCTGAGAGAAACCATGAGCCGGTTTCATCACCTCATTGTCTGTTGGAGCTGTACTTCCTCCGAAACTGGGCCTTTTCATTCCTCCCCTAGCCACCTGATCACCTGTTCAGGGTTTTTTTTTCCTAACCCATGTGCATCTCCGTGCATCCACCATGAAAAAGATGATGAAGATGATGATATTGACAGTGGTTATGATCATGATGATTGTAATAGAAGATAAAAAGCAGCTGTGTTGCTTGTGTTAATAGTGCCCTCTAGTGGGCTTGTAATAGAATGTAATACCAGAAAGAACGGCTGTAGCATATTCTGCAAGTGTTTTAGTCAGATTTGTTTCTTTCCCACAGATTTCACAAGCCCAGAATGATGGTAAGTATTTATCTGACTTAACCTTACATCCAAAGAGACCTCTGGCTCTGCATCACATTATCATTATACAATGTTTCAGAACTCATGCATACAAACAGAGGCAGAAAACAAGGTTATAAATGTTTTTTTTAAAAAGGATAACAGAATTTCCTAATCATAAACATGTATAATCTTTCTTTAGGTAGCAACCATACATCAGAACCAACCACAGTGAGCACAGCAGTGACCTTGGACTCAAAGATCCCGACAGACTTCTCTACAGGTACGCAGAGAGCTGGTGGTGGCAGTGATTGGGAGTCTGGAGCTCAGGGTACTATGATACTGAGTGGATGGACGTTTATCAGCAGTTCTGTGAACTTGGTAGATACATATTCAACTCAGTAAGGGTAATATAACCACAGACAGCAGCAACCACAAAATCTGGTCTGAGTAGAGTAGAGTAGAAGTCTCTATTGTTACTGTACAAAGTATAGTGAGATGTTATTTAGAACAGTCCACAGATGCACAAGAAGAAGCAGTAAATAAGAATAAGAACAGAAGTAGATAAGAATAGCTAGATAGAATTAAAATGTAGGTTCAGATTTACAATGTATACAAGCAAGAATATAAAACAATATAAAAACAGTATAAAAACAATATGTACATTTTACAATACCAAGCTATGAATAAATAAATACGGTGCAGAATATGCCAGCAGCAAAAGTGGTGTGCACTACAGAGTCATATAGCACAGGGTCCAATGTAAATTGCAAGATAGAGTTTGTACAGGTGTCTTACATGACTCTCTGAGTGGAGTGACATCTAGTCACTTAGTTATTTAGTCATCAAATGTAGGATGACCAGGAAGTTGAGTTTTTTCTTGAGGACCGTGAGGGTGGTGGTCTCTCGTAGATTCTCAGGGACCAGGTCAAGAATAAGTGTTATTAGGCTGCATTAGTACAGTTATTGGGAATATTGCCAGGTTGGCTTATAAAGCATCTGAAGGCTGAAGAACACGGGAGTCAACATACAAAAAATGGGTTATCAGAGCTGATTAAATTTAAATATCTTGTCTTTTCAAGCTTTGAAAATGTTGGGACATCCTTTGTCCAGAGAGTGGGAGGGCGGATGCTGCGATTTCCATTATCTTTAAATGAAATGCCTAGCTATGATAAAAAGAAATGCAACGAAATCTGACTTGATCCAGACAGTTTAATGGCGTACATGTATGCAAACAAGACTGCAAGGCTGCTACCTTTTATTGTCAAGGGTATATTTAAAATCCTATCAATGGAAGTACAGTATCTGCTGGAATGTGTGGAAAAACTTTATATGCTTTCAGAAAGTTCAGTTTACCAACTCAAAGTCCAATAAGGTTCTTTGCACTATTACCACCCTCTTTCTTTCATTTGTCATTATGTCATAATTATCTAGATTTATTTGTAGCAACGTATGTGTCTGTTTCATTTTAACAGTGATGGGCAGCAGCATAACCAGTGCAACAGACCAGGTCACTTCCTCTTCAGGTGAGAACGTGTTTTATTCATCAGTCAAATGCTGGCCTCTTCTGGGTTAGGAAGGACTAAAGGATCTTAACTCTATAACAGGCAGGCACTATGTAAAATGGTTTTTTAAAAGTTAAGAGTTTTCTGCTTTAGATTCGACCATATCAGATCGGACCAGCAGCAGTGATGTGACCAATTCCACTTCCGATGCTACCCTCAAAACTGCCGGTAAGGCAGTGTGTCATGACACAAGCAAAAATGTAATATAATACGATATGCAAAGTAGTAAGCACTCAGAGAGTGCAGACCTTCACCAAGGCATGACCTGTCTCCCAGTAATAAAGCATATGTTTTAAACAAATCCTATTTCCAGATGATGAACCACTAAAATTTTATATTTTTTATGGGGCACGTTCCAACCTTCCCAGAATATTTCATGCAGATGTCATCACTCATAACATTTTGTGTAAAGTTATTTTTATATAGTTTAGTCATGAAATGTAGGATGTCTAGGAATTTAAGTTTACCAAATCAGAATCCAGTGAGATTCTTTGCATCATTACCAGCCTCTGATTTTCATTTGTCATTACAGTAGATCAAAATTATCCAGATTTTTTTTTTTTGTTTAATGTATGTGTCTGTTTCATTTTAACAGTAATGAGCAGCCCCATAACCAGTGCAACACACCAGGTCACTTCCTCTTCAGGTGAGAATGTGTTTGTTTCATCAGTCAAATGTTGGCCTCTTCTGGGTTAGGAGTAAAGATCTTAAAGCTGCTATCGGCAGGTCTTCGAAATTATAGGACCTTGGCTTGGAAACTCAAAAAGATACAACATCCTGGTCCAGAATGGTGTTTTAAAAGTTAAGAGTTTTCTGCTTTAGATTCGACCATATCAGATCGGACCAGCAGCAGTGATGTGACCAATTCCACTTCCGATGCTACCCTCACAACTGCCGGTAAGGCAGTGTGTCATGACACAAGCAAAAATGTAATATAATACGGTATGCAAACTAGTAAGCACTCAGAGAGTGCAGACCTTCGCCAAGGTATGACCTCTCCCAGTAATAAAGAATATTTTTTAAACAAATCTTGTTTCCAGATAATGAACCACTAAATTTTTTTTATGGGGCAAGTTCCAACCTTCCCAGAATATTTCATGCAGATGTCATCACTCATAACATTTTGTGTAAAGTTGCTAATTAACTATGACATTTAGTTACAGTTATAGTAATTATATATAGTTATGAAATGTAGGATGTCCAGGAATTTAAGTTTACCAACTCAGAGTCCAGTAGGATGCATCATTACCAGCCTCTGATTTTTCTCTTTCTTTCATTTGTCATTATGTCATAATTATCTAGATTTATTTGTCGCAACGTATGTGTCTGTTTCATTTTAACAGTGATGGGCAGCAGCATAACCAGTGCAACAGACCAGGTCACTTCCTCTTCAGGTGAGAACGTGTTTTATTCATCAGTTAAATGCTGGCCTCTTCTGGGTTAGGGCGGACTAAAGGATCTTAACTCTATAACAGGCAGGCACTATGTAAAATGGTTTTTTAAAAGTTAAGAGTTTTCTGCTTTAGATTCGACCATATCAGATCGGACCAGCAGCAGTGATGTGACCAACTCCCCTTCCGCTGCCACCCTCACAACTACCGGTAAGGCAGTGTGTCATGACACAAAGTTGTAATATAAAAAGATATGCAAACTACTAAACACTCAGAGACCACAGGCCTCTGCCAAGACATTCCCTATCTCCCAGTAATAAAGAATCCTTTAAAAAAATTATTATTATATTACTGTATTTTATTGGCCCACTTCCAAACCTACCCAAGTTCATGCAAATCCATTTAGAACTTTTTTCCATACAGTTCCAAACTAACAAACAAACAAACAGACAAACAAACCAACACTGGCAAAGCCAAACAGTAACCTCCTTGGCAGAAGTAAAAATACGTTTTTTTTTTTTTTTTTTTTTTTTTTTAAACTGTGCACAAGAAGCTGTGAAGGTGTTCTACAGTAAGTGCTCCTTCAGATATTGGAATGAGGTTACCAACTCTGTGAATGAATCAGTGATGTTTATGCTGATTACAGGGCCACACCGTATCGAGAATGTCAGTGCTGAGGCCCATAACACCACTGCAATGAAGCTTCAGTGGACGCTAGCAGGGCAGCAGCCGGGTAACTACACTTACCAAGTGCAGGTCTCTGGGTGCCTGTCTGACTCTCGGAGTGTCAGCACTGAACAGAAGGAGATCACCATAGGCGGCCTGCCTCCAGGAACCAACTGCACATTCACCATTGAGGTCATAAATGGCCCAGGGGGCGAAGAAGTCAGGATCTCCAATTACACCAGTAAGATTCTCTTTTACCCCTGAAGCCTATGTAAAATTAGGATAATCCTGGTAACTGCCCCTCCTAGACTAACAAGACTGCTCCCGTGTAACATTGACACCCCTTAAATGTAAAGGAATATGCTGAGACTAATGCTCTATAAGTGGAAAAAAACACATTTAACAATTTTACATTAGTGTCTCAACTGGGTAATGTTTCCATAATTTTGAACATCGATATAGTTGGCAAATCATGATACCTTTTATTGGATTTTGAATTTCATCAGAACGTTGTAAAGTAATAAGTAACTCTTAGTTATATTGAAAGTCTAAAGACATGAATATAAACATCCAACTATTGCAAAAAAAAGAACATGTTGAGTGCTGTGATAAGCGACCTGGTAAGACACAAGAGATGGCTGAGCAGCAGATGTGGGTGCTCCGTTTTAGTGGCGCCCTCTAGTGTTAGCAGACAGGCTCCTCCTTGACAGTATAAGCTAGCACTGCTCATACCTGCTTTTGGCTTGCACAGGACATGTTCACCAATTGACAAACTGACCACACACACACACACACACACACACACACACACACACACACACACACACACACAGCGAAGTGCACTCACTGCACTTTGTTGAAGCTGGTGTGCAGAGTCTTTTACAACTCAATTTATCCCCCACTACCTGTATGTCAGGTGTTCCTTACCTTGTCCCATTGGTTTTAATTGGTTTTTCTTTTCCTTGTCACCCAGAGCCAGAAACTGTGCAGCCAAACATCTCCAACAATCAGACCAATGACACCATCATAGTATCCTGGAATAGACCTGGAGGAAAGGTGGAGTCCTATGACGTTCTCCTGAAGAGCAGGAGTGGCATAATAAACCGCACCGAACTGGATCCAAGTATCGTCAGCGTCACATTTACCAACCTGTCAGCTGGGACAATATACACAGCCACTGTCATCACAAACAGTGGGCCCTTCCGTGAAGCATCTGGAGAAAATAGCACTGCCACATGTGAGTATGAGAAAATAGACTAAAGATACTTTTTCTGTAAGAATTTCCTGAAGTAAGTCACCTCAGGTATTATTTTGCAAGTCAATCTTACCACCTGTCACATCATTAAATATTCTGAGTTGAAAGGATCATGACTTATTCTGCACTTTTAAGTCATTATAAAGTACATTTATTTTCATATGTGGTTGTAAGATATTTGTTTTGATTGACTAATCTTTATGTGTACCTCAATGCCAGACATAATGACAACATGGTGTTTGCATGATGATTCTTTATTGAAAAACAAAATAGTACTATGGTACCATTCGTATGCTGATATATATATATTTCATGGCAAATCTCGTGGGTACAAGTTAATGTAAACAGGATGTTGACTGACCAGGTGATAAATGAGAAAATCTCTCTCTCTTTATGCAGATCCCAACCCTCCAGAAAACATCACCAGAGCAGAGGAAACTACAAACTCTATTTATGTTATGTGGGCTCCAGCACGCTTCATGAACAATTCAGATGACTTTAACTACACAGTAACCATTTCAAATAATTCAGCTGTGATCCGAGACTATAGTACAAAAGAATTGTACCAAAATCTGACAGATCTCAGATCAGGAACTCCACATGTCATCTGTGTGAAAACAAGAGGAGCATATGGCTTCGAGAGTAAACCTGTTTGCAGTCATAATGTTACAACAAGTAAGTATATAGGCACTCTATGATTCTTACTGCTCAATGACAGATGTTTTTTTAATTGTTTCTCTGCCATTGTCTAATATATCTTAGATTTTTTTTGTTTTACGTATGAACAAATGATGTCCTTGATGATGATGTCTCTAACTGCACTTTGTTGAAGCTGGTGTGCAGAGTCTTTTACAACTCAATTTATACCCCACTACCTGTATATCAGGTGTTCCTTACCTTGTCCCATTGGTTTTAATTGTTTTTTCTTTTCCTTGTCACCCAGAGCCAGAAACTGTGCAGCCAAACATCTCCAACAATCAGACCAATGACACCATCATAGTATCCTGGAATAGACCTGGAGGAAAGGTGGAGTCCTATGACGTTCTCCTGAAGAGCAGGAGTGGCATAATAAACCGCACCGAACTGGACCCAAGTATCGTCAGCGTCACATTTACCAACCTGTCAGCTGGGACGATATACACAGCCACTGTCATCACAAACAGTGGGCCCTTCCGTGAAGCATCTGGAGAAAATAGCACTGCCACATGTGAGTATGAGGAAATAGACTAAAGATACTTTTTCTGTAAGAATTTCCTGAAGTAAGTAACCTCAGGTATTATTTTGCAAGTCAATCTTACCACCTGTCACATCATTAAATATTCTGAGTTGAAAGGATCATGACTTATTCTGCACTTTTAAGTCACTATAAAGTACATTTATTTTCATATGTGATTGTAAGATATTTGTTTTGATTGACTAATCTTTATGTGTACCTCAATACCAGACATAATGACAACATGGTGTTTGCATGATGATTCTTTATTGAAAAACAAAATAGTACTATGGTACCATTCGTATGCTGATATATATATATTTCATGGCAAATCTCGTGGGTACAAGTTAATGTAAACAGGATGTTGACTGACCAGGTGATAAATGAGAAAATCTCTCTCTCTTTATGCAGATCCCAACCCTCCAGAAAACATCACCAGAGCAGAGGAAACTACAAACTCTATTTATGTTATGTGGGCTCCAGCACGCTTCATGAACAATTCAGATGACTTTAACTACACAGTAACCATTTCAAATAATTCAGCTGTGATCCGAGACTATAGTACAAAAGAATTGTACCAAAATCTGACAGATCTCAGATCAGGAACTCCACATGTCATCTGTGTGAAAACAAGAGGAGCATATGGCTTCGAGAGTAAACCTGTTTGCAGTCATAATGTCACAACAAGTAAGTATATAGGCACTCTATGATTCTTACTGCTCAATGACAGATGTTTTTTTAATTGTTTCTCTGCCATTGTCTAATATATCTTAGATTTTTTTTGTTTTACGTATGAACAAATGATGTCCTTGATGATGATGTCTCTAACTGCACTTTGTTGAAGCTGGTGTGCAGAGTCTTTTACAACTCAATTTATACCCCACTACCTGTATATCAGGTGTTCCTTACCTTGTCCCATTGGTTTTAATTGTTTTTTCTTTTCCTTGTCACCCAGAGCCAGAAACTGTGCAGCCAAACATCTCCAACAATCAGACCAATGACACCATCATAGTATCCTGGAATAGACCTGGAGGAAAGGTGGAGTCCTATGACGTTCTCCTGAAGAGCAGGAGTGGCATAATAAACCGCACCAAACTGGATCCAAGTATCGTCAGCGTCACATTTACCAACCTGTCAGCTGGGACGATATACACAGCCACTGTCATCACAAACAGTGGGCCCTTCCGTGAAGCATCTGGAGAAAATAGCACTGCCACATGTGAGTATGAGGAAATAGACTAAAGATACTTTTTCTGTAAGAATTTCCTGAAGTAAGTCACCTCAGGTATTATTTTGCAAGTCAATCTTACCACCTGTCACATCATTAAATATTCTGAGTTGAAAGGATCATGACTTATTCTGCACTTTTAAGTCACTATAAAGTACATTTATTTTCATATGTGATTGTAAGATATTTGTTTTGATTGACTAATCTTTATGTGTACCTCAATACCAGACATAATGACAACATGGTGTTTGCATGATGATTCTTTATTGAAAAACAAAATAGTACTATGGTACCATTCGTATGCTGATATATATATATTTCATGGCAAATCTCGTGGGTACAAGTTAATGTAAACAGGATGTTGACTGACCAGGTGATAAATGAGAAAATCTCTCTCTCTTTATGCAGATCCCAACCCTCCAGAAAACATCACCAGAGCAGAGGAAACTACAAACTCTATTTATGTTATGTGGGCTCCAGCACGCTTCATGAACAATTCAGATGACTTTAACTACACAGTAACCATTTCAAATAATTCAGCTGTGATCCGAGACTATAGTACAAAAGAATTGTACCAAAATCTGACAGATCTCAGATCAGGAACTCCACATGTCATCTGTGTGAAAACAAGAGGAGCATATGGCTTCGAGAGTAAACCTGTTTGCAGTCATAATGTCACAACAAGTAAGTATATAGGCACTCTATGATTCTTACTGCTCAATGACAGATGTTTTTTTAATTGTTTCTCTGCCATTGTCTAATATATCTTAGATTTTTTTTGTTTTACGTATGAACAAATGATGTCCTTGATGATGATGTCTCTAACTGCACTTTGTTGAAGCTGGTGTGCAGAGTCTTTTACAACTCAATTTATACCCCACTACCTGTATATCAGGTGTTCCTTACCTTGTCCCATTGGTTTTAATTGTTTTTTCTTTTCCTTGTCACCCAGAGCCAGAAACTGTGCAGCCAAACATCTCCAACAATCAGACCAATGACACCATCATAGTATCCTGGAATAGACCTGGAGGAAAGGTGGAGTCCTATGACGTTCTCCTGAAGAGCAGGAGTGGCATAATAAACCGCACCAAACTGGATCCAAGTATCGTCAGCGTCACATTTACCAACCTGTCAGCTGGGACGATATACACAGCCACTGTCATCACAAACAGTGGGCCCTTCCGTGAAGCATCTGGAGAAAATAGCACTGCCACATGTGAGTATGAGGAAATAGACTAAAGATACTTTTTCTGTAAGAATTTCCTGAAGTAAGTCACCTCAGGTATTATTTTGCAAGTCAATCTTACCACCTGTCACATCATTAAATATTCTGAGTTGAAAGGATCATGACTTATTCTGCACTTTTAAGTCACTATAAAGTACATTTATTTTCATATGTGATTGTAAGATATTTGTTTTCATTGACTAATCTTTATGTGTACCTCAATACCAGACATAATGACAACATGGTGTTTGCATGATGATTCTTTATTGAAAAACAAAATAGTACTATGGTACCATTCGTATGCTGATATATATATATTTCATGGCAAATCTCGTATGTACAAGTTAATGTAAACAGGATGTTGACTGACCAGGTGATCAATGAGAAAATCTCTCTCTCTTTATGCAGATCCCAACCCTCCAGAAAACATCACCAGAGCAGAGGAAACTACAAACTCTATTTATGTTATGTGGGCTCCAGCACGCTTCATGAACAATTCAGATGACTTTAACTACACAGTAACCATTTCAAATAATTCAGCTGTGATCCGAGACTATAGTACAAAAGAATTGTACCAAAATCTGACAGATCTCAGATCAGGAACTCCACATGTCATCTGTGTGAAAACAAGAGGAGCATATGGCTTCGAGAGTAAACCTGTTTGCAGTCATAATGTCACAACAAGTAAGTATATAGGCACTCTATGATTCTTACTGCTCAATGACAGATGTTTTTTTAATTGTTTCTCTGCTATTGTCTAATATATCTCAGATTTTTTTTGTTTTACGTATGAACAAATGATGTCCTTGATGATGATGTCTCTAACTGCACTTTGTTGAAGCTGGTGTGCAGAGTCTTTTACAACTCAATTTATACCCCACTACCTGTATATCAGGTGTTCCTTACCTTGTCCCATTGGTTTTAATTGTTTTTTCTTTTCCTTGTCACCCAGAGCCAGAAACTGTGCAGCCAAACATCTCCAACAATCAGACCAATGACACCATCATAGTATCCTGGAATAGACCTGGAGGAAAGGTGGAGTCCTATGACGTTCTCCTGAAGAGCAGGAGTGGCATAATAAACCGCACCAAACTGGATCCAAGTATCGTCAGCGTCACATTTACCAACCTGTCATCTGGGACAATATACACAGCCACTGTCATCACAAACAGTGGGCCCTTCCGTGAAGAATCTGGAGAAAAAATCACTGCCACATGTGAGTATGAGGAAATAGACTAAAGATACTTTTTCTGTAAGAATTTCCTGAAGTAAGTCACCTCAGGTATTATTTTGCAAGTCAATCTTACCACCTGTCACATCATTAAATATTCTGAGTTGAAAGGATCATGACTTATTCTGCACTTTTAAGTCACTATAAAGTACATTTATTTTCATATGTGATTGTAAGATATTTGTTTTCATTGACTAATCTTTATGTGTACCTCAATACCAGACATAATGACAACATGGTGTTTGCATGATGATTCTTTATTGAAAAATAAAATAGTACTATGGTACCATTCGTATGCTGATATATATATATTTCATGGCAAATCTCGTGGGTACAAGTTAATGTAAACAGTATGTTGACTGACCAGGTGATAAATGAGAAAATCTCTCTCTCTTTATGCAGATCCCAACCCTCCAGAAAACATCACCAGAGCAGAGGAAACTACAAACTCTATTTATGTTATGTGGGCTCCAGCACGCTTCATGAACAATTCAGATGACTTTAACTACACAGTAACCATTTCAAAAAATTCAGCTGTGATCCGAGACTATAGTACAAAAGAATTGTACCAAAATCTGACAGATCTCAGATCAGGAACTCCACATGTCATCTGTGTGAAAACAAGAGGAGCATATGGCTTCGAGAGTAAACCTGTTTGCAGTCATAATGTCACAACAAGTAAGTATATAGGCACTCTATGATTCTTACTGCTCAATGACAAATGTTTTTTTAATTGTTTCTCTGCCATTGTCTAATATAGCTTAGATTTTTTTTGTTTTACGTATGAACAAATGATGTCCTTGCCACATTCTGTAGTCATTTTTTACAACCTCAAATAAACTGTGACAATGATGTATTTGGCACTAAGAAACACATGCTAGCATTGTAATGCTAACATACAATAGCCCTTGGAGAGGTTGTTAGTAGAAAAACGTTGGAAACAAGCTGCTCTGTGAACAATGAAATATTATTATTATGCCAACCTGTGTGTCATTTACTTTAGCGCATGATATTTAAAGAAATTCTTGAAATGAGTTTTAAAGATTATGTCCTCCAGCAAAGAAAGTATCCATCTGTGATTTGGTTATTATTAATTTTTTTTTTTATTACTTACAGAGCCACACTCCATCCGTAATTTGACTGCTGAGACTCTAAACGCCACAGCAGTCCATCTAACGTGGTTAGAACCAGAAGAGTACCAGAGCACTTACCTCTATCAGGTCCAGGCCTCAGGATGCACATCTCAGACCTCCAACAGAACAACAGAAAACATCACCTTAACTCATCTTAACCCAGGATCCAACTGTTCCTTTACCGTGTCTGTCAAAACTGAAGATGATGTGCAGGGAGAGGGACAGTCAATCTCCAGATATACCAGTAAGTTTCATTACTTGTCTCTGCATTTACAGACTATGGAACTTGTGTCAGGCCTTGTAGGACCCAATATACATCCTACTACCTGTATGTCAGGTGTTTTGTCCCACTGGTGTAATGTTTTCTTTTTCTTGTCACCTAGAGCCAGAAACTGTGCAACCAAACATCTCCAACAATCAGACCAATGACGCTATCATAGTATCCTGGAATAGACCTGGAGGAAAGGTGGAGTCCTATGACGTTCTCCTGAAGAGCAAGAGTGGCATAATAAACCGCACCGAACTGGACCCAAGTATCGTCAGCATCACATTTACCAACCTGTCAGCTGGGACGATATACACAGCCACTGTCATCACACACAGTGGGCCCTTCCGTGAAGCATCTGGAGAAAATAGCACTGCCACATGTGAGTATGAGAAAATAGACTAAAGATACTTTTTCTGTAAGAATTTCCTGAAGTAAGTCACCTCAGGTATTATTTTGCAAGTCAATCTTACCACCTGTCACATCATTAAATATTCTGAGTTGAAAGGATCATGACTTATTCTGCACTTTTAAGCCACTATAAAGTATATTTATTTTTATATGTGATTGTAAGATATTTGTTTTGATTGACTAATCTTTATGTGTACCTCAATACCAGACATAATGACAACATGGTGTTTGCATGATGATTCTTTATTGAAAAACAAAATAGTACCATGGTACCATTCGTATGCTGATATATATATATTTCATGGCAAATCTCGTGGGTACAAGTTAATGTAAACAGTATGTTGACTGACCAGGTGATAAATGAGAAAATCTCTCTCTATTTATGCAGATCCCAACCCTCCAGAAAACATCACCAGAGCAGAGGAAACTACAAACTCTATTTATGTTATGTGGGCTCCAGCACGCTTCATGAACAATTCAGATGACTTTAACTACACAGTAACCATTTCAAATAGTTCAGCTGTGATCCGAGACTATAGTACAAAAGAATTGTACCAAAATCTGACAGATCTCAGATCAGGAACTCCACATGTCATCTGTGTGAAAACAAGAGGAGCATATGGCTTTGAGAGTAAACCTGTTTGCAGTCATAATGTCACAACAAGTAAGTATATAGGCACTCTATGATTCTTACTGCTCAATGACAAATGTTTTTTTTAATTGTTTCTCTGCCATTGTCTAATATATCTTAGATTTTTTTTGTTTTACGTATGAACAAATGATGTCCTTGCCACATTCTGTAGTCATTTTTTACAACCTCAAATAAACTGTGACAATGATGTATTTGGCACTAAGAAACACATGCTAGCATTGTAATGCTAACATACAATAGCCCTTGGAGAGGTTGTTAGTAGAAAAACGTTGGAAACAAGCTGCTCTGTGAACAATGAAATATTATTATTATGCCAACCTGTGTGTCATTTACTTTAGCGCATGATATTTAAAGAAATTCTTGAAATGAGTTTTAAAGATTATGTCCTCCAGCAAAGAAAGTATCCATCTGTGATTTGGTTATTATTATTTTATTTTTTTTATTATTTACAGAGCCGCACTCCATCCGTTATTTGACTGCTAAGACTCTAAACGCCACAGCAGTCCATCTAACGTGGTTAGAACCAGAAGAGTACCAGAGCACTTACCGCTATCAGGTCCAGGCCTCAGGATGCACATCTCAGACCTCCAACACAACAACAGAAAACATCACCTTAACTCATCTGAACCCAGGATCCAACTGTTCCTTTACCGTGTCTGTCAAAACTGAAGATGATGTGCAGGGAGAGGGAAAGTCAATCTCCAGATATACCAGTAAGTTTCATTACTTGTCTCTGCATTTACAGACTATGGAACTTGTGTCAGGCCTTGTAGGACCCAATATACATCCTACTACCTGTATGTCAGGTGTTTTGTCCCACTGGTGTAATGTTTTCTTTTTCTTGTCACCTAGAGCCAGAAACTGTGCAGCCAAACATCTCCAACAATCAGACCAATGACGCCATCATAGTATCCTGGAATAGACCTGGAGGAAAGGTGGAGTCCTATGACGTTCTCCTGAAGAGCAAGAGTGGCATAATAAACCGCACCGAACTGGATCCAAGTATTGTCAGCGTCACATTTACCAACCTGTCAGCTGGGACAATATACACAGCCACTGTCATCACAAACAGTGGGCCCTTCCGTGAAGCATCTGGAGAAAATAGCACTGCCACATGTGAGTATGAGAAAATAGACTAAAGATACTTTTTCTGTAAGAATTTCCTGAAGTAAGTCACCTCAGGTATTATTTTGCAAGTCAATCTTACCACCTGTCACATCATTAAATATTCTGAGTTGAAAGGATCATGACTTATTCTGCACTTTTAAGCCACTATAAAGTATATTTATTTTTATATGTGATTGTAAGATATTTGTTTTGATTGACTAATCTTTATGTGTACCTCAATACCAGACATAATGACAACATGGTGTTTGCATGATGATTCTTTATTGAAAAACAAAATAGTACCATGGTACCATTCGTATGCTGATATATATATATTTCATGGCAAATCTCGTGGGTACAAGTTAATGTAAACAGTATGTTGACTGACCAGGTGATAAATGAGAAAATCTCTCTCTCTTTATGCAGATCCCAACCCTCCAGAAAACATCACCAGAGCAGAGGAAACTACAAACTCTATTTATGTTATGTGGGCTCCAGCACGCTTCATGAACAATTCAGATGACTTTAACTACACAGTAACCATTTCAAATAGTTCAGCTGTGATCCGAGACTATAGTACAAAAGAATTGTACCAAAATCTGACAGATCTCAGATCAGGAACTCCACATGTCATCTGTGTGAAAACAAGAGGAGCATATGGCTTTGAGAGTAAACCTGTTTGCAGTCATAATGTCACAACAAGTAAGTATATAGGCACTCTATGATTCTTACTGCTCAATGACAAATGTTTTTTTAATTGTTTCTCTGCCATTGTCTAATATATCTTAGATTTTTTTTGTTTTACGTATGAACAAATGATGTCCTTGCCACATTCTGTAGTCATTTTTTACAACCTCAAATAAACTGTGACAATGATGTATTTGGCACTAAGAAACACATGCTAGCATTGTAATGCTAACATACAATAGCCCTTGGAGAGGTTGTTAGTAGAAAAACGTTGGAAACAAGCTGCTCTGTGAACAATGAAATATTATTATTATGCCAACCTGTGTGTCATTTACTTTAGCGCATGATATTTAAAGAAATTCTTGAAATGAGTTTTAAAGATTATGTCCTCCAGCAAAGAAAGTATCCATCTGTGATTTGGTTATTATTATTATTTTTTTTTTATTATTTACAGAGCCGCACTCCATCCGTAATTTGACTGCTAAGACTCTAAACACCACAGCAGTCCATCTAACGTGGTTAGAACCAGAAGAGTACCAGAGCACTTACCGCTATCAGGTCCAGGCCTCAGGATGCACATCTCAGACCTCCAACACAACAACAGAAAACATCACCTTAACTCATCTGAACCCAGGATCCAACTGTTCCTTTACCGTGTCTGTCAAAACTGAAGATGATGTGCAGGGAGAGGGAAAGTCAACCTCCATATATACCAGTAAGAGTTTCACTACATTTCTCTGCATTTACAGACTATGGACTTTTTATGCCCAATCAGGCCATGTAGAACCCGATATACATCCCACTACCTGTATGTCAGGTGTTCCTTACCTTTTCCCATTGGTTTAATGTTTTGTTTTTCTTGTCACCTAGAGCCAGAAACTGTGCAGCCAAACATCTCCAACAATCAGACCAGTGACACCATCATAGTATCCTGGAAGAGACCTGGAGGAAAGGTGGAGTCCTATGACGTTCTCCTGAAGAGCAGGAGTGGCATAATAAACCGCACCGAACTGGACCGAAGTATCGTCAGCGTCACATTTACCAAGCTGTCAGCTGGGACGATATACAAAGCCACTGTCATCACAAAAAGTGGGCCCTTCCGTGAAGAATCTGAAGAAAAAATCACTGCCACATGTGAGTATGAGAAAATAGACTAAAGATACTTTTTCTGTAAGAATTTCCTGAAGTAATTGACCTCAGGTATTATAAAAGGTGCCCAGAACTTTACACTTTCCTACTTGTCAGCTGGAAAGATACATACAGCCACTGTCATAACAAACAGTGGGCCTTTCAGTGAAGAGTCTACCAGCCTCACCACGGCAACATGTCACAAGATTTTGGCATCAGTTTCATAATGTCAGCACCCCATAACAAGGGCCATATATATTTACAATTAGAAATGGTACGTTGAATTAGTCAAAGTCAAATTATGCAAGTGTTTATCCTGTTTTGTTTTATTGCTGCAATGTAAGTCTTAACAGTTCATGGTAATCATTGCATTTGATATTAAATAATTTTAACTCAATTGGTGTGTGGGCCTTGTTAATCAGTTACAGCTTTTCTTTTATGGGTTGTTCTGTGAGAAAAGGGGAATACTAGTCTTCAATACTATTTTTCACACCTAATTTGCATTTTAAAGTGAACTATGATTATGTTCAAATTAATGACGTGTAACCTACACTTCATTTGGTAAATTAATAAAAATAAAAGACTAGTTGACATGGCACTTTGTCACTAAATATATGATAAAAAAAAATGATAATTTGTTAGTATGTATAATGAATAAAGGAAATAATGACTGCATTTGAAACATATTTCTTTTCAGATCCCAATTCACCAGGAGATATCACCGTCATTACTAAGACTACAGACTCAATTTCTGTTGAGTGGTCTCCAGCTGTTTTAATGTACCACTCAGATGGTTTCAACTACACAGTGACCATCAGAAATGCATCGGGAAATACAGACTATATCACCACAGCTCCAAACCAGACCCTGCCAAGCCTCAGTTCAGGAACTCCACATACCATCTGTGTAAAAACAACAGGGCCACTTGGCTTTGAGAGTGAACCTGTTTGCATTAATGTCACAACAAGTGAGTACATTTACTGAGTTCTAATTATGTCGTTATTGCACCATATCCTACCTCTGAAAAGTTAGTAATGGCAGCCAAGTTTTAAGTCACATTGTCATATTTGGACCATATTTTCCCAGCTTGCCATGCCATTCATTGTATTGTGTTGTTAATGTATCCTGTATTGTTATTAATGCTTCCTCTAGTGTAGATAAGCACAGGCACACACTGGGCCTGAATTAGCAACCACTGATGTGAGGTGGGAGACCATGATAGCAAGGACTGTAAAACCCCTGGGAGCTAAAACCTTATTGTGATACAAAGAGGGTATTGCAAATACCACAACAGCAGCAGGTGGAGAAATGCAGTGTGTGGTGTTAGTGTACACAGGTCAAAGACTCTACTGCTAACTATTCTGCACTACCCTCTGAACATCTGAACATTTGCACTGTTAATTAGTGCCACATAGTAGTTCTGCTATTGACTAACCAGTTAACTACTGATCATAGCAATTGATAATTACTCATGAAGTACTGTTCATGGACATGCAAAACTGCAGGCAATGAATGCTAGCTAAGCCAATGTCCCCTCACACTGTCCTCTGGCTGTCCCTGCGGTTTGGTCCCCTGCTGTGTATACACAGTACTGATTGTTACATTACACTTAGCAGACGCTTTTATCCAAAGCGACTTCCAAAAGGAGGACATAATAGCAAACAGATGTATAGAGAACATCGAAGGTACCTATGTAAAGAGATGGTTAGTAGAATTTGGTTTTGTTAAGCAGTCTCGGAAAAGAAGGGTCTTTACAAGCTTTTTGAAGGTCGAGAGGGAAGCTGCTGCTCTTGTAGGGACTGGTAGGTTGTTCCACAACTGAGGGACAACAACCGAGAAAAGTTTGGAGTGACCTCGCTTTGTCCTGGGAGAGAGGGTACGGCCAGGCGGTTCATATTGGAGGATCGCAGCATTCTGGACGGGATGTAAGCATTCAGTATGACGTTGAGATAGGTGGGGGCAGATCCAGAAGTGACTTTGTAGGCTAGAGTCAAAGCTTTGTGTTGAATTGTGTGAATCAGCATTGCTCAGGTGTATGGCCATGCTCCATTCCAGCCATTTAGCGTGTTTTGGTGGTAGCACAGGAGGGTGTGGCATGTTTGATTACCTGTTTGTCATACAGCATGGTGGACCTGATAAGTATTACAGATGCGATCTACACATGCATTTTCCAAACCGCACACACACACACACACTCACATACATATGTATGTATGTATGTATGTATGTATGTATGTATGTATGTATGTATGTATGTATGTATGTATGTATGTATGTGTGTATGTATGTACTGTATGTATGTATGTATGTATGTATGTATGTACTGTATGTATGTATGTATGTATGTATGTATGTATGTATGTATGTATGTATGTATGTATGTATGTATGTATGTGTGTATGTATGTACTGTATGTACTGTATGTATATATATATACCTAATATATTTGCATCTTTATGCAGGACCAGAGAGTGTAGGACATTTAAATGCATTTAAGGTAAGCAGGACAAACATCACATGGAAATGGACTCCACCTGACCAGAAAGTTGGATATCGCTACCAGTTAAACTTAACAAATGAAACTATGGGTACTCCAATCAGCAGTACTACAGATAGACAGACATATGAGTTCACTCAGTTGACTCCCGGAGCTCGTTACAACGTCACTGTCACCACACTTACTTCGGATGGTACCGATGGAACACCTGTACATCAGTCCATCTGCACAGGTGAGCCCTTGGTTCCCTCTTATGGCAGGGACTCGTTATAGGACTGTTTACTTCACACGACTCCTGACAAAATTCTCAGGCCGTGAAGTAGGTCACATTGTAAGAACACCAATCTGTAATCTGACCAGGCCATTAGCAAGCTCAACACTTGACCAAAAGGCTTTCAGGCTACAGTAGACACCTGATACAAATGAAGTTGTATGCAGCAGTTATTCACTGAGCAGGGCTAACAGCTTGTGGGAGAACTATGAATAAGTTTTGGACAGTTATCTGTAGTTAATGTACAAAGCTGGCACACTGGTGTCATACTTTTGGATTAATACTGTATGATTGGATTTGAAACATGCCATAGAATGTGTAGTGTAAAGGGTATTAGGAAGTGATGTGCATTGCATTGTGGGGATTTGAATGAATGAATGAATGTGTGTGAATATATATATGAATATATATATGAACATATATATATAACATTTTCTCTTGTTAATGTCATTTTTTTGTGTAGGTGCTATATATTTTTTTATATATATATTTTCTTTATGTGTTAAAAGATACAAGTGGACTTACAGAGAAACAACTTGAATGCACTGGTCCAAACCGAACATCATCAGCCCAACTTGACTTGAAGTGGCAAGAACCTGAAGGACACAACAGTGGATTCAGCATCAGCATCATAAACATGACTGACTCTGATAAACTCTATAGTGGAACACAACACTGTGATCAACGCTGTAACCACAACATAAATAGTAGTCTTAGCTATGGCGCAGAATACAATGTGACTCTTTGGACACTCGGATGTGGACGTGCGGGGAGCATCACCAAGACTTGCAAAACAGGAGTCGCAGGTACAATGCATGAGGTTTTTTTGTTATTAATTCAGTCTGTTATGATGTCTGATGATGCTTGTCAGTGACAGATACTAGATGAGTTCTGCAGTGTTAGGCAGTGTTTGTTATTGTTAAATCGCTAAATGGGGAAGGAGTTAGCCAAAAGCTACTAGGTGCGTCAGCCTTTTTCTTGTACATATATACAGTATCTTATATATTTCACTAATTGCGATGTCTATTCTACGCTAGCTCCACCAACTTTTACAAACCCCAAAATGGTGAACGTAGAGGTTAAGTCCCACAACAAGATCCTGCTGACTCTGGACTCTAATTTCCTGAATTCTTCGAAGGGACCAATCAAACAATATGGTGTCTTGGTGTCTCAGGGTATGTCTTTGTTTTCTTAAACTACAGTACATTGTGTAACTCATATGATGCCTTTGTGGTTAATATGCTTAAATCCTAATCAAAAGAATTAAAACTTTTTCAACACGTTTTTTTGTGTGAACACTGCTGTGCAGGGATATGACAGTCATATACTACTCACAAAAAGTTAGGAATATTTGGCTTTTGGGTTACATTTATGGAAAATGTCAAAAGTTCACACTACAGTGGTATTATACCCTGAAAGTAGAGCATTTAAGTGGAAGCATACAATGTTGATTTCCTCATCTTAAATGATTTATTAAAACAAAAGCCAACAGCAGTGGTGGATGTACAACAAAAACATGGCAATGTCTTAATAACTTGGTCCTATGATGTCAAAATGTGAACAACATTATTAGCAGGACTGTTTAAAATACCAGTTCTAATTAAACAAAGAAATGTATTGGTCGATTCATGGATCAAACACCTGTTGTGAATTTTGCCGTTAAGGTCCTTGCTAGAGGACAGCAAGATGTGCAAAACGTCCTGACACACTGAACTGTTGGACATGTGCATTCAAAAGTTTAGAGGTCATATTAGGTTCACCTGTAAAGGTTATACTGCATTTTAGAGTCATCCTGACATTTAACCTGAAAGCCGAATATCCCTAACTTTTTGTGTGTAGTGTATGTTACATGTGGCTGTAACTGAATTCTGTATGCCATGATAGTCCATGTGACATGCCAATAAGTAAACATCAAACACTTTTTCAATTATAAAAATATTGTTTTTTGAAACGTCAAAGTAAACATTTTCTCTTGTTAATGTCATTTTTTTGTGTAGGTGCTAATGCCAATTTCACTCCAAGAGATTTAGCAAACACTTACAATGACTGGGAGGGCCAAAATACCTTAAACTACCTTGCTATTATTATACAAAATACCCTCAGCGCAAAAGACTCTCGCAGTGCAAAAGACAGTAACAGTATTGGTATCCTTTTGGGAGATGAGCACATTTCTCTTGGAAAATACCTAAATGGCCCACTGGCCCCTACTAAAACATACAGGTACAGTATGAAAAATTATAATGTATTAAAGATAACATGTATTCCCTTCTTTCCTCACTTATAATGTGTTTAAACCTTTATTTTTCTCATTCTTTTTGTTGTCTCTCTCTCTCTTTTATTTATTTGTTCCCTTATTTTTCTCCTCAAGCTTTGCAATTGTCATCTGTACTGCTCTGGAGACAACAAATATGCGTGTGGACCCAGCCACCTCTATTTGTTCCATATCTACATTTCCAAGCATTCAAACAACTCTTCCTCAAGACCCATGTATGTGGTCCTCGTTTTCAAACTCTGCAGTTTTGTACAGTACACACGAGGTATACTTTACCTAACAACGACCTTTCTCCCTTAGTGGTCATCATCACAGCCTCGGCGGTTATATGTGGGGTTTTGATTTTGTTCCTAATCATTGCCATAGGTGTCTTCATTTACCTCAAGAGGTGAGTAGTCCTGCACTTAGACTTTTCCATCATCACTGTGCTCTTTGGTCAGCCCTCTGCAGCATGTGTCAGAAGTCTTCATTTTTTGTATTTATTTCCTTTAGGAAAGCTTTTAGAAGACCTGCTATTGATACGCCATTAACTACCATTAGGTGATTCTTTTTTAATGTTCCTGGTTTGATAGATAATCAACTACACTTTCAATAAAAATGCCTTTTACTATTTATATTATAGAATTAACACTCTTTTTTTTTACCTTCCTTTGGTGTTGTTACAGAGCAAAAACGTAAGTCCTAACCCATTCTTTCCGTATACATATATATTGTATTAGTGAAGAAAAATTTTATTTTTCACTCAGAGCAATAATGAGCTATTCTAAATGTCTGTTTAAACAGTAATGTGCCTGTGCAGATAGAGGAGTTTGATGCTTACTACAAAAGGCAATCTGCAGACACCAAATGTGGCTTTGCAGAGGATTTTGAGGTAAAGTCAACACAACATCAAAGTTTGAAAACTCCACCTATAAGTTTTGAGCAGCACCAATTTCAGACCAAGTGGTATGTTGTTTAATCTAGGGAAAGTAAATATTAAGTCCCTGTTTCTACATGTCTGCCAAGGACCTTAAGCCAGTCGGTACAGCCCAGTCTACAACCACTGCCAGCGCTTTGGAGAACAAAGCAAAGAACCGGTACTGCAATGTACTGCCCTGTAAGTGAACCTTTGGAAAGATGTGCTCCACAATGGCTTTTGGGTTCCTTGAGTAACTCTTATAAATAATGACAAAGGATAAAACTTCCTGAGTGATCCATGTTTAGTTTGGGGAATTTTACAAACAACATTCGGCCAAAAAGAACAATTTACATCAATTTTATGCTGATTAATTGTCATAAAACTCCTTGGTGTAGGAACTGTACAGTCCACACATTACATTGTTGCCTGCAGTCATCATTTCATCAGACAGTCATTTAATTGCACGTATTCTTACCATACAGATGAGCCATCCAGGGTGAAGCTGTCTATGCTCAGCAGCCAGTTTGATGACTACATCAATGCGAGCTACATTCCGGTGATTATTTAACCATGAGTGCTTCTACCTCAATGCCCTTGCTCTTGCAGTGAGGTAATTGTGAAACTGAGAGTTGTGTCACATTCCTGAACTGCAGGGAGAGAATTCCAGGAAAGAATTCATTGCATGCCAGGGTCCCCTGCCAGCGACAGTGAATGACTTCTGGAGAATGATGTGGGAGAAGAACATCAGGACGATTGTGATGCTGACCAGGTGCAATGAGCAAGGACGAGTGAGTACCAGTGGCAAATGTACACACACACACGCACACACACATACACACGCACACACACACGCACACACACATACACACACACACACACGCACACGCACATACACACACACGCACACACACACACATACACACACACGCACACACACACACACACACACACACACACACACACACACACACACACACACACACACACACACACACATTGGCTAAACATACAACCACACAGACAGACACACACACACATACACACACACAGAAACACACACAGACACACACACACACCTCAGCAAATTTGGTTCAGAGCAGTTGGGATAGGTGGAGCTGAAGGGCACTCACACACACACACACACACACACACACATATACTGTTCCATCAAATAACAGTTTGTCATATATCTAAATGACATTAACATGATGAAGCTCTCAATGACACTGTAAATTACCTGTATAAATAAACTGCAATTCAATCAGCCGTCTCTCCTTTCTAGGTGAAATGCGAACAGTATTGGCCACCTGAGAATAAGCATTACAACAACATCATTGTCACAACAACCTCTGAAATTGCTCTTGACGACTGGACCCTGAGGGACTTTGACATCAAAAATGTGAGTTCACCCTAGTGCAAGCAGACTGGGGTTGTCATCAGGCCCGCTGATAGGGGGGGACAAATGGGTCTCTTGTCCCGGGCCCTGGAAAAGGGGTGGGGGGCAGAACTGGTCCCTCTATACATTATGGAATATGGAAAGAAGGGGGGGCATCAGATTATCTTGTCCTGGGCCAAGCCAAGACTGTCAGCGGGCCTGGTTGTCAGGATGTAGTGTTACGTAACACTGCATGGATTATAGAGTCAAAAGCATGCAGCACTGAGAGTACTGGCACGGAGAGAGGAGCGTAATGTTATGTCACGCACAGTAGTTGGACCTGCAGCCGTAGGGCCACGGGTTCAGTTCCCCCCAAATGACAGGTGGGTAGGGGGGAAGAAATGATTAGCGCTGTCCTCCACCCTCCCCCAAGGTGCCCCTGACCCCCTATGCTCCCCAGGTGCTCCATGGCTGACTGCCCACTGCTTCAGGTGTTAGCCTGTGTGTCACATGTGTTCACTTTATGGATAGATTAAATACAGAGGACATATGTTATCAGTGGATTCCCAATGAGTACATAAAGAATAACTTTCATAACAATCTTCGAAAGAGATTTTATGAAAATTATGAAAGGGCTGTCTTTCACATTCTTTGTCTTTTTCTCTCTCTGTCTTTCTCTCTGTCCTACACACACACACACACACACATGCACGCACGCACATATTGTTTTGGATCCCAGGTGAAGACGGCGGAGACTCGTTCTGTGCGTCAGTTCCACTACACGGCCTGGCCCGATCACGGCGTGCCCAAGACCACGGAGCTCCTCATTAACTTCCGCCACCTGGTGCGGGAGCACATGGACCAGTACTCCCTCCACTCCCCCACCGTAGTGCACTGCAGGTGGGCCTCCCTCTCCGATACATAACATACTGTAGCACACTGGACCAGTACTCCCTCCACTCCCCCACCGTAGTGCACTGCAGGTGGGCCTCCCTCTCCAATACATAGCATACTGTAACACATAGCAGGAGTACCACAACTCCTTGGCTGAGAGGGGAAGTGGCATAAAGCCATACAAGGGCTTGCAGCATAACGCAATCATTTATTAAGTAGACATATTTACATAAAGTCAGTCAGTGACGGATAAAGGAAATGTACAAGTAGAAAGGTAGGAAGAGCATAGAGTGTGAGTGTGTCGGTGAGCGTGTTGCAAAAGGGAAAAAGTCTCAGCCAGAGGAGAAAAGACAAGCACAAGCGAAGCTCATGGCTGACACATTCTCCAGAGAACTATTTTGCAGACCTGGTTGTGCGTATCTCGGTGTGGTTTTGAAGAGCGATAGTCCGCCTAGTCCACCAGGGGGAGCAAAAGAGGTATTATTTAAATACGGACGCTTGGTCAGGACCATTGACAGTAGGTAAAAAAAAAAAACACAGGACACTTGTTGTTCATAGTTTGTCATCGCATGACCTCTGCACGACCTTGATCTGACACATTTTCACTGCAGTGCTAAAGATTTGATCCTTCGCCATCATGGTCATGTAACAATGGGTAACAACACAGGAAAGGTACAAATAGTGCAACTGTAACATAATAGGAAGCTTAGAATTTGTAATCATAAGATGTTGTTGTATTCACAGTTGTAAATAGTAATATTGGGGACAATTTCTACTTAAGGCTGTAATAAAAAGGCTTTGACATACTTTGATTCCTACCTTGGTAGGAAGTGTGCTGTTTCTGCAAAGAAAATAATCCTCTCAGTGTAAAACTCATGTAGCTCATGTAGGCTTTTCGCTTTCCAAACGTCACAGACAACGTTCATGAATTTAAACATTGTACTTTTCTTTGTCAACTGCTCAGTGCTGGAGTGGGACGTACAGGAACCTTCATTGCCATCGATCGTGTCATCTTCCAAATTGAGCGGGAAAGTAAGGTGGATGTGTTTGGCATCGTCTATGACATGCGTATGCACCGGCCCCTCATGGTCCAGACAGAGGTAAGACAGTCCCCCAGAAAAGAGTGACAGTCCCCAGAGAACACTGTCAATCAACAGAGAATGCTATGAATGAGTTAGATTCGAGTGCTGTACCATTCTGCACAGAATTATGATTATGTTTTGGATGCGCTATATGTCTAAGGCTCTCCAATTGTTTTGGGAAGGCCGTAAAAAATAATTTTATATTGTTTTGTTCTCAGGACCAGTATGTGTTTCTAAACCAGTGTGCTTTGGACGTCATAAAGTCAAGGCTGGGCACCAACGTCGACTTGATCTACCAAAACACGGCAGCTGCTGCCATTTATGAAAACGTGAATCCTCAGAAGAAGTAACAGAGAATGTCTATATGGTCATTTATACACTTACCAGAACTGGATGTACATTTAATTGTTTAGCAATATAGAAATGCCTTTCAATACATTTTAAAAATAATAATATTTGTAAATATATCAAAGTTAAGTAAAAAAATATTTTGCTATAATTAGAATTTTGATATAAGCAGATGTTATATAGAGGCAAAACAACAAAGTCATTTTATGAGGACAAAAGATTTAAATATATGTAGTTTAACATAGGCCAGATAAGAATGTAGAGCTTTAAGTTTTTGTGAGCTTCAAGAGTATACCGTATTTTACTTTAACCTCTAGGCACTGATTTTCTAATAATTTATTTTTTCTTATCTTGGCAGATTCTAAGCTACTAACATGTGCTTGCACTGATATTCCACTGTGAGGCTTGAAGTACTTTTTTAAACTAATCTTTTATACTGTTAGGACCATTTTGAATACCACCATGCCATGGGCATTATTATTTACATTTGTAAAAAAATTGTAAAAACAACTTTAAAAAGGAATACATATACCGGAGACTGAATTTTTTAACCAGTACATTTTTGGAATATACTGTCCTCCAGTTCATGCATATTGATAATTTATTTGATAATTTGACACTTCTGTAAATAATATTTTAGGTACACTGTTATCTTCTTTCAGAGGTACAGACAGAAATCTTGTCTGTCAGAAAACAGACACATCTATTAATTTAAATTATTTTACTGTATTTCAGTTGTATTGATATGTTTGTTATACATGTCTCAAAAAGGAGACAGAAAATTGTATTTTTTTTTTTTTTTTACTCTTATTGACAATAAGCAAAACTGTTGCTCCAATCACTCCCAAGGTATGACTCCAACTGATGCACAATAAATGTTTATATTTGCTGTGAAATAAATGCAACAGTAGACATACATTACATGAAACTATATGAGTCAATACATTTTATCAAATATGTAGAAATACCCAAGAGGTTGTTCATCAAAGACCCGGTAAAGTGAAAACTATTTGATTTTGTCTTTAAAGTGAAATGCCAGTTGTTGCACAAAATAACACAACTTGTTGAAAATGAACACTGTTTATTTTACCATCACAATACTATGTTTTAGCAAGTGGGAAGTGTTTAAAGGCATGGTATTTTTGGTCCTTTTCATTGGGTAACACACAATGTTTATTTTGTGCCTTTACATTCCTTAAATGAGATGCTGTTTGTGTATTGTTTTCTTCCTTATTCTGTTGTGGTTTGGTATATGATATAGGTATTGATTAAGGTAAGGTTGATTAAGGTTTTGTTTTCTTACATTGATGACTTTACTTCTTTGGGCTTGTTGTTTGTGCGTTGCACTGCAGACACTTTTAAAATCGTAGAGAGCGTTTTTATGTATTTATGTATTTCCTTACTGCTACTGTATTGATAGGAGAAAAAAATATACCTCTTTATACAGAAAGCAAAATAAAATAAAGTACTGGCTTAATTTTTTTGGACTGTCTTTGTGTGTGTGTGTGTGTGTGTGTGTGTGTGTGTGTGTGCGTGCATGTGCGTGTGTGTGTGTGCAAAGGTGGATATTAAAGTCAACATACACAAGTAAATCTGTTCCATTTGATATTGTATTGGTTTGGGATTTCGTCTTTATACGTCTTATACGTCTTTGGTATACCACAACAGGGCACACAATAACAATCCTTAACAAAGAAGTGTGTGTGGGGGGGAGGGCGGTGTTATCTACTATAGTTTACTACAGTATTTACTATAGTGTACTCTAGATTACTATGGTTTATTGTATGTTCATTACACTAATGCTGAGTGCCATTGCTGCCCTCTAGTGGTTTCCTCCTAACTGGCAGTTAGCAGGTGTATGAGCAAACCAAACCAATTGAGAAAACCCATCAACAAAGTAGTGCTGGACAGTGAGATGTGGAAAAAGCTACCATTTTATGGTCTGCCACTGCCTCTTGACTGAAACGCCAGTTTAGGAGTTCCCTTTGTTATGGTGTCTCCCCCTCTGAGAGCGACAAGCACTTGGCATGAGTGTTTACTGGACATGGAAGACACTGGAGAAACGCTTTGACAGTTCTGTGTTGCGCCCCACAAAGAGGAGGGAAACATGAGCAGCTGTGGGTGGCGTTGAGAGATGGCGGTTGATTGGGAGCGGCGGTGCCGCCGTTGGGGTGCTCGCGGGGCAGTAGGTCGCTGCGGCAACCTTGCTGTGGCAACGGGAGGGTGCCCCCTAAGAAGCTTTTCTCAGTCAATCCCTCAGCAACTGTCACAAGCAGTCAGTCACCTGCACATGAAGCCATTCAGACACTGTGTGTTTGTGTGTGTAGCCTACAGGAAGCTATTCAGACACACTGTGTGTGTGCGTGTGTGTACGTGCGTGTGTGTGTGTGTGTTTGAGAGAGAGAGAGAGAGTATGTATTTTCATTGTTTGAGCTTGTATAGGTACTGTCAGTGTGCTATGATATCAACAAAATATCCAACAGATTAAAATAATGCTATAGGTGCAATTAGACAAAATGTGCATTGGATCAAGCCATCATACTGGCTATTTAATTTCATCAGTATTAATCAGTATCCTTTTGATTCCAGCGCAGCAATGTTTTCAATCCTTCAGGAGGGCAATAAAGGTTTACACCGGTCCAACCTGAACCATTGCTTCTGGTGCTTGACAGTGGTGCTCTTTCTAACCTTGAGATTCAGTCAGATTGTAACAGTGGAAGAGATTCGACTCGGATAAAATCTTTTCTTGCAAACATCTTCATTGTGATATTGATCATTTCACTGTCGTCACAATGGTACTGCATATACCTGTCTTTACACACACACACACACCACATAAACACAGGCATGCATGCACGCATGCATGCACACACACACACACACAGATTTTCAAACAAACCCTTGTAACTTTCTGCCAAATGTTTTTTTGTAACTCCATTACCAAGAGCAGAAATATGTAGTCCATGACCTTTAAAATTCACTGAATTGAACTAACGTCAAACATCTTAGCAAGCTGCCTCTTGTGAAGGCATGGGCTGTATTGATAGCAGGGTGATTAATTAGTTAATAGGTGCGTTAAACAGCTAACAGGATTGGACCGGAGACATGTTAGGAGGACAACAAGAATTAGGACCTTTTCCTAGTAATACATCAGTGGTAAGAGGGAACTGTGTGTGCCTGTCAGTGAAACCCTTGAAATCTAAATCAAATGCACAAAATGGATATAGTTTACAAACACCACAGGGCATCGGTGGACATCGTCTATGAGGAAAATGCACTTTTAAGCACAAGTGAAATCGTATGTGCCTGGTGCACTAAACTCTGGTTTATGTGATCAGGTTATTTCTCTCCCAGATCCCTTCTGACTCCTCCTATGGCCTTGGCGCTTAGTAACACAGCTGTATCCAAGGCTGAGCATCACGATGGGACGCTCTAAGGGATTTGCGATGTTTGTCTCCACATGCAGATGATTTGTTTCCATGCCCAAGACCCAAGACCCTCAGACCTCCCAGATTTAAATATCCCCATAGTGACACCTGGGGGGGTGCAAAACATATTTGCCCCCTCCCCACTCCAACAAACACTGGTTTTCAGTCACATACACACAGGTACAAAACATGCATGCACACACTCACTCACTCACACTGGCATCCTTTTAATTCTCCAATCCTCTTTGTGAAAGTGACGCGCTTCTGTCAGAAACAGTTAAGCTGCAGAGAGAGAGAGGGAGAGAGAGAGAGAAAGAGAGAGGGAGAGAGACAGAGAGAGAGAGAAAGAGACACACATTGAAAGAGGCGGGTGTAGAACAGAGAGAAACCTACACAGTCTCTGTCACTCTCTCTCTCTCTCTCTCTCTCTGTCACTCTTACTTGCTCTCTATCTTACAGACCTGCTGAGGCTCATAGAGCCCTTTGTCCTCCTAACCAAACAGGTCTGGTCAAGAGGAGAGAGAGGCCCCCTATGGAACTCCACGGTGAGCTCTTTGGATATCCGTGAACCTGTGTGAAGGGTTTGCCAGGAGCTTCTCAACTTTTGCATGCTGTTGCCAGGGTTGGAACGATTATTCCAGGTTCATTACAAAATTGTGTCTGGGATCGAGGATTAAGTCTTGTGGGATCATCCTTGCCCACAGACGATTTTGAAGATTTTTTTTTTTTTTCAGAAGGACTTGTTGACATCGTTGGGGATCCAGACAACCAGCTGAACACACACACTACCCAGTCCCCAAGCCATTTCCAGGGAATCACTTGTCAGAAGCAGTTGCCTGACAGACCACGAGCATCAGTGAGTGTAGAAGTGTCGAGGTGTGTGTGTGTGTGTGTGCGTGACGTGCTGGAGCGCTGATAAACCAGGGAGCAGTCGGAGGGCCAGTGCCCTGCCCTGGTGGTCCTGAGAGAGGGTGTCAGTCCTGGGGGGCTGGGTGGCCTCGCGGAAGGGCACGGTGGAGGACGACACGCTGGATTTCGAGGAGATGGAGGGGCATGGCTATGAGCGCTTTGGCGACTGCGAGCGGGACAGCTACCAGATAGACTACCGGCGCATCGTGGGGGACACGGAGCCGGCGCGGCCACGTCTCTCACCCAGAGACGCAGGCGAGCACTTCCACGGGCCATTCGCCCACGCGGCACCCCACGGGCACGGACACGGGCACGAGACCGCCGCCCAGCGCTACAGTGCCACGCGCATACAGGCTGGATACGAACCTGAGAGGTAACCTCTTCATCCCCATTCTGTGCTTATACTCTTAAAGCAAATTAAACAACCTGAAATGTTTTAAACAGGGCACACTGTGCAGGCTTTAGGTCTGAAAATGAGGAAGAGAAAGAAGAACAAGGAAGAGGGAGATGATGAGGCTGATATGAAAGCTCTCCGCTTATACTATTCTTCCTAATTTTGTACTGAGAACACACTTAGTGTTAGAAATGCTTTTGTCTTGAGCCTGCAGTGCTTTCACACCTCTCTGGCCCTTTTGCATCAGTAATGCAATCACTGAACTTTAAAACAAACTCTTTGCCTTCTGAAATAATTACGCTTGTGACTGCCTGTTCTTGCATGATGATTACTTTGGACAAATGTGTGGTTGTTCTAGATGCTTGTTCCTTTTTAAGCATGTCAGGTATGCATTTTTACTAGGGAAAAATAACCAAGCTGAAAAAAATGACTTTTAGATCAGGACACTCGGACAGTGTTTAGGGAATCTTTTATTATCCGCAAGCATACAATGTTACATGATTTACATTACTATAATTTTTATTGTTTCATAAACTAAACTAATATTAAGGCCAGAATGTTTTGACTCGAAGGAGTGACGTGAAAGCATTCCTTTAAAAAGCCCAGTGATCCCCAACCCGGATGTGACGTAACAAAAATCCTCTTTACTGGGACAAAACCACTCCACCTTGCAGGGCACACTGACATCTGATACATTTCAGCAAATACACAAGTTCAGTTGTGTTTAAGGACAGCTCATGGTGACAGGTTACTTTTTGTGCATCACAATCATAATGCCACAATATTCCTTTGAGGAGCTGCACAGCACAATATATCAGCTCAGCTTGTCATGTCATGGCTGCAATATACAGATCATCCTAAACCATGGGCAATGGTTATTAGACTTCAAGACTAAGATGGCATACGTGATCAAAATATTTACTAGACAGCAATGATTGCATGTCTGTAAAGCACTAAAGATGTGGACCAATGGATTTGCTACACACATATGGTTTTGCCACAAAAAAAAGGTGGCTCTGGAGATCTCCATGTGCACATAGCCTACTTTACACACCTACATTATGAGGTGGGAATGGGGTAGCCAAGACACATTAAAGAACCATTAGACTACACACAAGGATTTCACTGGCAATTATTTGTCTGCAAAGTATCTTGTTGGGGTCCGATTAATGTTTATCCTTTTAATACCCTGCTGTATTATGTCACCTCTTCTTTATGCCTATTTCAGGGGCATCCTTATTGGTCATTCACCAGCTCTGTATATCATGGTTCTGTGTTGGCAGGTTCTTTGCTCTTAGCCGTATCATTTTACTCAGTAGCACTCAGAGCTGATGACACGAGGAATGGAGTGTAATGGTGGATTAATTCGGAGGTTGCTATGCATATTTAATCCAGCATGGCGATAACACTCCTTAATGGCTGAGTAAGGACACTAAGTGCGTTTTATGTTTGGATAGGCTGGCTGCTTGAACATGATCTCCAAAAGGTAATTTCCCTGAGTAAACAGTAAATCCTGCTTTGGCAGCCTCGTACATGACGTGGTGATTCTTATGTTTACATCCAGTCCATTCCATGTGACTAAAGCACGTTCCAAATGACTGTGAACTTGAGAATCAACGCTTAAAATTACGATGTGTCACGTTATACATCTACCAATGTAGTCTGTTAGGACTGTAAGGCCTACTGTTATGGAACTTTCTTGTGCGGCTATTCTAAGTGGTTGGCTAAACTGCGATCGAAACACTAACACACACGATGTCGAAAAGGTTATGCCAGTGCAGTTGCACGGAGAGGCGAGAGGGAAAAGCAAACGGGCTGAATAGGAGGATATGACGCGCCCATAGTCCCATCCCTTCCTTCGTTCAGCGATGCACGACACTCGGTTAGCGCTGTCTAGCCAGCACTGTGGTGCCGGGTGAAGAGAACGAGTGGGCGAATACATCAATCTGGATGCATCCATAGGATATCCCCTTCGAGAAAAAAAGCAGGACAATATCTCTGCCTTAAACTACAATACCACGTTGGGCAAAGCAGTGAGTAACAGCTTACAATGTGTCTGGACTGTTGCTTTCAGTCAGGCTTTTCTGTTTTCATTCAGGTCGGCAGGTTTGGCACAGATATACATGAATGGGGAATTTCATTGTCTGACTGAAGAGAATAAGAACAGATTTTTTTTTCTTTCAATCGTAATTAGCTTTAATTCGCGAGGGGTGGTGCTATCCTCACCAACAAAAGCAAACGAAAGGGGATGCACAGTGAAGCATTCAGTCAGGGTATGACGTTTGGTGAAATTTGGTAACCGCATGTGGCTTTGTTATTACGGAAATACTTCATTCATACTTCAACTTCATTCCAAGTTTCAAGTTGACAGCGATAATAGCTTGCTTATGTTTTTAAACCTGCACTGTCTTTAAAAAAACAACAACAAACAAGCAAACAAAAATCTAGTCTACTTTTAAAATGACGTTTTTCAGCATTTATTGTGTGACTGCCTTCATTTCTCAGTGGTTAACCTGTTATCTTGATGGATCATTTACACTAGTAAGAAAAGTAAAAATCTGTGGAATTCAAGAAATGAGGAAAGAATAAACAAGTAAAGAAGCTGAAGGTCTTGTTCAACTTCATTCGTGCACTCATTTTGTGTGTGTGTGTGTCTGTGTGTGTGTGTGTGTTTTGTCAAACAGCATGGCAGACTACTTGATCAGTGGAGGTACAGGTTATGTGCCAGAAGATGGCTTGACTGCCCAGCAACTTTTTGCCATCGGAGATGGTCTTACTTACAAGTAAGTTAATACTTTTCATAGTTTCTGTAACTGAATCACACAGTATGCCTTCAGGACACACACACACACACACACACACACACAGTGGTAGTAACAGCTAAACAGGTGTTTTTATAGATAGAAAGCTGTGACACACACTTTTGGCTGATGCCTGAACCTTTTAAAAGTAAATGTTTAGATGCTCAGACTGTGACACTTTCTCCCTCAACACACTGAATGTGTACCGCATACCCAGCTGAGCATCAGGCAAACTCAGTTCACAAACACATATAATGGCACACACAACAGTAAAACTGCACAGAAGAAGGAGCCAGAATATGGCCTACAGTTAGTATGGGGATGTGTGTCTAGTATCACACATCACATATGCACATGGTGCATGTGAGGCCCTCAATGGCACCCAAAGCGCTGTAGGTCATTTTAGATGATTCTACCAGATTCTGAGAAAATGAACTGTTAAATTCATCCTGTAGATAAACACATTTTATATTACATTTACGTTTCTATTTCGTTATCGGTAGAGCATGTTTTCCTGCTTCTTTCTTTGCATCACCCTTGTGAGTAAAAGCGTAAGCCACTCCTAGCTCTCCCTGAATGCTATCAGTCTCATTTTGCAAATATAGCGCCCGTCACCTTAGTTGCACACTTCAGCACTTATCATGCATGTAACGGTTTATGGTAAATGCTAAGATCTATTTTCTGTAATTCATGTACTAAATTAAGTGTTTATTATTATTATTATTATTATTATTATTATTATTACATACATCAACACATGCTCACAGACCATAAATGCAAAATGGCAATGTTGTTCACACAAGAAACCACACAGGCTTCAGGGGATGGTCAAGAGTCATAGTCATGTACATTATATAAGTTATATAAATAATTTAAATGGAAAAATAGAAAATCACCTTTATTGTTTTTATTGTGGTGTTTCACAGTCAAGGTGCATGTATAGATTTAATTTTTGGGACTTTGGGACCTCAACTAGGGGTCTAAAGGACCTAAGAGCTTGTAAATGGACGTATGATTTTTTTTCTAAAAGATACAGTGAGCCACTGCAGTGTGGTGAAACCTGCAGTTTCATGCTTTCTTTTCCTCATTTTTTGGTGAAACAAGCTGCTAAAGTAGTTGCAGTTTTCTTAATTCACTTACTGGTGGATCTGTTGAATTAATCAGCCAAGGATTACAATAGTGCAGGCTACTTGATGTAAAGGTAGGAGTTAGATAGTGGATACACTGTACTGCTTATATACATTTCCTAGTATGTAAGAGTTGGAGTGCATCTCTCTTAAGTTTAGGACCAGCTAACTGTATTTTTAGTTTTCAACATTAATAACCAAATGTTCCCCTGGAGTGTTCTTTGGACATTTATGAATACAATGTACACAATATCAGTGCATCCCTAAAAAAAAAATAACGTGTCTGTTGCTTTGGTTTACTGTCATTGAGTAGACACTGCACTGATTTCAACAATGCACAGCAATCTATTGTGGAAGGCATCAATAAGTAATCATATTCTGCTGCAAGTCTTGACACAAAGCCTTGACACATTAGTGTGGGAAATATTGCAGTTCAGTGATATTTAGTTGTGTTGAAACAGTATCACTTTCACTACCACATTCTTCTGCATTGTTTTCTGTTTACAGTGTAGTATAGGCTGTTATATATAACATGGACCTTAAATACTTCATCACATATAACACATATAGCATCACAATGCATGAAAAACAGCCTGGCATAATGAGAAGAACTGTTACTGTTAAGTACTCTATTCATATAAATACATAACTAAAAGGGACTTGCTGAGTTTGTCACATACTGCTCTAAACTGACACTTAGAATAAAGTACTGACTAAGATAAAAGTCACACAAATGACTGAGGGTCCCTAGAACATACTGAGAACACACCAAAGAAATGGACATCTGTGATTTTAGATTATGTCATGCTTTCTGTGGAGTACTGGTTTATGTAACTAGTAATAAACTGATTGCTCCATTAGTAGTGAAGTAAGGGATTTTGCCTTGTTAATACACACACACACACACACACACACACACACACATCTCACAGGCACAAAGTGGACATCTGTTGATGAGATCGCTCTCTCCATAGAAACCTTTAGACACGGTATCCATGGCAACAGTATGCTTTATAGGCCGCCTCAGTGCTCGTGCAGACAGACTGCCCTGCCCCCCCCACATCCCAACCTCCCCCCTCCTCCCTTACTAATTATAGCACATGCTCTGTAGAGGGTTTATGGGGGAAATGATGGTTGTTATGGTTACAACAGAGCTTGCTAGCATCAGCCATCTTTTTTTGCCAGTTGCACAGTGTCGCCACAGAATTCAAATAAAATGTGAATTATTTATTGTGCCTGACATCAGTGTTTTAATCCGTGAGTTCGGGACTTGCTGATTTGTGTGTTTACCTGAAATCAGTGTTGGGACATCTTGTCCCGGTAGGAGCACTTATGCGTACCCACCCCGGGCAGCATCCATTAGCAGTCTGCCTGCTTACATGGGCCCTTCTTAGCCCATGTTAAGCAGTCGGTGGTCTCCCGGTCTATTTCTGGCAGCAGAAGGCGCAGTGTTTAATCTGGAATAATGGAGGGTTTATCTGCAGGACATGTCATGGAAGGGAAGCAGGAAGCTCCCAGCTAGGCCACTGCTTGCTTTTTTTGTGACTACTGCTTTTTTATTGTGTTGTTGTGTTGTGCACGCTCCATTTAAAGCAACACTGAGTAGTTTTTTCAACCTTAAAATAATGTTTCCAAAATCGTTTCAGTGGTTCTTGAGCTTGCAGTTGGGTGAAAGGCTCTTCTGAATTTGCTTTGCCATCCTCCATGGGCTGTAACCACACTAAGTACGTTTGGAGGAGCATAGCGTCTCTCTGTAGTTTGAATGAGAGACGATTACGCTTCCAACCTGTAGGGCAACCGAAGACAAAAACTACTTAGTATTGCCTTAAGAGATTGTGTGTTAGTCCAGTTATGACTGGCCACTCCCTCTCAGGCTCAGCTTCTCTTGTGTACCCTAACAGATAATAATAACAACAACAACAACAACAATGACAATAATAATAATAATAATAATAATAATAATAATAATAATAATAATAATAATAATCTTGTATAGCACAATTCATACAAGACGCAGCTCAAAGTGCTTCACAGTTTGGCAAGAGAAACACAAGACAACATTTCTTGCAGTCCAGTGGCGCCGGAGCAGAAGAACACAATAACGCGACGACATCATGATGCAATGCCCCACTGATGCAGGCTCTTGCGTGATGCAGTAACGCGATGTCACAACGGCGCAATGCAGATGTGTATTCATGCCATCAATGAGCCTTTGCTTCCTCGGGACAGGCAGTAACACACAGCGTAGCACTGTCACAGCCACATTTAAATTCCCTTACTAACTAGCTGTCCCACATGCTCACTCAGTGTCTTTGTTGCTTTGCCAGCAATTGCAGACAGTGAATCAGCCATATCGCTGTGATGTCATTTCTGTCATTTTGTGTATTGTTTGTATGCGACAGTGAGCAGATGGTGACACAGTTTGCGTAAGTGCCAGTGGCTGTTTGAAGGGATCTGTCTGTTCCTTGATGTTGTCAGTTGAGCACAAGGCAAGAGGGATGTCAGGATGTCTTGTAAATACATATGAGTATATCTCCTTGAATCGGCCTTTTTAGTTGGTGAAGTTCGAAGTGTATGTTTACATGGTGGCCGCAGTCTCCGTCTAAGAACATTAACTGTCCTGCAGGCATAAGTAGATTACATAATCCCTCATTACCACATAAGGTACACTTACAGAGAACATGGAGGATGGGTGCTCACACAAACACATAGTGAGCAGAGCAGCATCAACACACACACACACACACACACACACACACACACACACACACACACACACAGAAACACACATACAAGAGGGGTTAGGACCAAAAGTGAAGGTGAAATTAAAAAGTAAATTTTTGCTGCTAACTGAATCTGGCCACATTGCACAAAGCACACCTATGCTCTATCACCCTTAGCACACCAAACCAAATGTTTGTGCTACGCATGTTGCAGTGGGCCTAATTTGGTTTTCTGAACCACAGCACTGTATAGTAGGTACAGCAAAGCATTGTTACATTATATCTATTATTTTGCATAGGCAAACATACACACACACACACACACACACACACGCACACACACACACACACGCACACACACAGTGTGGTTCGCCACTGGTTAATGTAAGATCACAGACATATATTTTAACCCCTGTGCACACACACTGTAAACAGACATGCATAAACTGTGTTTTGTCATACCATCAATACCTTTTCCCTGCATAATGAACCCACAGCTGAGAAATCCTGTCCTCATTCCCCTCGCTAATTAAGAACATACCAACACAAACACACTCAAAGTCTCTTGCACAAACATCGCATATCTAAACACACACAGATGGGTGCTGATTAGTTCATGGTACACAGTAATATCCCATGAGGATTGAGAGGCTCTCGGATGGTTTGATTGACCTGGCCTGCCCTGCCCTCTTAGGGGAGACCCGGGGTGGCTGTGGTTTACACTGCACAGTCGGAGCTATCTCAGAGCAGAGCAGCTCTCATAAACACTGTGTGTGTCTAAGCAACAGGCTGCAGGTGTTGAGATTACACTTGTCCCTCAGTCCAGCTGCATCCAGCGTCAACATGCAGGTGTATGGCTTCATCCCACTGTGCTCTGCTAATGAACCTGTGGGGTGCGTGCGTGCGTGCGTGCGTGCGTGTGTGTGTGTGCTTGTTTGGGTATGTGTGCTTGTTTGGGTATGCATGCTTATAGCAACTTTCTTGGGAATTATTTGAAACCAATAGCTTGAGAGATGTAAGCTTATTGTGTGTAATGTTAACTGAAATGTTATCTAACAGTTTCTCATTTTCTTACAGTGATTTTCTCATCCTTCCTGGCTTCATTGACTTCACTTCAGACGAAGTGGTACGTTTTCAGATGAATGTGTGTTTCACCTAGCCTGGTAAGACCCGCCCCTCGTACTTCATTTCATTTTGTGCAGAGGGTCTGGTCCGGACGCTCTTGGGGAGCATTTGCTCCAATCAGCGAACAGAGGGTGTGTTCGTTAGCTGTGACGTTGACTTTGTGTGCTACATTTCAATTGTAGTGCGTAGGTAGGCTAATTGCATACGTGGCGACCAGGCGTTAGCGATTGCACTTTTATTTCAACTTCAGCAGAGTCCACACCTCCAGCAAATCGTTTCTCACGGTCTCTGTTCCAGACCCTCTGCACGAAATGAAATGAAGTACGAGGGGCGTGTCTTACCAGGCTATGTTTCACCCCCCCACACACACCCTTTGTTTAGCTGATGATTATTTTACTTTTTAGTTATCACCCTGTCTCTTTTGTAATTGTTCCACAAACACACACACACCACAAGGGCTTTATATTAGCTCTGTTTCCATCTGACTCAATGCTACGGTGCCAGCAGCTATTTGTGCAAAGCAGGAGCTGGTTTGTTTGTTAATAAAAGAAAATGGCTGGCAGGCAGAATAACGGGGCTGTTATTGCCCCCCCGCTCCCTGGCGAGTTAGGCATGTTGACACTCGCCGATTCAGCTGGCGTGTCCTCAGGGATGTTGCTTGCTGTAGGTACAGACCGACAAAACTGTGAACTCATCAACAACAGCTAGGCTAAGGGTGCTTACCCTATGGAAGCAAAGAACTCGACTGTACATGCAGGCCACTAGCTACATGAGCGTTATTACAAAACAGTCCTGAAGTAGGCTTACAGCAGGCTAAGCAGCAAACAGCACCCACTCCAGAACTGGATGTCACCTGTCCACCACCTCTGATTAGGCCAAGGCTGCCCAATTTGGGGTGCGCGGGCCAAAGCTGAACCCTGACTGATTATTTTTCACCCCCCGTGCTCAAATTTTAAGGTTTATTTAATGTTTTGTATTGAAGTATGAATGTTAAGTTTTGGCCCACAGCCCTCCCCCCCAATTCATTTTAGCCCTTTACTGACAACAATTCGGGCACCCCTGCCCTGGTGTAAGCTCTACTGTGTGGTCAGGCCTGATCTGTCATGTGCCTGACAGACAGATTGTTTGGGGTGTTTGCCATTTTTCACTATGATGTTAGTGAAATCGGCAGGCCACTGCTGGTTGAATTTTGACTTTTAGAGGGGGAGGGAAGTTGAGGGTGAGAGGAAAATGAGTCCATCTTACTACTATTATTATACTGATGTGCTCATTGGTAACAGAAAAAGAGGCCAGAATGATTGTGTTCCAACTACACATGTGCACATAAATGCAGAGAGTGATACAGAGATACAGAGTCCATACATTTTTTTTTATCAGTAACTTCAGAAGGACTGAGTGGGGTTAATGATTTAGCTATTATTGGTGATCTATTCATGAATATTTCGGGATGACCGATGAATGATTTTTGAATTTGAATGAATATGAATTTTCCCAACACAAACTGTAGGAGTTTGCAGGAAGAAAATAAACAGAGATAAAGTGGACTGTAGTGATTATCAGAGTGTAACACCTTCCTACTTTCAGATGTGTTATACCATCTTGTCATGTATGTCATTTTTATTTTGTTGTGCTTGTACAATAACAGTAAATTCTGATTCTGGTTCTGTTTCTGATCCTGTAGGATTTGACATCTGCCCTGACCAGAAAGATCACCCTCAAGACTCCACTAATCTCTTCCCCTATGGACACCGTCACTGAGTCCTCAATGGCCATTGCCATGGCAGTGAGTACAGCATCTTTTAAAGCAGCACCAAAGCACTTTTCCTCTTCAATCGCCCTGCAGGTTGGAAGCGGAATTGTCTTTCTTATGTCTTATTTGAACTACAGATCGACCACCCGGTTTTGCAAACTTGCATAGTGGAGTTATAGCCCAAAGAGGGCGGCCGCAAAGCAAATTCAGAAGTACCATTGCAGAAGTGCAAAAAGCAGGCCACTACTTTTCTCCTCATTTTACAGACTGCCGAGCGCAAACTGACAATTCAGCAAATCACACAAAAAATATAACCTCTTTGGTGAAAGTAACAAGGCAGGGTCAGTTGGCTAAAGAAACAATTATTAGTAGACTGTCTTTGTAGTATAGGGATTTAGATAGGGATATAGATTTCTTTGTTGAAAATTGGGGATATGTCCAGTTTGGTAGCCAATATAACAAACTGTTTAAGAAGATTTACAAAATAACTGCAAAAAGCGTTTGTATCTTGAGCATCGACAAGCACCAAATGCGGGGATTGTCCCCAGAAAACAGTGATGTCTAGTCATGCTATGTTAGTGTTTTTGTTTTGTTTTGCATGTTTTTGAAGTGCTGTCATGTCCAACTGACTCATTGTGTTGCCATTTCAGACATAAATTGTATCTGTAATTGGATTGGTCAGTGATTGATAGCTTTTTGTCCTAGCTCATGGGAGGTATTGGAATCATCCATCATAACTGCACACCCGAATTCCAGGCCAATGAGGTTCGGAAAGTGAAGGTATGATGATTTGTTTGCTTGAGTTGCCCACATTATCCATGTCCATGTGTTCTACGTGTGCTGGTGTACTGTAGGCTTTGTGTGTGTGTGTGTGTGTGTGTGTGGTCTTACAGAAAAATGAATCAGTGGATAACCACAGTGTGTCTGTGTGTGTGTTTCTATGTGTATGTTTCTGTGTGTCTATGTGTCTGTGTGTTTGTATGTGTGTGTGTGTGTGTGTGTGTGTCTGCATGTGTTTGTGTGCGTGTGTATTTTCCCTGCAGAAATTTGAGCAAGGCTTTATCACGGACCCCGTGGTGATGAGCCCGCGGCACACGGTGGGCGACGTGTTCGAGGCGAAGGTGCGACACGGCTTCTCTGGCATCCCCATCACAGAAACCGGCAAGATGGGCAGCAAACTCATGGGCATCGTCACGTCACGAGACATCGACTTCCTGTCTGAGAAAGACTACGACAGACCTCTGGAAGAGGTAAATGACTTTGTATCTGAACATATGTACAGTATGTGTATTGTTCTTGTGTTTATGTGTACGTGTGTGTGTGTGTGTGTGTGTGTGTGTTGTTGGTTTGTTTGTGTGTTTGTGTGTCCGTCTTGTCTGTCTGTCTGTGTATTTGGGTTTTTTAATCTTATTGCATAACTGTACTTTTATGCGTAATTCTGTGTTGCCCACTTATTGGTGTTGTGTTTCTGTCTGGGCAGAAGGTTTGACTGTGTGTATCTTTCAGGTTATGACAAAGAGAGATGATCTGGTAGTTGCACCTGCCGGTGTGACACTGAAGGAGGCCAATGACATTCTCCAGCGCAGCAAGAAAGGTGGGAGCTGAAGCTTTTAAAGAAAGGACTGACTGGGTTTTTTTAAGACATGAATCTTTGATACAGTTCTGGATTATGTTTGAAAATGTTAACTTCTATTTAATAATATTTAATTCATGTCTAGTCCATTTTATTAAGTGGCTTGATTAATGTAGAGGATAGAGGAGCCAGAATTTAGTAGAGGGTGATCAAGATTATTATTGTCTAAGAATATTAAATGTTCATAATTTTTAAATTCAGAATATTAGATGTTCATATTTTGTGTTAACAAGAAGTTGTCACACAGCACTGAAGCTTTTAAATCATATGTCTGCTCTTGAGGATGCATTTATGTTTGTTTTTTTAAACCATCATCTTAAACCCCAATGTTGCGTAATTGAGACCTGGCATCTGTTCCTGTTTCCTCTGGTGCTCAGGCAAGCTGCCTATTGTGAATGACAATGACGAGCTGGTGGCCATCATCGCACGCACGGACCTGAAGAAGAACCGCGACTACCCGCTGGCGTCGAAAGACTCGCGCAAACAGCTGCTGTGCGGAGCCGCCATAGGCACCCGCGAAGACGACAAGTACCGGCTCGACCTGCTCATCCAGGCCGGCGTGGACGTGGTGGTGCTGGTGAGGACCATGGTCAGGGTCAAAGGTTATCTGACAGAAGCTCAAAAACTGTAGGAGAAAAAAAAGATGTGCTACACAGAGGGCTTTGGTGTCGAATAAGAACCATGAATAAGTCTAAAGTTAATGCACTGAAAAACTTTCACACTTGGTTTGAAAATGCTACATGAGAACAGGACGTCTAGAAGACAAGTATAGAGAGGAGAGTTAGTCAAATCAAATGCAGAGCCATCCATCCACCAACCAGTATATGCAGTATTTTAATGCCTCACAGATCCCGGTGCAAATAAAAACAACACTGAAGATGCAACAGCAGTAGTGCCAATGAAAGGCAGTGTAAACAAAAGACTGTGGAGTCAGTGTCAACACTAAACAGAGAATTAGTGCGCACAAAGATAAGAAAGCAACATAAGTGTGACACACAACACAGGAGCAACAGGTAACACTGTAAGTGTATTAAGCATAAAGTCCTAGTTGCCATTAGTCTATGTGAGGGTGGATTAAAGTCAAAGCCTAGGCGCACAGGGAAGTGACGGCTTTGTTTACTCTTGTGGAGTAGCTTGCTGTGCTAGCTGTGTGTGTGTGCAGATCAGGTGTAATTACTGTGCTTGCTCTCAGGACTCATCCCAAGGGAACTCGGTGTTCCAGATCAGCATGATCAACTACATCAAGCAGAAGTACCCGGAGCTGCAGGTGGTAGGAGGAAACGGTACGTCAGCTACATCAGACTTTTTTTCTTTTTTTTTTTTTTTCTGCGCAAGAACTTTTCCTGCTCAACCTGCCTGGTTTGTCAGAATATTTGTGTGCATTCCTAGCTTCCTCACTGCAGGCCTCCTTTGTGTAATTTATAGCCCTTTGGTTCTGTAGCAGAGTTTCTCAGTGTTCCTACCTTTTTCAATTCTGTCTCCTCACATACATATGTACTCTTAATCTGTCCTCCCACATTTTCCCTGTATCTGTCTTTATATATACACCTTATCAGTCCTCACATATATTATCTTTATTTGTCTTACATATAGCCGCCCTTTGTCTTTTACTGACTTTCCCTCTTTTTGCCAAGTTGACTACATTTTAAAGGCCTTTGTGTTGTACTCAGTGTCAGAAAGGAAATGCTATTATATTTACCTGTAAGGTGTTCAGCATAGATTGTGGGGCCTGCTGAATTATACAAATAACCCCCCCTCTTCACATCCACATGGTTTGCTCCTCCTGTAGTTGTGACTGCGGCACAGGCCAAGAACCTGATCGATGCGGGGGTGGACGCCCTCAGAGTGGGCATGGGCTGTGGCTCCATCTGCATCACGCAGGAAGGTCAGTGACACACACAAGTACAACACATTTTGCTGAGTCACTATGTTTGAGCTATTCATAATGGATTGCATTCAAAAGTGCAATGGCAGTTGCAAACCATTTAAGCAAGACACTTATGCAACTTTAAAATAATTTGTGTGTGTATTTGTATGTGTGTCTTTGTGTGTGCACGTGTGTGTGTGTGTGTGTGTGTGTGTGTGAGGATATGTGTATGCGTGGGCTCATATCTGTGTATATATTCCCACAGTGATGGCTGTTGGGCGGCCGCAGGGCACAGCTGTGTATAAAGTAGCAGAGTATGCCCGCCGCTTTGGAGTGCCAGTCATAGCCGACGGAGGCATTCAGACTGTGGGACATGTGGTGAAGGCTCTGGCTCTTGGAGCATCCACAGGTGAGTTGCTCATTAGGACTGTTACTGTCTGTGTAGTAGGGCTCTACAATATATTGAAAATATCACGATATCGCACAATATTATATTATTAATTTGAAAAAATAATTAAACAATCTAGCATTGTACAATATTGTAAAATATACATATTGCAGATACAGCTCTGGAAAAAATTGAGACCACTGAAAATTTTCCTAAAATCAGCATCTCTATATGTATGACAGCCATTCCTTTCCAGTCTCAGTTGAATTTGAAATTTGGGAGAAATTCTGTCAAAATATAGAATAAAACAAAAATGTTCACTTTACTCACACATACACCTAGAAATAATTAAATCAGAGAAACTGACAATTTTACAGTGGTTTCTTATTTTTTTCCAGTGCACTTCTATAACTTAGGCTTTCACGGTCCACATGTCAAAATACTTGGCAAATCAGGTGCCCCAGAGTGTGTGTGTATGTGTGTGTGTGTATCTGTGTCCAGTATGTGTATTCATTATGTAACCATTTCTGAATACCATCTCGTAACTGATGTCCTCTTGTGTTTACAGTAATGATGGGCTCGTTGCTGGCGGCAACCACAGAGGCTCCAGGGGAGTATTTCTTCTCGGACGGCGTCCGGCTGAAGAAGTACAGGGGGATGGGCTCTCTGGACGCCATGGAGAAGAACAGCAGCAGCCAGAAACGCTACTTCAGGTTAGTACTGCACAGCCAAGACTGTGTACCACAGCCATAGCTTCCTACTCAGTCAGCAATAGCGCAAAGCTGGAACAACTCTAACAGTTACAGCACATCATCATATCAAATGACAGGAAAAGTTGTTTTAACAATTGTGTGTGTGTGTTTGTGTGGGTGTGTATGTATGTGCATGTGTCTGTGTGTGCATCTGTTTGTTTATATGTGTGTGTGTGCGCGTCTTGTATGTGTACATATTTGTGTGTGTTTGTGAGCTTGTGTGTACATGTGTGTGTGTGTGTGTGTGTATCTGTGTCTTTGTGTGTATGTGTGCCTGTGTTGTTTTGTGTGTACATATTTGTGTGTGTTTGTGTATCTGTGTCTTTACGTGCATGTATGTCTTCTCGTTCATAGTGAGGGAGATAAGGTGAAAGTGGCTCAAGGAGTATCAGGGTCAGTGCAAGATAAAGGCTCCATCCACAAGTTTGTGCCCTACCTCATCGCGGGCATCCAGCACGGCTGCCAGGACATCGGGGCTAAGAGCCTGTCCATCTTACGGTAAGCCACCGCATCGCGCACTCACACTCATCTGACACCACCTTGGCAAGGAGCCAGTGCTGACACAGGCCCAAGCAGTGATGTAATACAGCTTACAGTACGACATTCATGGGGATACTATTCAAAAGGTCACACGCACACTTATTTGTGTTGGAAGTTGGAAAGCTTAATACCGGTAGATAAATGTATGTGTTTGTACATAGGAATAGTTCACTATACATATAGTTTGTGAATTATGCTGTAATTAGACAAGACTTGCATATACAGTGTATGTAAACATGTATGTACTCTGTTCATTTGTGTTGTTAAACTTGAGTGAATTACAAAACAGCATTTAGTTGCTTTGTTATTGTTGCTAATCTTAAGGATATACATAGTTTACACACCTTACTCACGTTTTTTCGCCACTACATGTATTGTTTGCCTAGCTTTTTTTACCACTTCACTACTGTGTGTATGTTCGTGAGTGTGTATCTGTGTGTGTGTGTGTGTGTGTGTGTGTGTGTGTGTGTGTGTGTGTGTGTGTGTGTGTGTGTGTGTGTCTGTGCGTGTGTCTGTGCGTGTGTCTGTGCGTGTGTCTGTGTGTGTGTCTGTGTGTGTGTGTTTCTGAGCCTGCTTTCACACTAAAATGTCCCCTGCATGATGGTATTGTCGTTTAGCTCCATGATGTACTCTGGAGAGCTGAAGTTCGAGAAGAGGACCATGTCAGCCCAGGTGGAAGGTGGCGTGCATGGCCTTCACTCGTAAGTAATCCCTTTCTCCTCTGTAAACCTGCAATCGCTTACAGCAACACTAAGTAGTTTTTTCAACCTTTAAATAATGTTTCAGTGGTTCATCAACTTGTAACAGGGTGAAAGGCACTTCTGAATTGATTTTGCTGCCTTCCTTGGGCTATAACAGCACTAAGTACATTTGGAGGGCCGTCTCTGCAGTTCGAATGAGAGACAATTCCACTTCCAACCTGTAGGGCGACCAAAGACGAAAACTACTTAGTGTTGCTTTAGTGATACTGCTCCCTGCTGTATTATTCCACACCATCTCCCTAAAAAAACATTTGTCATTTAATTATCAGACTTCTCTTGTCAGTCTCTTAGTCAGTCCAGAGGGCTACAGTCTTGTTTTGTCCTCCTGCTGAATTTTTAATCACTATTAGCAGTTAGAGATGAAATGTGTCTTCTTTCTTTCCTCCCCTGTTTCTTTCTTTCTTTCTTTCTCACTCATGCACATCATAGATATTCTTTTGTGCCATGTAAGTACACGCTAGCCTGTGCTTTTAACCCAGTGCCCCATGGCTGTGGCTGTGCTGTTGGTGAAAGGGCTTTAGCCAACGTTAGCTCTTTCTGGGGGGGGAAGGGGTCTCTTTAGTGCATCAACTGCCCGAGTCTCAACTGCGTAGTTCTCCCTTTCTATACAATTTCCGTGTGTATTCTATCCCCTTTTCAGCTCTTTCAACCACTAGGTCTTAAGAGCTTTGAAAAGTGCTCTTGCTATTCTGTGGGAAGCATAGACTATGCCTGTGCTAATGTTGTAGAGCCAGAGGAAATAGATTTTATTTCCATCTGGATTAGGATTTTGTTTCCATTTAGAAGAACTCAAAATGACTCTTTTTTTTTAACGATTGTTAGTTTAATGACCAGTTCTTTATCAACCGCTGGTAAACTAAGTGTACACCTTTCAGTACTATACAGAAGTAGAAGACCATGGACAATAGGATTATCTGTGTGTCTGTCTCTGTCTCTGTGTTTGTTTATGTTTTGTGTTTGTGTGTGTGTCTGTGTGTGTGTGTGTGTGTGTGTGTGTGTGTGTGTCTGTCTGTCTGTCTGTGCGAAACACTGACAATCTGTGTCTTGTGGCTGCAGTTATGAGAAGCGGCTTTACTGAGGGGGGCATCCGAGGAGGAGTAGGAGGAGGAGGAGGCGGCTGTCAGATCCGCGGGGCTCCCAACGTCCCCACGCCGGCGTCGCTCAAACACAACGGCTTCCTGTGACCACCACAGCACACCGCACCGCACCGCACCGCACCAAACCGTCCAGCCTAGCAGCACGACCTTCACACTGTCCTCGCCGTCACCCCCTCGCCCCCCTCCTTCTGATCAAGCCTAGTAGAATGCAATGCTCCCCACCTCCCTCTTCTATGTCTCCCACTCTCCTGCCTGGGAGTGCCCATGTAGAGAACAGTGATGGGTGTTCTGGGGGGGGGGTGTCCTGCTCAGCTAGTAACCCTGCCTTGCTAACTGAAGGAGGAGGCAGGGAATCGGATAATCGGCCTGTGGCTTCATCCTTGATCGCAACTGCAACAAGGCACACAAATGAATAAACACACCCACACGGATACACACACACACACACACATGGATACAGACTCACACACACACAGATACAGACTCACTCACACACACACACAGAAACACACACACAACAACGGCAACAACAATAATGTGAAAAACAACGACAAAAACAGTGACTCCCAGACAGAGTAGACTGCTGTGCAGGGCTGTGTAAGTTTGTTGATTTCATTTTCTCTCAGCTCTCCACACCTTCAGTCTCGCTATCAAAGTAGAGTCCAGCCTCTCCCTCTCTCTGTATTTTATGTATCTGATATGAGCACAGCTGTGCAAAGAAATACTACTTTCATTTGTAGCAGAACACACACACACACACCCTTGAAGGACTTTCACACGAGTGTTTAGGTCTCTGTTGCTCCACAGCAAATCATATTAGGATTCCTTTGCCCTCTGCAAATCCACAAAAAGACTTTGAAAGACCAAAGAGGAGCATAAATCTGTAGTATGTACTACCCCTCTGTTACCTAGACAGTGCTGTTACCCAGAGGGAATTATATGTGTTGTCCATACTCTTTTCACTAATGAGATGAATGTTAAATGTCCTCTTTAACAAATGGGAGGACTGTATTTTTGTGACAGGTTACGTATGACAACATGTGAACTAGCATTAGCTTGTGAAGCTTGTGTGCTAGCCTACTTCCTGCATTTCCCTCCATGCCTTGCTGTGAGATGAGTGGAAGGTGTCGGGGACCAGAGGCTAAGTTGTAAAGCCTGACTTCAGGGATTTATTCCGCCTGAACGCCTTACAAATAGACATTCTTGTGAGACTGTAATTTGCACCACAGCTTTAGGTTGAAGTCCCACCATGCTGATGCATCAATGTATAAGCTACGTCAATAAATCATTTCACAGTAATATGAAAAACGCTCTTTGCTTGGAATTCGAATGTGTAACTGAGAATTTCTTGTTTTCTAGCTTTTTAGTTCCTCAGTGTGTACTGCATTAGAGCACCTTACAATCTGAGTCTGACATATAGTAGGAGGGTCAGCACCAACAGCCAGTAACCTACAGTACAGCTCACAACACACAGTGTAGTGCTAGCCAATGCTAACTTGAGCCTCGTTTTTGGCTGTTTTTCTCTCACTGGTATTTTGCAGTTATTTATAGATGTAATGGTTTTCTACTTTGAAATAGAAAATCATTACATTGTTTTTTTGTCCAGTTGTAGCCAAATAAATTTGTTTTAAAGCCAGATATATTGTCTCTTAACCAAATGGGGTTACTTTAAAGACAGACTAAGTTTTATGTTCTTTCGCTTAGCACTGTAGCATTCTCTGACACTTTATAGACCTCTGTGTGTGTGTGTGTGTGTGTGTGTGTGTGTGTGTGTGTGTGTGTTTTGCTGAAAGAGAAAGCTAGACAGATGTAGCAAAGACTATTGTAGTTATGATTTTTTTATGTCAATATCTCTCATCATTATTCTGGGATAATTGATTATGCAGTAGATTGATTCATTTTTGGGGGTTTAATCCCTGATTGTTGGATGTCAGTTCTATGTCTGCATCCTCATCTGACCTTGTGGAAATAAAATCAATGTCTTTGAGCAGTGGCCAAGTTGCAACTGTGATGGCACCCACTTTGTAACCTCTGTGCTATCATGTCTCTCTCTCTCTCTCTCTCTCTCTCTCTCTCTCTCTCTCTCTCTCTCTCTCTCTCCCTCTCTCCCTCTCTCTCTCTCTCTCTCTCTCTCTCTCTCTCTCTCTCTCTCTCTCTCTGTCTCTGTCTTTTCAATTTTGCTAAATTGACACAAATCTGATAGCTAACTTCATTCATACTGTGTGTCCTGACTGTCATTTGCCCATTCCAGTCAACACTAGGGAGCAGCATAAACATGAACTATTGAGCCAGCCAGTCAGTCGGTAGGTGGTGTTGGAGAGTACTGACCCACTTGCACAATGTCACATTGAGTTTAGAGTAGAAGCTACCAAAAGAGCTATTTATGGTGAAAGCCGACAGCATGTTCTCACCACCATCTCCACTAATTCCCATGCAAACTTGGTGCTTAAACCTCAAAAGGGGGCTGATTTTAGATCACAACACTTGCTGTGTTGATTTCTGGATCTTTATTTTGGCATTTTTCACTCACCTATTGTATGGCAATATATTTTGCATAGCCTTCTAAGTCGTACACGAAAAAAGTACACAAACTATAACTTTAGTTTGGTTACAGTTGCCTCAAGCAGTAAGCAGCACAGCGTGGCGAAAGAGATTCTTTGGGATGGGATGGATGCAACACTAAGGCATTAAGATTAAGGGCAGAAAGTTGGACAGAGCTACACAGAGATCCACATTCTTCACAGCTGAGTTGATTCTCAAGAGTCCAAGTCTCATATGAGAAAGAAATAAAAGCAACTGGACTGCATCTTGGTCTTAATGAGGACTTTCCACAAGTCAACAAGGTGACCTTATTTTTTATCTATACATGTAGAGCCTATCTTCAATACCCTTTTATTGCACCATTATTGCTTATACCAAATATACATACTTATAAATTTTATTTTATTATATAAACATTACATACTTCTATTTAATAAGTTAAAATCTGAAATTGAATAAGACATTTTAATCTGATGTTTCATAACCTGTGAGTGCTGGCTTTTTTGGTTGCCAGGCAGCTGCTTTTCTATAAAATGACCACAAGATGGCGCATTAACCCACTTCCTCTTCATTGGAGAAAAGCATTTTGGAGTTCTGGGGTGCTTCACAAAATGCATTGCAACACATTTAAATTTTAAAATCCACAGAAGTCAGTCCATCTCTCTCCATTGTGTCCATTGTGTGTAAGTCCAAGTGTACCTCAGGACAGAAATGTGACTTAAAGCAATACTAAGTAGTTTTTTCAACCTTAAAATAATGTTTCTAAAATCGTTTCAGTGGTTCAACTCGAAACAGGGTGAATGGCACTTCTGAATTCCCCATGGGCTGCAACCAGACTATGCAAGTTTGCAGAGGTGGGTTGTTTCTGTAGTTCGAATGAGACATAAGGAAGACAATTCCGCTTCTGTAGGCCGGCTGAAGAGGAGAAGTGCTTTAGTGTTGCTTTAAGAGGGTCCTACAGCTCAATAGTGTCACTGCTGATGCTAAGAGCATCAATCTGCCGGCACACATTGATAAACTCTGCCTGCACAGCATCCTCATCCACCTGCTCTCGCCGGAGCTGCGGGTCGCACAGGCTCTCTCTGGAGGAGGTCGAGCCCAGCGTTGGGTACCTCCTGTGCGATGGGTGCCTGACCGCTGCCCCCTGGGCCTCCTGGCCCTGGCCCGGTATGTGCCCGCAGCAGACCGAGAGGGGCAAACCGCCGTGGGTCGCGTGACCTCCGAAGTGGCCCCCGCAGAGCGAGGCCGAGCTGCTTCCTCTCCATGCCCCTCCTCTCTGGGCGGTGAGGCTCCGCTGGGTGGGCCTGGAGGCGTCGGCAGGCCCGTCCACGTCCCCACAGGAGGAGGTGCGGTACAGGGTGGGCTCGGTGGAGGCGGGGCCCCTGCAGGGCTGGCCGTCCGGGGGCCCCCTGGTGCTCAGGGAGAGTCTGGAGGAGCAGAAGAGGCTGCGCGAGAAGAGCGAGTCGCTGAAGAGCGCCTCGTCGATGCTCCGCCGCAGGTCGATGGGAGACGGGGGTCGCAGGTCGACGGTAGAGTCACTGTAGCCACCTCCGTCCAGGCTGGCGAAGGAGGATGCGGTGGTGGAGATGGTCTTGGCGGCCTTGGCGTGGGCCTGCTTCTTGGCAGTCGGGTCGACGGGGGTGCCGGGGTAGTGGAGGTCCAGCCCGTCCGCCTCTGACAAGCGCTGGTCGGCGAGCATGTACAGGGGCACGCTCTCGCTCTCCTTGCGCGTCAAACCCTGGCCCATCTTCTCACCGGACCGCAGAGACCAGCCGTAGCCACCCGAGAGGAGAGACGGCTTGGCCGAGCCGCTCTCGCTGCTGCCTGACCTCCAGGTGAACCCAGGCCAGCAGGGTGGTTTGGGCATGCCGCCTGACTGCCTCCCGCAGCAGAGGAGGGGATGTGTGATGATCAGCGCAAGGGTCAGACAAACTCCGGCCTCGCACACGCGCGTGCTGAACTGCAGACCCCACCAGGGCCAGGGTGGGAGTCCCGCGGGGCTGTTCCCGGCCACTCCGGTTGCCAGCAGCATGCCGTAGATCCTCAGCCCACCGCACGCCAGCAGGAAGAGGGCAGCGAACACCCCGGTGCCCGCCGCTCGTTCCCAAACCCCTGCCTCCGAGAAGGGACACTGGCTGGCGCGGGGCGAGGACGTCCGGTCGGGAGATGCCTCACTCAGCCGGTAGATGTGCTTGGCGTCTGCGCGGGCGTAGCAGTAGAACAGCAGGTACCCCACGGAGAGGAGCAGGGCCAGGGTCACGAACGCCCCGGGCGGGACGAGGGTCAGGCAGGGCACGTTCGGCAGGAGCACCCCCAGGCCCACGGAGCCCAGCGCCAGGCCCACGTGCATGAGCAGCAGGCAGGCCAGCACGCAGGAGGAGCGCTGGAGCAGGGAGAGCGGCAGCAGCTGGGTGCGCGAGCGGGCCGAGAGCAGCAGCAGCACCGCGCCGAAGGCCGCCGTCAGGCAGGGAAAGGCCGCCTCGTGCAGCAGGAGGGAGAGGGCGGCGGGCAGACGCTTCCGCTGCCCGTAGGGGTCGTAGAAGAGCAGGAAGGAGCGGCCGGCTCCGGTCAGCAGCTGCAGGAGGTGGGCGCTGGCGAACAGGCCGCAGCCGGAGGGCCAGCGCAGGGGCAGGCACAGCAGGCACACGGCAGACACGAAGGCCACCAGCACGAAGACGCAGCCCAGCCCGTACACGTGGCCCTCCCACGCCAGGCCCCACATCGCCACGGCGCCGCTCCAGTCGGAGCGCAGGGGCACCAGGAGGGAGAAGGGAGTGCTGGCCAGGGGAAACGGAGCTGAGGAGAGGTTGCCAGGGTCGCCTCGGCCGATGACGTCACCTGGGGGAGGTGAAGGAGGAGGAGCCAGTGGGGGCTCCGCTGAGCTGTTGCAGATCCCTGTGGTGACGGCGTTGCAGTCTGGGAGTAAGGAGGACCCTGACAGAGGGTCTGTTTCTGACCAGGCATCATCTTGAAACAGGCCTAAGAGAGGGGGAGAGATGGAGAGAGAGATAGAAAGAGAGAGAGGGAAAGAGAGAGAAACAGAGAGAGAGAGCGAGAGAGAGAGAGAGAGAAAGAGAGAGAGAGAGAGAGAGAGGGATTCATTGTTTTAAGTTATACATATTTATGACTTTAAACCTGTGGTTCCCAAACAGCTTCTTCCATATCCTACTGAGTAACCCCTGGACCAAGGACAGCTTGCTATGAATATTTTATTCATACTTATTGCTGCATAAACAAAATGTGAACAGGTATTATACTTAACATAATAATGGTAGTGCTGAAATAGCAATGGGTTGTGAGTATAGTTTGAAAGGCCTTTGCATACCCACTAGAATTGATCCAGTACCACAAGGGTTACTCATACCGCAGTTTGTCATTTACTGCTTTAAAGATCTGAACATTGAGAGCCCTATTTGTGGCTTCTGCATGTTATGCCAAGAATTAAATCAGGTTTTTGAATGACATCTTCTTTAGCGTCACACATTGCAAAGCTGGAAGCAAAGCAGTGAATACTCAAAGAAAACTGCGAACACTTAAAAAAACATGGAAAATGTATCCACACTCCACACACATTATGGACTCTATCTACTGACATGATTCTATAATTGTCTTAAAAAGTCTGATACTCGACCCTAATGCTCCCTCTGAAATTGAAGCTGGTTGCCTGATTTTGCAGTTTAGGGGAGGAAATACGAAATTATCAGGTGCATCAGATTCAAGTCTAACCCTATCAACTTAGAGGCTTACCATTTGCTAAAAATATTTGTCTTCCAGTCTACTTGTTTGGGTTTCGTGGTATATTTACAACACTTTCCATTTGAATGCAAATGTGTCAACATCTGATGTGTCAAGATGTTTACATTATGCAATGTCTGGATCACAACAAATCAGCGAAGTAAATAACATGTGAGGAGTGCGTATATTTTTGTTCCCTACTAGACTGATATTCAGATATTTTTGGGAGCAGTGCTACAGGAAGCTGATCAGTCCAGTCCCTCCCAAAATCCACACTGAAGGATTTAGCAATCAACCAACTACCACAACACAATGCACGGCTACCACAGTGCAACCAACAGTATGAATCACACATAAATATGAACTATAATAGTTCCTACAGGAGTCCAGATGGTATATAAGGCTACTTATAGCTACTGATTGATGTGTGAGTACCTTCTTGTTTAATTGTACAGGGATTAAAAGTAACAAACTTGGTAGAAATGTCAATGAAAAAGTATTCAAGTTGATTGGATGCCGCTGGGTTAAGCACAGAAATAAACGAAGAAATTGGAAGCATGCAAACACTATTAAAGGGGAAATGTGCAGTCTATAGTCGACTAATTGGTTGCTGTCTCTACAGGGAAAGCAATGGAAGTAGGCTAAAGAAAATGGGTCAGGGAGAGAGGAGAAAGAGAGAGAGAGAGAAAGAGAGAGAGAGAGAGAGAGAGAGAGAGAGAGATTAGGGGGTGCTGACCTTGCTGTCAGTTGCTCTCATTTGTGTAACTATTTATAAACAGAACCTGCCCTGATTTTGCATTTTACCTACAATGCTTAGAATAGAGTCAGTTGCATACTCACTAGTCATTCACAACATTGTGATGCAAATACTCACACAGCACTAAGCATAAGAAGGAGAACTCTTAAGATGGACAGACATAGTCGTATTTCTTGAATATTTTATCACTTGTACCGTACTTTGAACTGACTGGTACCTGTGAATGTTGTACAGCATGACTGGTGGTGGGTGCAGCTCAGGTCATGTTCTGTGCCCAACAGACATGAGGGGACTTGAGGTCTTCCAGAATACATACCTCAGTATGTACGCCACTTTGACATTTTGGCACAACAAAATAGCCAAACAACAACTGTGCAAGAAAACTGGTAGTCACAGCATCACCAAGAACGTCACATAAAGACATTTAAGGTGGCTTTAAAGGAGTACTTCCATGAAAAAACGCTTAGTACTTGCTCTTTTGAAATACGATAGGTCACCCGAGTTGTATATGCATGCTGCACGTGAAAATGTTCTTCTACCCCGATTGCCTCCATTAGTCAATGAAAGAAAGTAAGAGGAAAAACGAGGGAATAAGAAAAAAGCCAAAAAAGTGACGTAAGTTTGTAAATTAGAAAAAGCCATGCCACAGTTGTGATTATGGGAGAAGTCTTGTTGCAGCACACATTCACTAAGCGAAGTATAGGTACATATGTGTGTTTGTTTAGAATGTTTCAGTCTTGTATTTGATTCGCTATGAGTGAATGGGCTTTGAATGATTGTAGCCTATAACTAGCTAGCCAAGAACCTGTCATTCTGCCTGCTCCATCTCCTCCACCAAACAAGAACAGCCTGAAACAGAAGCACTAACATATTTTTTTCACCAAAACCTGCTCACAGGGTATTCATTACTAGAGACCACCGCAAAATGAATGCAAGTACACCATTAACACATGTTGAGAAAGGTGCAAGACTGGATTCCAAAAGTGGCCTGAGAGATGGACATCACCTGGCAAAATAAAACCTGGGCGACCCAAAAAAGACCTGTTGTAAGACCATGGTGCAGGATCTTGAAAAGATGAACATATCATGGGAAGAGAAACACCATGCTGTCAAGGACTGCATGGAGAGAGGTCACTAACGCCTTATGTCAAATAGGGGACGAAGTGGAGAAAGTAAATAAGACCAAGATATTTTTCCTATTAAAGGAAAATGAAATAGAAACCGATTCATGACAACTCTAATACCACAATGTACTATTCCTAGAGACTGATAGACTCAGTCTCACAAAGAGGTGATGGTAATGACAATCAGATTTAAAGAAGTTACTTCCACATTGAATTATAGCCTGATTAGGTGTTATTGGCATCAATTAAACTCTGATTCAATTGCATTTTGCTATTTATTCAACACAGACCATGTGAGTTGACTGCATGACAGACAGACCAAGGTACTAGCTAGGTCGGATGAAGTGTTTGGTCAGATCTCCTTGTTGCTGCTGTGGCTCAGTTTGTGTTTGATCCCCTGGATCTGCCATCTTCTGCCTGACACCATCAGCTCCAAATGGCCCTGTATGACTCCTGAAGTCTGACTGACCCTGTGACTCAGGCTATGTCCACACAAGTCTGTTTCCACTGTGTCAGAACAATTTCCTGTCCACACATACCATTTTCACTAGAGCAGATATTCTTGTTCTTTTTTCACACAGGGCACCAGAGCCAGGATGTCTTGCATGGTGAAAAGATTAGAAACCTTTCACATCCCATTTTCTGCCCCCAACATCTTAGACACTGTAGCCACCCCAATCAGATCTAGGAGCTTATAGTTACAGATTAAGCTGTTCTCAAGCTCGACACATCTAAATTGTATGGGATAGACCTTGGTAATCTCTGTTTTTGTGTTTGTGCCAGGACTACAGGTTCACGATTAATCATTCTATTCTGTCCAAAATATAGCTATTTGTTTGCACAGAGAGAGAGAGAGAGAGAGAGAGAGAGAGAGAGAGAGAAAGAGAGAGAGAGAGAGAGAGAGAGAGCGAGAGACAGAGACAATAGGTAGAATGAAGGGTAATCTCATGCATGCTGAATACTGATTTCGTGCTGCAGAGTTACCCGTGTGTGCTCCTGCTATGCCGTGTCCCATTGTCAGCATACAAAAAAACACAACTGGCCATCACAGGGTAGATTACACAGACAAACTACTCTCTACTCATCAAACACAGGAAAATGTCAGCAGATGACAAAGCGATGCCTTATTTCCTTCTGACAATGGTGATTCTTCACAAGCATGATATGTTGTGTTTGCCATTCTAAAGCATTTTCAAATCAAACTGAATCATTGGTTCAGAAGGACTTGGTACCTCCAACCAACCCACCACTTCATTAATCATCATAAAATTAACAGACCAAATGACCAAAAATGTGTGAAAGTCAGTCTTTTGTTAGGAAGGACCTCTTCTTGTCATTTTGAAGGTGCCTCTCTCATATGTCCTTTATTACTACATTGTGTCTGTGGTGACTTTGGTGAGCTTTTCTGCTTGAATTTTAATCATCTTGACAGTGCTGATAGCCCATTCATGAAATGGGTCTCTAACAAAGACATTTCCTGGATGAAAATGGATGGGAAAGCATCTATAGTCATCAAATTGGTGTTCCTTGGTGGAGAAATGCTTACCTCTGTGAGAGTCTGTCTTCTTTGTTGCCAGGTTTTCCCCATGAAACACTGTGGTCATAACCTCTGTCCCTTCCCATTGTGTGTCTATGGCATCAGTGTCTGAACCAGTCTTCCTCACATCCTTGGCTGTTGGCCTTGGGCCATTTGAGTGACGTGTGGAAGCAGGTATCGACATGGCCAGGTCAGGTGTGACTGAGGGTCTGGCTGGCGCCGCTGTGGTGATGTCCGCAGTGTCGATCAGGCTCCACTCTGGGGAAGCAGAAGTGGAAGACAGCGCTGTCTGTGCAACTGAGGAGGTTATATCAGCAGGCCAGTCCCCTTCAGCCTGCCCGATCTGGAGGTCAGACATGCGATCCTCGTCTGCCCAGTCTGACTGACTCTTAAACGGCTGGTCTGGGCCAGCTCGGAAAGACTGACTGTCTGGCTCTGAGACATGAAAAGGCCCCTCTTCCTTTGAGATCTGTGCAGATTTGAATTCATTTGAAGGCTGAGCGATGGCTCCCTGGAAGCCTACATTGTGCATGTCAGTTTCTTCAGCGCTCACTGATAGTGGCATCCACAGATCGAATGGAGAGGACGTGGCGGCCATTTTGGCTCCACCGGCCCTGGCTGTCCACAACGGCAAGTCCGACGACAGACTGCGGTCAGTTGATTCGGTGACTGCGTCCAGCTGGGACCAGGCCTTGGTGACCCTGTTTCTGGTTAGTGCCATGGCACTACAGCTTCCAAATAGTGATGAGCAGAGGAGCACTGCGAGAACTCCACTGGGGGCCGTCATGATAGCCTCCCCTGAGCGCATCAGCATCGCTCCGTCTGTTCAGTCACGGACTCTCAGCCATCCCACTCCGCCAAGCCCGAAAAGGCACCAGTTTCAGCACTGGAACACAAACAGTCAAGAGGAAAGTAGTACAGTCAAGATCAGAGGCTATGTTTAGCAAGGCAGGAGAGACGTTGAAAAAAAAAACACACAAAATGGCAGCTTACAATGAAATTAAAATAATAGCCACAAGTCGTCTTTCAAATTCTTGGGGTACAAAAGGATGCCAAATGTGTGATTGTCGCTGTTGCTCGTACTCAGGTGACCCAGATTAAGAAGAGAAGCTACTAATTCCAATTAATTACTTAAATTAGCACAGACACTTTGAAGTTGCCGTGATGCACCATCAGTTTAGGGATTGTAGCAGTATACCCTGTGTACCCTGTGTATACCCTTTAGATATCAGATCTAAACAAACAGCATTAAGAAAAAAACAGTAACGGTTGTGGCTAAAACAAGTCATTATGCAAAACCACAGACTAACCGATTTACAGGAAGAACATTCACCATCTCTGAGGGGTACACCAAAATATGTTGCCTGTTAAAAAGACCCATTGAAAGCCATGCGACTGATCCAGTTTCTGACCACCTTTAACTCAATTTATTAAAGTTTCACACACTGGCCACAGAAGATCTCCCATGTGATTTCTGCTCTAGTCCTGACTGACATATGTAACACACACACACACACACACACACACACAAACACACACACACACACACACACACACACAAACACAAACACACACACACACACACATACACACACACACACACACACACACACACACACACACACACACACACACACATGTAAATGAAGACACATACCAACAACATACATGCACAAACATTTATTCTATACATACCCTTCTTTCCTAAATGCCTATGAGAATGACTGAATAGTCCGCGTGGCCGTATTCTTCGTTTCTGAATAAATTAGAGTATATCTGCCCTTTCTCTGTCTTTGCTGATTGCATTGAGACACATCAGTGAGAGTTTCTTTCGCTGCTCTGCCCTGGTTCTTTCCCTCCTTTAGATCTGACTATTTTAGACTGCAAGCGCTATGCGTGGGGAGGGAGGAGAGAGAGAGAGACAGGGAGGCAGAGAGAGAGAGAGAGAGAGAGAGAGAGAGAGAACCTGCTCCACATTTCTATCCAGACAAGTCAAAGCAAAAAAACAAAAAAATACGCTGCATCGAGTGTATATGCTCCAATTCTTAGAGGATCCACAGCGTGCACTCCTTCTCATAAACAATTCAGAGGCTGACAGCTCCCCGGCTGCAGAAGTTACTCACCCTGGCAGACACGTCTCACATGTGAGGGGCAGGAGACGAGGGGATGGAGTCATTCCTCCGCACCATGCGGCACTGCTGTAAAGATCTGTCTCCGTCTGCCTATGTGTGCTCGTGTTTGTGCGTGTGTGTGTGTGTGTGTATGTGTGACATAGTTCCCCCCTCCCTTCTCTCCTGTCTCTCTCTCTTCCTCTCTCTCACTCTCTCCATTTCTCTCTCTCTCACACCAGCACATACATCGCCATGCCCCACTCTTTCACGTGCCTGTCAGAATCCCATCCCTCTTTCCTCTCTCATGTGCCCACACAACCCTTTGGCTTCCCCATCTCATTACCTATTCCCGCGAGGGTGCCAAATGATTATCTTATAGATTATAGACATGCTGTCTGGCACCGTGCCTGTCTTTTTCATACATGTGTAGAGAGAAAAGGCAATCTTTAGTACTCTGCCAAGCATGAAACATGAATATAAATGTCTGATTTTATAAATTTTCTCCCTCCCACTATAATTTATCACATGATTTGGCAGTGCATGAGACAGGAAAGGGGTTGAGGAACCGTAGAAGGTTCCGGAAAGGGGAGAAAGTGCCTCTCCAGGGTCCCGTTAACCCCCTAGAGCACAGCATGTTATTATGGCAATTAAAGAGCCATCACAATCACCGCAGCAGCAGTTAGCGCCTCTCGGCCGTCCGCTTTGGGGGTGGAAAATTTGCTGCAAAAGCTCCCGTTGCTCCGGCTGGCTGTGTCCGAGGGGCCCGCTCCACGTGAATGTGATGTTCCTCCGTAATTACGTAGCGGCTGCCACTCATAACGTCTCACATGACCTTCCCGACAACACTGACGTAAGTGGTCTGAGGTTTCAGTAAACTTATTTAAGCTACCGCAGTTCCTCCCCACTTTGATCTGAGGACAGGGAGAGACAGGAAATGAACAGGGAAACGGTTTCGGCCAATACAGTTTGAAAAGCCCGTTTCACTGACTTAAAAGGAGACGTATCTGTTCCTACCAGGTTCATTTTTGACCAGAGCCAGAACATGGCTGAGGCCACTGTTGTTTCTTCCTGATCCAGGATCAGTGGTCAAATAATCACCTTAGGTATATGCCAAGACTGCTACTGAATGTGCCCAGATGAGAACAAGAAATGGGCCAGTGGAGGAGGGTCCCTGCACCTGGACACTGTGAAAACACAGAGCGTGGTCAATCATTCAGGCATTTGACTGAAATGCAATAATAAAATCGGCAAGGCTTGTTATCAGTGGGCTGCTGTGAAATTAAATTCTCCTGTTGAGGCATGAGCAGAGAGAGAGAGAGAGTTGTTAAAAAAAGATGTGTGGGACTCTCCACATGGATAATCCCTGCTGTGTTTTGGCCACCAGTGATTATTAGGACTGAGCAGTGATATGTGGGATTCTGAGGTGATCTGTTGTTTGTTTTACGATGTGAAGCGCCAGACTAGATTATCACATGTCAAGATTTTGTTTATGGTCACATAATTCATGGCTGAAGTACCTCCTTGCTTTATTTTTGGATGGAACCGAACCAAACATCAGCCATTTCCAGTCAATGTGGATTGTGTGTGTGTGTGTGTGTGTGTGTGTGTGTGTGTGTCTGCGTGTGTGTGGCCATTGGGGAGGAGGCAAGCGCAGTGAGCATGTAGATCAATGTCTATTTAAACACACCCAGAGGGGGGATTCTGACTGAAGTAGGACACCAGCAGTCGAAAGACCATCCCTGCAAATATCATTCCATTACTGAGGGAGTAACGCATACCTTTACTCTTTGGCACGACATGCTACAAACAGACTAAACAGCTCTCTAACACAACGCTGACTGGCGCTTCTTCAGATTTATGATACAGCACATCTCTCTGCCGTGCTTATAGTTTCCGTGAAGGAGAGTATTCGGTTCCATTCCACGGTGGGTCAAACTGTTGGTGGTCTAATGAGAACTCATACACAATGCGTTCATAAACAAATGCAAATGACTCTGATGTTATGCTGAAGGCATGAAAGTGTAAATATTCTCTGTTCATTGGTATGTGGGCGGTGTGTAAGAGGTCATCAGACATGGTTCAAATGAAAAGAAATCAAAACACATACAGCCAAATAAGGGGGGGGGGGGGGGTGAAAACGAAGACATACTAAAAGAAGAGAAGAAGAAGACAAAGGAAATGCAGTGCAATGGGAGGAATGGGTGAGAAATTGTTTAAAGTGTGGTCAATGGGATCAGAGTAGGCATCAGTGAAAGAGAAAGCTAGCAGCGAGTGTGCATAGTGACAGGGAAAGTTAGGGTGTGTGCAGGAAGCCACCAAATGCCAAATGAGGCATGGCACACACAGAGGTCCAGTAGGTCTCTCTGTGTGTGTGTGTGTGTGTGTGTGTGTGTGTGTGTGTGTGTGTGTGTGTGTGTGTGTGTGTGTGTGTGTGTGTGTGTGTGTGTGTGTGTGTGTGTGTGTGTGTGTATGTGTATGTGTGTGTAAGAGTGTGTACATAAGCTTTCTGTTGGGAAAGAGATCAGGGCAAAACAATAGGCCAGATGGGCTGGTCAAACACATGAGCTCAGTGTTGTGTTTCTCTATATCCGCAACACATCATTTGCATGAGTGCTCCTGAAAGTGGACCTGTTGAGCTCTGGGACTCCTCTCAAAGGAAACAGACCCAGCTAGCCAGTGACTGTACCAACTGTGACAGGTCCATGTGGGGACTGAGTAGGGCTTAGCAGAGACAATAGTCAAAACATCCACTAACAAGAGCAACTGGTAGAGAAAGCAGTCAGATGAGGTGCACTTTGCATGTTGCTATTAGTTTGCCTGTCTAACGTCATACAGATATGGGACTATCACAGCCTAGTTAATAGAAAGCCACCCAAATATCACGTACGGAGAATATTTACAGTTTCATGACTTCAGCAATAACATCAGAGCCGTCTGCATTTGTTTATGAACGCATTGTGTCACCACACTGCTTTTAGTAGCCTACACCAGATTCTTTCATTCTTGACTTCTTGAGAGATACTGACTGGAAGGAAATCATATTTAGGCTTAAGGGGATAACTCCCTTTATAAAACTTTAACATCCTTCTGCTATTAGATGTTTTTCTGAACTTTCTGACTGAGCAGAATTTTTTTTAAATGTTTCCAAATTATTATCCACAACATATATACAATATATATATATAATATATACATATAGGCTACTATAGTACATATAGCCTACATAGTGTAGGCTATATAGTGACACAGCTTATAAGATTTAAAATATTTTTGAACAGATATGGTGCAAAATATTAGGCTATTATTTATTATAGACATGTATCTTTCTGTTGGCTACTACTGAGGACAGTATTTTTCGCATATGTTTTCCACAGTTTTGTTAAAGTTTGAAATGTGAGAAACATGGTCAATCTGTATGACTTTTTCCATGTTTGTTTACAATTTCTGATTAAAAAAAAGATTAATATCATGTACGTTTTGCTGAGTGTATGTTGAATGCCTAAACAATGCAATATGTCCCTCAGGACCACCACCTCCTGTCACGTCACAGACCCCTCAAAAGACGGCCGCAAACGTCCACCACTCTTTTTTTCTCGGGTAGGCTACTACGAGAATAGTCGTGATAGTCTATAGCCTACTACTCTTGGTGCATAATGAGTATGATCGGTTAACGTGAGCTACAAAACGAGTAAAAAGCTGTATTTGTATCCATACGTGTTAGGAACAGTATTACCGTCAGAGCTTGTCTACATACCGTGAAAGTCGATCTGACAATCTATTAATTTCTGATTGGACGAGAGGCATCTGATTTGTGGCGATTGGGCACACCCCGATCCCAAACATTCACCGCTTGTTTACAGTTTTTGCCCATTGCTTGAACGCAATAGACATATGCTTAAACCAAAGTAACATAACTTGAAGTTGTGTTACCATGCCTTAAACACAGTGTAACCATAACTTAAACACAAACGCTGCTTTACACAGTTGCAATTCTGCAACACACTTGCTCCCTTTTGCAACACACTTGAAATACCAATGTATCATTGGCAAAACACATCTATTCAAAATACAAAAAAACAGTGTTTATAAAGTAGACTAGTGTGTTGGTGCTGATGTGACAGTGTTTTCATAAGATACAAGTGTGTGCAATTTTGTCATGAGAGTGACATTTTGGCGAAGGATTAGGTTTTGATTGCAGAGTTTCAATTTGACATAGATGTGAATGGTTTATTTCCAAGTGTTGTGTCCTATGTGCTTGGGTGTAGAGTTTTGGCACAGCGAGCCAAATTTTGCAAAATGTGTTTAAGCAATGGGCAAAAACTGTAATGTAGACATAACCTTTTCGCAGAGTTGTTCAGTCTTTCAGGCTGAAAATAGCGATTTTGTAACGTAAGTGGAACAAATGTAGCATGTATACCTACACAAACCGCCTGTAGTTACCCCCACAAACCGCTGGATAATCAGCGACAGCATTTATTATCCACCAAAGCTAAACAGGGTAGAATGGGGGAAATCACCCTCACTCCCCCTCCTGGTTTTCCCAAAATAACCGCTAGAGGGAGTCAAGTTATATTTTACTGTTTCTATGCACTACATTGACGACAGTCTGTGATAAACAAAAGGGGAATGTGAAGCTTACCATAGACATCCTATACATACATGTATAGGATGTCTATGAAGCTTACACTAGTGACGTCCTGACAATGCAAAGATTTAATGGTAAGTTTTTAGATAGCCTAACAGTAAAAACTATCTTATAGAATAAAGTTTTACTGGACATAGTTATGTATGATAGAATAATAGTCAAGTCTGTAGTTACAGAACTTATGTTATTCATAAAAAAATTGTATTTTTAAAATGACAACTTTTTTTTAAGTTAGGCTATAGCTTGCCGGATAAAATGCCCCCTGTGCTGTGGGGTAAAACGCCCCCCACGGGTGATTGTTCTTTTGCTATCCTAATTAGTATAGTAACTGGATCATTTTTTCTTTTAGTCTAACTAGGTGGTAAAATTCAATGTTCATGCTAAACAGAAAAAAAATACCTCAACTGAGCAGTAGCTAGCTAACTTGTAGTTAGCTTAGCCTACATTCTTTCACCGATGGAACTAGACAGGTGAACAAATGATAAAACATAGTGGCCTTTTATTCATTTACTGAATAAATTTCATGTACTGAATTTATGTATTATATATATATTTGCTAACTGTTAAAACTTGTTAAGTTCAATGAACTTAAATCAGTTATTATGTTAAAATGTTTCTATTCGTTAAAATATTTTCCTGTTCATAAAATAAAATTGAATAGTAGCCTATAGCCTACAATGACTGATACTTTACTGGTCTTTTACATTTTTAGATGGAGAAGTAGGCTACTAACATGAAGCAAATACTGTAGATCTGTAAGAATGTAAAGCTTTTTTTGCCCCATTCTGGAGGGCATTTTACCTCACAGCTGCGCTGCCCCTTTGTGAATTTTTTTTCCTTAAAATACAGATTCATTATAAATGTTGGGTTATTTTTAAAGTTGGTACTTCCTCCCACTGTCAAACAAAACTGGGATAGCGATTCAAGCCAGATTATTATTTTGTTTCACAATACTGTCACATTTTCCGGGGGCGTTTTCCCCTACTTTGCCCTAGGTTATGGACGGTGGTTATGTTTGTACAGCAAATAAACACACAAACGTGCTAAGTAAAATTTATTTTGTTGATAGTGTTAAAGGCGTCTGCTAGGCTATAGCCATATTCAGGCTAAACATGGTTGTCTGTTGGTTTCCTTGTGCCTCCCAGGGGGGGACTATTATAGTTTACTACAGTATTTACTATAGATTACTAAAGTTTACTATAGTATACAATATAGTGTGGTATTTACTATAGTGTTTACTATAAGCTGTTATACTATAGTAAATACTAGCTATAGTAAACACTAAACATTGTAACTATAGTATATACCATAGGCCTACTGTAAGTTATTACACAATGCAGTGTATAGTAAATACTACAGTAATGCTAAAAGCACAATATCCTGTAGTACAACTAGGCCTATATGTTATTGTAGTATACTGCACGTAATGTAATTTTGTCTTTCCAAATATAAAGCTTTTTTTCTGTTGTTGTTTTGTTTGTTTGTTTGTTTTTCTCAGTGACCTATCTGTCAGTTAATCGGTTAATTCGGTTAATCTGTTTAGATAGGCTACTTGTCGCCATCTGCTGTTGAAATTTGCCACATGACCAAGAGCAGTACTGGGGAATAAAGGCGGTTGTCTGGTTGTTGGCTACGTCCTACACGTGCATGTTTGTCTCTGTATGTCCACGCCTCCGCCAAGGCTCGTGTGTTCCAGGGAGCATGTGAAAATTCAGGTTAAAAATGGTTACGAAATTAGTTTGCATGTTTTCAAATCTCAGCGCAAGCGACGATAAAGTCGCTGTGCAACCTGAAAGATCTTATTTAAGCCCGAGAATAAGAACGCATCACATTAGCCATATGCCTGTTTGTTAATAAGGCTTAGTGACTTCACTTTTCCTACCAAATGTCACACTGACTTTAGAGGAAAAGAAAAAAGGGAAATAGGCAGACGGGCGGAGCTCAAAATACTAGTAGGAAGGAAGGAGAGATTCAAAATACTACAACTCGACGGCAGAAGGTAAACTATAGTTATTCATTTAATTTTTTTTAATTTGACACAAATAATCTAAATTTGTAATGATAGTAGGCCAGATAAGATGATTTAACCTTTTTTTAGCCCACACGCACGCACTGAATGAGCGTGGGTAGGTAGTTAACTGATTAAAACTACAAATCTGCGTGCTACACAGAAACTTCCCCACATAACGCTAGTTTTCCGATGTACCGTTAACTTGGCGATCTTGACTTTCGATGTCAGCGTTGCCTGATGCAATATGTAAGGCTATACGTTGTGTGAACGGCAGCCAGAGACTTTGCCCTAGCACAGACGCAACAGAGCAGAATGTGCTACGAGTCCAGGTATTAGAATCTATACGTTATGGTCAGATTTCCGATTCACCTTTTATTGACCCCTGTTTTGAAGAGGTTAAATAGGGTACTCAAACTGCCCCTTTATACAAACAATTGAAAGCATGACGTTAATGTAAAAACAAAAAATATATATAAAATAAACATTGGATTTTTATCCTAGTTGTAAACCACAAAACAAAGCCTATGAACAGATTCTAGTCTGTTGCAAGTGGGTATGTTAAAAAGACAAAGTGGGAGATCTTGATTCCTACTGTACTTTCAAAGTCCCAGTTGTCATATGTAATATGGTGATATGCTACAACAATCAAGCTGTAGCCAAGATTGTGATACACTTTACTCATCAGAAGGAGAAGGTAAAGGAGTGGTGGAACAGGCTAGTTGTATATTGACAAATATGGAGAACGAGAGTGTAATGCATCTGCTGGTTGTACTTTATAATGACTTTGAATGTTTTTTCCCCATCTGAAGTGTTTGGTACTGTTTGTACTTTTCTAGGACAAAGCTTAAAAGTTGTCACCTTCTTTCTTTCTGGCCTTACTACAGCCCACATTTAATCAGCAATACTTCATGACCGCATCACAATGAGCTTTTGTTTCAAACTGATTTGTGTTTCTGCTACTTAATGCCTTTTTCTTATTAACCCCCTCTCCTTTTCAGCTCCTCTGCTGCCATGCTTGGACGAGCTGCCATCTCCTCTGGTGTGACTGCCCATAAGATCAGCAGAACTGTCACCCTCTTTTGCAATGACACGCCGACCAGCTCCGCCACCTCCATACCGGGCTCTGGCTCCGCTCAGCAGCCCAAGCCGCTGCTGCTTCTCCTGCCCTGGCTGGGCTCTAGGCCGCAGGCCGTCTCCAAGTACTGCGACATCTACTTCCGCACGGGCTTCGACGTGCTGATGGTGGAGAGCGAGGTGTCCCTTTTCCTCTGGCCGCGCTGGGGGCTGGAGTACGGCGCGCGCCTGCTGGACATCCTGGAGAGCGAGCGCTTCTCCCAGCGGCCCCTGCTGGTCCACGCCTTCTCCATCGGAGGCTACACCTTCACCCAGCTGATGATCCACATGGCCCAGGACAAGCAGCGCTACCAGGGACTCACGCAGCGCATCCACGGGCAGATCTACGACAGCCTGGTCATGGGCTCAGTGGAGAGGATGGCTGTTGGTGAGAGACGGCACAGTTTGGTTCAGTGTACCACATGGGCATCCCCAATTTAGCGAGGGCATTTGCCAAATATTTAGCTGCAGTTGTGTTATTGTATGAAGCTAGCCCCAGATACCTTTTGAATTCAGTAACACCATTATCAGATATTATTTGTTATAGCTAGTCAATGGGCACATTGCTAGTTTGTGCAGATATACTTTGCAAATGATTGCATATTTATTGTAATTCTGGCATTAGATTTGCTTTTTAGGCATTTATGTTACAAATATTCTAATGCTTGCACCAACTAATGTTGGGCCAGGGCCAACTAAAACATTAATCAGAGATCAGACCCTTGTGGCTGCCTCTTATGCATAATGTCATTCAACCAGACTTATCCCTGTTAAGCCTTTTATGCAAAGTGCCCATTTAGTTAGTGGTCAGAGCCTGTCAGGTGTGTTATGCTTAAGGTATTATTCCATGCTCATTACATCATGCAAATGCAGCCTACTTGTTGGAGGGCAATTGTTGACTCTTGTTGGTTCCCATTCCTTGTGAGCTTGATGAGAAACGAAAACCACAAAAATACGGACTTTGCTCAGAAACTCTATTTGCCCCACGCATTCAAGGAGACTGTGGTAGGCCGAGGTTATCAGTGTCAGCTCAAGGTTCAGATCAGTATGTGCCTGCAGTTTAAAGGTGTACTTCCACGAGAAACCGTTTAGTACTTGCTCTTTTGAAATATGATAGGTCACCCCGAGTTGCATATGCATGCTGCATATCAAAATGTTTTTCTATCCCCGTTTTCTATATCAGTCAAAAGAAGACAATAGGCGGAAAAACGACCCAATGCTAAAAGTGCCTCCGGCGTGACGTAGACGTGGAAATACATATAAGAGAAACTGACCGAATGGGCTTTAATTAAATAATGTTAGCCTGTTTGACTGACTCGCATAAGATTAGCAGGCTAGTTGAATGACTGAACTGCATTTAGCCGGGCACTTGCACTGTTTTGTCATGCAAATATTACCATTCTGAAACGTTCATTGACAAACGGTCAGGAAGCGACTGTCAAGTTGACTTTTCCCCTTTACCACTCTGCTATCAAGTTGACTGGGGGGCAAAGGAAGCTGCAGGGAGCGTGCCTCTGGTGAAATCGTGTCGTTCTCCCCGCCCCACCCCCTCTACCAAACTAAAACAGCCTGAAACAGAAGCACTAGAACATTTTTTTCATTAACACCAGCGCACAGGGCAATTATTAATACTAGAGAACACCGCAAAATTAATGAAAACACGATGGAAGTACACCTTTAAACAACATGGTGGAATAAAATGTAGGCTTCTGAAGTAGTTGTAGGTAAAGGAGGTTTAGCAGAGGTGCTGTAGTCTGATGATCTGTTTCTGTCTGCATGTGTGTTTATGTGTTTCAGGTCTGGGTAAAACCATTGTCCCCCGTTTTGAGGGCCTCGTGAGGCGTCTTAGCTTGCTGTACTTCCGCACTTTTAAGCAGCAGACTCTGGACTACTTCACCACTGCCATCGACGTCTTCTGGAACAGTCCGGTGACGGCGCCCGCTCTGTTTTACTTCTGCGATAACGATGCGCTGTGCGACGCGGAGGGCATGGAGGAAATGATCGCCTACTGGCAGAAGAGAGGCATCACGGTACAGAAGCTGAGGTGGAAGGAGTCTATTCATGCGGGACACCTCCGCGCTCATCCACAGGAGTACCTCTCCCTCCTGGACAGCTTCCTGCACAGTCTCAGCATAGTGCCGCTCAAAGCTAAAATGTGAGCCGAAATCTACCTGTACAGACTAGGGAGAAAACACGTTTAAGACTCTATTCTCACACACAGCACCTGGGAGATGGTTGGTGTCACACTTACACTGGTTTGTATGGACAGAAACTTCATTTGCACATGACGCACACCAGCCTTTTCTAGTATGGCTAACTGGTCTTCAAGATGTTTACAAACATTTACTTGTTATACAGCAAAAACAATAGATTTAATAATTCTTGTGGTCATAACCCATAAACACTTTTTCTGCCAAGTGTGCTGTCCAACTGCAGTTTGGAGGAACATGCCATCTCCAACTAAATATTTATGAAGTTTCCACGCTGTCAAGATTTTTTTTTTTTTTGCCTCTGTGTGCTTCCCCTTGGCAGCACACATATTTGCTTGAAATCTGGGAATGGCCTTACTTGGCACTGGTGTACTACTTGACAAGCATTGCCGCTCATGCATTGGGCTTTCTTGCCCAATTTGATAAGCTTCTAGCATTGAGAAAACATATTTATGACTAATAAAATGTTGTTATAAAGTTTTCAAGTGTATATACAATGTTACATTTGTTTGTCAGTAAACCGAATACTGGATCTTTTCCTCAGCTTCACCTATTCACTTTTATTCAGTTGTGACCAATCATGAGTCTTCTTACCAGCGCACTGTAATTATGGCAAACTTAATTATGACTACTTGAAAACCTGTTGAGACGTGCTGGTCTGCTTTTGACCTTTGTGGCTTGCCGTATCCCCGGGGACCTCTGAAACCTCAGGAACCCCTGGCATGCTTGGCAAATATTCATTTCTGCTTCTACATGTCTGCAGGTCTGCCCTTTCGCTAGCTTTACAAAGTTTGCCTAGTGAAACCAAATAAGTGTATAGATTAATGTGAGATTACCTGAAGAATATAACCAGGCAAATGATGAGCGGAATCTATGTTTAGGGGTGTTGTCCGTAGCAGTGCTCTGATGAAGGACACCACTTGTTCCATACAGTACATGCAATTTCAAACCCTGAAACAAAACTTGAGTGGATGTGATGATGTCGCCCCATCATCACAAGGAAGGATTGTAGAAGCTGTGGTTTTGTAACACCTCTTACCACCCCTGTTGGAGCCATTTCTTTATTTGGTTAATGCCTCCTTCCTGCATGCTTTATTTCTGTCTTGCTGAGCATGTGCCCTCTGCACCTACATAGGAAGGTGACCTGAAGGAGGTGTGGCTGACAGGGAGCACAGCACTTTGGCCCACCTGCCCACCTGCTTGCTTGCTGGCTTTGCTTGTACAGTTGTGCATTTATTTCATTTGGTTTGTTTTTTTTTTTGCACTGGTTAAAGAGCCATGCATGATTTGTCTTTGCAATAAATGACAGCTATTTAATTTTGGAAACCCCAACCTTTGTTTCTGTTTTGAATTTTTTGCACCAAACATTTTCCAAACATTTTTTGGGTCAAACATTTCCCAGTCAGCACCAACAGTGACAAAGGATAAATTGACACTTTAACCCCTTTTCGTCAGAATTGTGGACTGTTTATCTTCCTTGTCGAAAAGGCGTTTCAGGCATGGTAAAAATTGTCATTAAAATTGGTACTCTCCATTTGTTTTCCTTGCCACAGTTGTCAGTGGGGAAACTGTATTTTTACGCAGTGTTCCTTTGACGTATTTCTATTGTTACGTTCCAGACCTTTAAAAACTGCACTCTCACCAGAATGGGCCATTCTGCCCACTGTTGCTGATGAGAGCGGTCGCGTCCAACGCCCGCTCAGGCCATTTGGAACATACCACCAGGGATTAGGGAAAAACTGCAGAGTGGAGATCATTTCCCTGTCCTGAAATCCTGGCAATGTTTGAGCTTTTTACAGTTCACCTGGAGCTCCCCTCTCTTTGTAGTGTGAGTAATTTAACAGACGGATGACACAGGCAGCACACATTTTTAAACCCGAAACGTCTTAAAACGGTGCTGTTTAGTGACCGTTTGCTCAGATTAGTTAACTCCGTTAAAATGGAGTCGCGTAGACAACAATCAGCATCATGAAAGTGTATTTCATGGAGACGTTTATTGCTAGATTTTTGAGCTGTGGCTCTGCCTTCCCGTTGCTATTTTTGTTTTGGCAACGTGTGGTGTCATTACTCATTGGCGAAATGGTAGAATGTTTTGATTGAATGCGTAAATTGGCAACTTAAGAAGTCGGGAAAGGTTTTTCCGACGACCTTTTCGACGTTTTAGCAAAGTTTTTATTGTTGCATTTTTATTTAAATGAGACACTGCACATTGGTCAACATTTCCACTAGAATAAAAAAAAGTTAAATATGGCAGTGGTAGCAAAGTAGCTAATTTTCAACTTAGCACAGCAGCATAAAATAATAACAGAAACATACAGTGCAATAGAATATCCAATTCACAAAACAATAACACAACAATTGATACATTCCTATAAAAGTAAGGTGTGATTTGGGAGTTATTCGTGTTTACAGGATTGACTAGTTTTAATCCATGTCTTAGGTGTGGTTTTATAGTTGGATAAATTGGATAGTTTGAACTTCCCTTTATGTCACAAGGAAATAGGTCTCACAAGCCTTCTGTGTATATAATGATGTAGGACATTCACATGCGTGTTGCCTTCTGAGTAGCTAATATACAAAATGTTCTGTGCGTGACATTTGGCATAAATTCCTTTCTCCCGAAGCTGTACAAAAATCTTGTGATATGATGGTTAGGCTAACCCCGAGCCTGTCATACAACCACGGAAAAGCTCTGTGTGAGCATTTGAAAAGCCCAGTTGTGACTGGGGCAGTACGCTGGGCACACGCTTGTAAGACTGACGCTATTTATACCATATGTTGACAATTTTAACATGAACAAAAACATAACATTAGGCTATATTTTATCGAGACATTTATTGTTATATTCTGTGGCGCGGCCATTCCCGTTGCTAAGGTTTGTTTTGGCAACATGTGATGTCATCACTGATTGGCATGGTGAAAGGATAGAATGTTTTGATAGAATGTATAAGGTGGCAGGTCAAGAACCGGGCGAAGGGTTTTCCGATGACCTTTCTGATGTTTCAGCAAAGTCTCTGTCGGTATTCTGTGTATCTAATGATGTACGAGCAAAGCGCAACAACCACATGATTGTTGCCTTCTGAGTAGCTACAGTAGGGTATCTACTAAAGTTTCAGTGCGTGACGTTTTACGCACGGTAAAAAGTGAAATTTAAATGGATACTAGTTTGTTTTCCTTCGAATAGAATGTCGTTGTCGGTATTCTGTCCATCTAATAATGTAGGAGCAAAGCGCTGGCAACCACATGATTGTTGCCTTCTGAGTAGTACTAAAGTTTCTGTGCGTGACGTTTTACGCACTGTAAAATGTGTCATTTAAATGGCTACTGTCCGTTTGTTTTCCTTGCCAACAGTTGTCTGTGTAAAAGCTGTATGTTTACGCGGTGTTCCTTTGACGTGTGCCTGTCGTTGTTCCATTCCAGCCCTTTAAAAACCGTGCGCCCTCACCAGAATTGGCCATTCTGCCCACTGTTGCTGATGAGAGCAGTCACGTCCAGCGTCCGCTCAGAGATTGGCTAGGGATCTGTCGGTCATTTAGATAATACAGCCGGGGATGAGGAGTGGAAACAATTTCTCCGTCCAGAAACACTGGAAATATTTAAGCTTTTTACAGTTAATCTGGAGCTCCCCTCTCCTTGTAGTGTGATTCATTAAACAGACGAATGACAGACAGCACACATTTTTTAATTTTGAAACTGTCATAGACATTTGAGACATTTATTGTTTTTTGATCTGAGGCTCTGCCGTTCCGTTGCTAAGGTTTGTTTTGGCAACGTGTGATGTCATCACTGATTGGCATGGAGAAAGGATAGAATGTTTTGATAGAATTTGTAAGGTGACAAGTCAAGAGAAAGGTTTTTCCGATGACCTTTTCGACGTTTCAGCAAAGTCCATGTCAGTTTTTTGTGTATCTAATGATGTAGGAGCAAAGCGCAGGCAACCATATGTTTGTTGCTATCTGAGTAACGAATATACTAAAGTTTCTGTGCGTGACATTAGGCATAAACTCCTTTGTCCCGAAGCTGTACAAAAATGTGGTGATGGGATGCTTAACCCCCAGCCTATCATACAACCACGGAGCAGCTCTCATGTGTGAGCATTTGAAAAGTCCTTGTGACTGGGGCAGAACGCTGGACACACGCTTGAATTGAAGACTGTAACTCTATACCATGTGTGGATAAACTATGTCTGATGTTTGACGGTGTTATACGAGAAGGGAACGGATTAGAAGCTTGTGTGTAAAAATAATCAACTCAAAATAATATGGTTATTTAAAACATTATTTGGTAATAATAAATCACGGGGCTTCTATTTTGCATATAGCCTACTTTTGTAATTCTTTAGTTTGCCAAACAGTTATGGCCCGGTTTTGTAGGAACCAAACTAATTATTTGGTCAATTCCTTCAGTAATGCTTGCTTTATTTCTGTCTTTGTGAGCATGTGCCCTCTACAGGTGAAAAGGCCAATACATAGGAAGGTGACCTGGAGGAGGCGTGGCTGACTGGGAGCACAGCTTTTTGACCTTGCTTGTGGCTGGCTGGCTTTGCTTTTACAATTGTGCATTTATTTCCAGTCTGCCATTTATTTATTTATTTATTTATTTATTTATTTATTTATTTATTTTCCTATTTATTTATTTATTTATTTATTTATTTATTTATTTATTTATTTATTTATTTATTTATTTATTTATTTATTTATTTATTTGTTTGTTTGTTTGTTTGTTTGTTTGTTTGTTGCGCTGGCTAAATGAGTCATGTATGTTACCTTTGTAATAAATAACAGCTATTTAATTTTGGAAACCTCAACCTTTGTTTCTGTCTCGGATTTTTTGCACACAAGGGTCAAAGATTTCCCAGTCAATATACCAACAGTGACAAAACAAAAGCATTAAAACAAAGGATAAATGGTCACTAAATGGTCACATAAATGGCCCCTCTCCTTCAGAATTGTGGACTGGGACACGAAACCAAGAGCATCTCCGTAAAGATCCACTGACAGTTTTACACTTACGAAAGCATATTTCCCCCTCGGGATTAAAGGTGTACTTCCATCATGTTTTCATTAATTTTGCGGTGTTCTCTAGTATTAATAATTGCCTTGTGCACTGGTTTTAATGAAAAAAATGTTCTAGTGCTTCTGTTTCAGGCTGTTTTAGTTTGGTGGAGGGGGTGGGGCCGGGAGAACGACACGATTTCACCAGAGGCGTGACACGCTCCCTGCAGCTTCCTTTGCCCCACAGTCAGCCTGATAGCAGAGTAAGGTAAAGGGGAAAAGTCAACTTGACAGCGCTAAAACTGCACACAGAATGTCTACGGAGATACAGCCTTATGTGTTTGATCCTGAATCCGAAGAGGAAGGAGAGATGACACAAGCACAGTCGCTTCCTGACCGTTTGTCAATGAACGTTTCAGAATGGTAATATTTGCATGACAAAACAGTGCAAGTGCCCGGCTAAATGTAGTTCAGTCATTCAACTAGCCTGCTAATCTGATGCGAGTCAGTCACAGGCTAACATCATTTAAAGCCCATTCGGTCAGTTTCTCTTATATGTATTTCCACGTCTACGTCACGCCGAAGGCCCTTTTCGCATTGGGTCGTTTTTCCGCCTATTGTCTTCTTTTGACTGATATAGAAAACTGGGATAGAAAAACATTTTGATATGCAGCATGCATATGCAACTCGGGGTGACCTATCATATTTCAAAAGAGCAAGTACTAAATGGTTTCTCGTGGAAGTACACCTTTAACAGAATGCCTGTCTAAATCATGGAGGGCCTGTGAGGAATATGCGACAGCATTTTTCCTCCACGTCAGTAGGGGGCAATGCTGGTGTCAGTCTTTGATAGTTTGTAGAAGAAATATTAACAGTAAACTTCCGTTTTTTCCTAAGCATGGCAGCCCTGTAGATGAAACGTGCAAACGGTATTTCAGTTACATTTGAAGTAAAATGTAAGGATTTTCTGCACGATATGTATCTCACTAGTAGTTTAACTTCTGTTTTTATGTGCTACACCTCTAAAGCGTATGAAATATCTTATTCGTTAAGCTACACAACTGTATAGCTACTTTTTTAGAAGCCATTTGGCTAACTCTTGGTTACTGACCACTAAGTACAGGCAGGTCTCCAGTGTTGGACAGTTTGTCGAAATTGCCTATCGTCAAAAGAAGGATTTCTTACCATGTCGTCAAGCCAGACGTTATTTGTGCAAAATTTGCCTGCCACTGCTTCCAACGAACGTTTGGAGGAGATATTCTCTGACATAGGACCAGTTAAACACTGTTTTGTCGTGAACGATAAAGGTGAGTACAAATGCAGTTATCGACATGTTAAACATCACTTTCTGTGAGCCTCAACACAGTGAAACCTTTCCTCCAAGATTTAAGATTTCGAGATTGCTTGCTGTGTAGGTTATGCCCCGAGCAAAACTGTTTACAAACCACTTGTATTGTGGTAGTTGTTGGAAAATACTGGAAATGTTGAAAGTGAAATTACCACTAGTGTTTTTCATGCACTGAAACATAATGTAGGTGAACATACGTTGCCTGTGATTTACTGTCACAACCTTATGTACTTTGTCTATCAACAGAGTCTGGCAAATGTCGGGGGATTGGCTATGTCACCTTTCCTATGGCAGAAGATGCCCAGCGAGCGCTTACTGAAATCAAGCAGTATGATGGGCAGAAGATTCGCGTGTCATTCGCGAAGAAAAAGCTCAGAGATAAAAAGAAAGGAGGTAAAATGGAGACTGTTCCCATACAAATGAATTCGCCTTTTACATTTACCTGTAAGGGACAGAAATTAGTTTTCTGTAAAGTCGTATTTACATGACACATTTTTTATAGCCCCAAAAGAAGCAGAAGTCCCCAAGAAGACACCAAAAGGCGACCAGCAGCCTTTCAGAAAGAACAAGAAGAAAGCTAGACTTATTATAAGAAACCTTAGTTTTAAAGTAAGTGGTCATACCCTAATTTACTGCACAGTCATCTAATATCTTAGTTATGTTTCAGTTTTGACCAGCATGGCATACTGTATGTAGTAGTAAATTTACTGACTGTTCTCCCACAGTGTTCAGTGGAAGATTTGAAGCAGGTTTTTTCAAAGTATGGGACAGTCCTGGAAGCCAACATCCCTCTTAAACCAGGTAAGAGCACAAGAGGTGCATGTGGCCTTTGTCCTTGCTTTCTCATCTTTTGCTTTTTTTATTTGCATCAGCATCAGCCTCAGATCACACGGTCACAGGATCAGTAACCAGGCCTGTGTACTTAATGCAGTGACAATTGTGTCTTTACTTAACTTCTGTGTCATCATGGTTGATTGAGTCATTGTCCTCTGTCGCATGTGTAGATGGGAAGATGCGTGGGTTCGCCTTTGTCCAGTTCAAGAACATGGTGGAGGCCAACAAGGCTCTGAGTGGCACAAACTTGAAGGAGATCAAAGGTGAACTAGCCACTTCATTTCTTTACAGGAACTTTGTGTAAGCATATTACTTGTAGTTTTTGAGCCTGCCTTACTGACAGCATCACCTTTGTGTGGTTGTGACGCATAACTTGAGTTTACCTCATTCATTTTTTATTATTTCGTCACAGGAAGGCAAGTGGCTGTGGACTGGGCCATTGCCAAAGACAAGTATGTCGGGAAACAGCCAAACTCCACAGGTAGCAAACTGAGCCTAATTAAGAAAGGTTGTGTGTATGCATGGCATAAAGTAATCATCACAAAAATAACACAATAAGAAGGACATCATATTATGCATGGTTGAGAACTGTGGATTTTGTTTTTATGAAAGCAGAGATTAAAAAACAGAATGAAAAAAACACAGCAGTTGCTGATGAAGGTGAAGACGATGATGATGAGGATGACGATGATGATGAATCTGGATCAGAGAAGGAAGACGATAAGGCAGCTAAAAAGGCAACACAAAAGTAAGTTTCTTGCTTGCTGTCACTTCTTACTGGCTTGTGTTAGGGTTGGGCGATTATATGATGGCCAGTAGTGTTTGTGATAAAATGCAGGTGGATTACTGTGATCAGTTTTGGGCATATTTACTCGATCACACAGCAGAAACGTGCACAACCACTGTCAAACAGATTCTACTTTTCCCAGCACCACTGCCGTTCGTAAGTTGCCAGGGAAGATAAAGCTAAAGAACAGAATGATCGAAAGTGAAGACAAGGTCAGCCAAAATTATGTTGAACATGACTTGGAGTTATGCTCCAAAGCTAATGACCTATTGACCAAAAAGTTGTACAGTGGTAGTTGAGGAGTCCACGGGAAAAACTGGTATGGTCACAAAATGCTGAAGCTGAGAAAATGTAATTGATAAGTTAGATTTTTCATTTGATTTTGTAAATAATAGGGCTGGGTATTGCCAACAACCTCACGATACAATACGTATCACGATACAGGGGTCACGATACGATACGTATTGCGATACTTGTGTATCCTAATACATGACCTTCAAGGCAATGCATATCCCAATATTTTACATTACTTTACATACATTTTTCAAGAAACAAGTCATATGTATACCCAAATGATTTTTTTATTATGCTGGATAGCAAAAATGCCAGACTACAGTGCTGTTACAATGTAATGCTGCCTTTGAACTCATAAACAGTGGCATTTAAAAATACATTTTTTAAATTCAAAGACTTAATCATGGCCTTAAGCAGGCCTATCAGCCTGTAGCGCAATTACTTAACATCTGAACTTACCACCACCACACTGAACTTGCCAGTAGTAAGAAAATGATACAGGTAAAATATAAGAAAAATACCAAAAAATAAATATGATAAAACTGAATAACTTAAATATAAAAACTCAAATATAAAAAACATAGTAATATAAAACTAAATAACTTAAACATGGCCTTCTTCACAAGCCTGTAGTGCAAAAATAGCTGCCTTTTAACCTGGCATTAGCAGTGGTAAAAAATAAAGCTGCCTTTTACAAAACCAAATGACAATGAATCAGTAAAATTGTAACCTATTTCTTAGTAGGTTATTGTTTAGGAACAACAGTTGATCTACATGGTCTGGTTTTAAAACACTTCTCTCAGCTGTAAATGTAAATGTAGGACAAAGAATGTAAAAAGGAGTGACAATAAATAAATATGAATGCTGAATGATGAATGAATAATAAATAAATGTGAAATATCGATACTGACCCCTCCGTAACGATATGTGTATCGTGAAGAGGCCCGCAACGATGTATTGCCATATCGATATTTTGAACACACCACTAGTAAATAAATACTTTTTAAGATGCTTCTAGTTTGAGGCTATGCTCATTTTGTTCACAGAAATACTTTGGAAAAGCAGGGGTTTCAGTGCAACTACTGATGGAGGGAGTAATTTGAAAAATGTAATTTTGTCACTGTGCCCATTTTTCCTGTGACTCCTCAGTTGTGTGGCGCTGGTTTAGTTGTAGCCAAAGCGACGTGAAGAGAATAAAGGTGGTATGTAATATATGTCGGTACCTTTAAAGAGAGACCATACCACGAACAACCCTTTTTAAGCCCTTGAAAAATGTCATAGAAGGGACTATACAGAAAGCATGAAAATGTGTGTGCATGCTTATGCACACTCTGCACATTTGGCACAGAGTATTTAAATGATCGAGCGTTTTCCACAGCGTGTTATTTAAAGGTGTACTTGCATCGTTTGTTCATTCATTTTGCTGTGGTCTATAGTATTAATGAATGCCCTGTGAGCTGGTTTTGGTGAAAAAAATGCTTTATTACTTCTGTTTCAGGCTGTTCTAGTTTGGTGGAGGAGATGGAGCAGGGAGAATGACAGGTTCTCGGCTATGGTAGTCACAGGCTACGATCATTCAAAGCTCATTCGTCATAGCACACTAACTAGAAGACTCAAACATTCTAAACAAACACACATACTTACCTTTACTTCGCTAAGTGAATGTGTGATGCAACGAGACTTCTCTGGTAATCACAACTGTGGCATGGCTTTTTGTGATTAACAAACTTGCGTTACTTTGTTGGTCTTTTCCTTATTCACTCATTTTCCGCCTACTTTCTTTCATTGACTAATGGAGGCAATCGAGTTAGAAGAATATTTTCATGTGCAGCATGCATATGCAACTCAGGGTGACCTATTGTATCTCAAAAAAGCAAGTACTAAACAGCTTCTCGTGGAAGTACCTCTTTTAAACATTGACAATGAGCGACCCCCGCTTTCACTCTATCCTGGGAGAAAAAATATTTTCTCGTATCAAAACATCATAAAGTATGGGCTCTATATTTCACTGCTTTGTGTAGGCTGTGTATGATCATGTCCCATCATATATTGCACAGAAGTGCACAGTGTAAACTTTCCAGTGGTGCTCGTCACCACTCGCTGTGATAAACGGTTCATGAGAAAATTAACTTTTTATTTTTGTCAACTTTCAAATTCACAGCAGTTCACAGCAAATTTCTGCACCGTCTCCAACAAAGTCGTCAAACCCCAAAATTATATTTGTGCTTTCTAATGATTTTAAGTTGGTCAGAGCATGCACAGATCGCCTGTGCCTTGGGCTACACGACACCTGCACTGTGTGTTATTTGCTTAAAGGAGTACTTCTACGAGAAACCCTTTAGTACTTGCTCTTTTCAAATACGACAGGTTGCATATGCATGCTGCATTTGAAAATGTTCTTCTAACCTGATTGCCTCCATTAGTCAGTGAAAGAAAGTAGGTGGAAAAATGAGTGAATAAGAAAAAGGCCAACAAAGTGACGTAGGTTTGTCATTTAGAAAAAGCTATGCCAAAATTGTGATTACGGGAGAAGTCTCGTTGCAGCACATAGTCACTTAGCGAAGTATAGGTAAGTATGTGTGTTTGTGTAGAACGATTAGATCTTCTATTTGGTTCGCTATGACCGAATGGGCTTGGAATTATTGTAGCCTGTGACTAGCTTAGCCGAGAACCTGTTTTCACCAAAACTGGCTCACAGGGCATTCATTAATACTAGAGACCACCGCAAAATTAATGGAAACACGATGGAAGTACACCTTTAATATGTTATTAAAATGTTAAGCGAATCCCTGATTTATTCAGATTTCAGTCCAGATACACTTAAACTGGCAATATCAGCCAAAAAAGTCGCAATATCGGAAATGTAATTGTTTTTTTTTTTGTCGTATCGCCCAGCCCTAGTTTGTGTCATATTTGTGGCTTTGGATGGCTGTTTCACAAGCAGGCACGTGCTCAGGGGCATGCATTTGGGTCTTTTTCAGCTTATATCGAAGCCTGCAGAGGTTCACAAAGAAGTAATGGGAAATGATTTCTTAATCAAAGGTTATGTGCTGTAGTCTAAAATTATGATTTATGTAGGGTTTGGGTCAAGCATATAAAGTTTGACCTTGGATAACAAGAAATGTCATAATTCCATCATAAAATGGAACAAGTGGCACCATAGTAGTGTAGTGTTTGTTGGGCCAGTTTCTCTGACCGATATTGTACTGAATAGGTTATGTTCACACACTTCTGTGAAGGTTTGCACACAGTGACTTGGCTAACTCTGTTGCAGAAATCTATTTATCAGAGCTTAAAGCAATGCAAAGTAGTTTTAATCTTCGGTCGCCCCTACAGTTTGGAAGCGGAGTTGTCTCTCGTTCAAACTACAGAGAAATGGTCTGCACCTCCAAACTTACTTAGTCCAGTTACAATTTAATGAACCACTAAAACGATTTTGGAAACATTATTTTAAGGTTGAAAAAAGTACTTCATCTAGTCTGAACTGTATATGAATATAAAAAAAAATTAGGTACACACCAGGGGTGTAACAATATTCTAGAGTAGCCATTTCTCTTCCTTGCCTACAAACATCTTTTTGCAACGTTGGCCATTTTCCTTATGTTATCTCTGGTACAAGTTGACATAATCCTGCACTACAGTCTGTAACATACAGAAGAGGTTGCCTGTGGTAAAGCATGTACATTTTCAGTCTAATCAAGCTTAGGCTGTTTTTAATCTTGTAGCAGGAGGACAGCTTTCATAAACATTCAGAAAAGAGTGGGTGGGCTGACCTACGATATGACGGTGTGCTTGAGATCATCAGACCATGTTAATCTATTTTGGGATACCCCCAAAAATGTTCGAAGTCTGCTTTCATTCAAACAATTTCTTTTTTTTTTATTAGAATAGGAAAAAAAACTACACATGTTAAAGTGTACAAAAACCCAATTTGTTAAAATTTTAAAATTGCTAATACAATAATGGCCACCTTAGCTAGACAAACATTAAATTGTTAAAGCAACACACAAGTAATTTTTTTCAACCCGTAAAATAATGTCTCCAGAATCATTTCAGCGGTTCATCAACTTTTAAATTCACTTTGCGGCCCTCCATAGGCTATAACCACACTATGCAAGTTTGTAGAAGCGGGTCGCTGATCTGTAGTTGGAATGAGACATAAGAGAGACAGCTCTGCTTCCACCCTGTAGGGCGACCGAAGAGGAGATGTGCTTTAGTGTTGCTTTAAGGTTCCACTTAAATTTCATCCAGATTAGACGAAGAACTGTGGAAGTAGAGACAAGGGATGGGGAAACCCAGCACAATAAATCAATACAGATTCTACTCCCCTGGCACCCCCAGTGTTCATACATTTAACAAAAGAGTCCAAACAAAGATATTAAACCCCAATGTACTCAAAGACCTATTGTGGAGAAACCGAGAGCCTGAATGGCACAATTCATCAATAGCAGTCCCACCAGTTTGTCCAGTTGATGTAAAAAAAAGGGTCCTCAAGGTTGGCATGTGATCCCAAAGCAATGTAGAGCTTCCAGGTTACTCAGAGTGAAGCTGAGCTGAGTTGTACACCATGAGGAAGACTACATGTTTTGGGTCATTGAAACATGTATCTATTTGTGAACAATATCACCATGAAAATTAATATTATGAAGTTATAATTGACACTAGCATCTAAAGTCTTTTGACTGAATTAGTTAAATTGATGGTGCATATTGTTCATGGTTTGCTAATTAACGTTGTACATTGATCTTGCTGGGTTAAGTAGGCCTGCTGGTGAGATGGTACAGCATAAACGCCCACGTGACTTAACTTCTTAAGGTTTTTTTTTTTTAAGCTGCTGTAAAGGCAGGTTTGTGCAGTTCTGTGCATTGATAGGATTTTAGTCAGTTGTCAGAGCTCTAGCATGTATATTCAACTTCCTGATTCTTGGTGTCAGGTCAGCAGCTGCTCCAAAGAAAGGCCAAAGCCAACGTTCTGGACAGGAAGAAGAGGAGACGGAGGATGATGACGACAGCAACGATGATGATGATGATAGTGGTGATGACGATGATATGGAAGAGGAAGAGCAGAATAGCTCTGGATCTGAAGGCTCTGACAGTGATGATGGCAGTGGCCCTCCATCTGATGATGATGATGATGACGACAGCTATGGAGATGATGACGATGATGGTGAAAATCAATACTCGTTTTCCCCTCCTTGCTGAAAGCTTTTTACTTAATGTGTAGTAAATAGGAATAATTAACTATTGTCTTAACTGGTTCACTAAATGAATTCCCTGTCTTTACAGCTTCCTCCAAGAAAAAGAAAAAGCGAGTTCTGCCCTCTGATGTCAACGAGGGAAAAACAATCTTCATCAGGTGAGGAGCAGGCACTGCCACTTCTCCAAATATGTTTGTTCCTCAGGTATGAGTCCACACAGTGCGAGGTAGACTGTTTTGCTAACTTGTCATCTGTAAATTTCCTTTGAATTCTTCTAGAAATCTGTCCTTTGACACGGAAGAGGATGACTTGGGTGAAGCACTGTCGCAGTTTGGCGAGCTGAATTATGTCCGAGTCGTGATGCATCCAGACACAGAAACCTCTAAAGGTTAGAAGTCAAAGCATACTCGCTGGTCTTGGTGTGGGGATGTTTTTGGCCCTCTGCTTTGTATTTAAAGGTGCTAAATGTATGATTGTGCCTAAAACTGGTACTGCCACCAATTCCAAAGTACTGTAATTGTACAATGCTGTTGTTTCACGTCTAGAGGCAAGAGAAAACATCAATACAATAATCAAGCTGTAGATTAAGTTTTAACATGTGAATATTTTTTTTACACTAGTACTGTCATAGAAATCGGTATTTCAATTGAACATGGTTCATTCGTCTCTGGTGACATATCAGGATTGTTTTATGATGACTTCCCATACATGTCTAACATATAGCACCCTAAAGAAATGCATCATGGATAATGCATCTTTCTCTCTCTCTCTCTCTCTCTCTCTCTCTCTCTCTCTCTCTCTCTCTCTCTCTCTCTCTCTCTCTCTCTCTCTCTCTCTCTCTCTCTCTCTCTCTCTCTCTCTCTCTCTCTCTCTCTCTCTCTCTCTCTCTCTCTCTCTCTCTCTCTCTCTCTCTCTCTCTCTCTCTCTCTCTCTCTCTCTCTCTCTCTCTCTCTCTCTCTCTCGCGCGCTAAAACTCCCCTCTGTTTATCTCTTCTCCCCTTCTCTCCATTCAAGGTTGTGCATTTGCTCAGTTCAAAAGCAAGGAGGCAGCAGACAAGTGCATTGCAGCTTCCCAGGATGCCTCCCCAGTGAGTGAAACCGGTTGACCTCAAGCAATTCAGCCTGCCGTCCAGTCAGCCAAACCTTATGCCTGCTTAAGCATTACTCTAGCGGGCCTCATCAACCACTCCTGCTGAAACCACTGACTTGCTCTTATTTTTATTACACATAATGTGCACACAAACTGCACATAATAATTTGTTCGTTTTTTGCTATTGTACCTGTGTCAGTATGTTGAACTTTCCACATAGGCTTGTCTCTGAATGGCACGTATTGTATTGCAAGTGCTGTTTAAGCAAAGGTCCTCCACAGTAAAATAACCTAATTAAGGCCATGACAACTTGTCATAAAACATAGGAGGCAAAAATGAACTTGTGTGTAGTCCCCAGTGTCAATATGATTTTTCTTACCTCTTGCTTCAATGTCCTGTGTGCCTTGCACTGTTGCAGAGTGGCGGGATCCGTGTTGATGGGAGGCAGCTGAATGTGGTGGCGGCGGTGAGCCGAGAGGATGCTGTCAAACTGAAGGACAAGAAGCCCAAGGTCCAGACGGGCTCCAGAAACCTCTACTTGGCCAGAGAGGGCTGTAAGTCCAGGGTGTTGCATTGCACTTCTGCCCTTGAACCACTAGAGGGCGGCAGAGTATTCATGTATATACAGGCTTGATGGGAACTTATTTAAAGCCTGTCTGACTTTTCAGGAATAAAAAAAAAAGATTTAAAAACTTAAATGAACACCACTTTATGAACCTTAGTAAAAAAAAAGCTACATGATTTTTTTTTCCTGATATGAGTGTAATATTCTAATGATAATTCATTCACTAGGTGCAAAACTGTTCATATCACATATGTTATCAATTGTCATTTGACGTTATCTAGCCACAGCCTCTCCTGATGGATAAGGTGCATGAGTTATGTTGATATCCAAGTGGCAAAGGTAACTCTTTCTTTTACGGTCACCTTCCTTTCCACACATTTACCTATTTAGTACATGGGAGATTAGAAGACAGAAATGGGAATTTGCCACAGATTACAAGTAGAGTTTTCCATTCCATGGTATTACAAAAAACTTAGTGATGCAACACCTTGCAAAATGCAAGTCATAGTCACAGTTACCTTGTATTTAGTCAGGATCTTTGGTAATAGCTGTAGCCTTTCTCAGAATTGTTTGCCTGCTTTCCTCTTAAGTTATTAATTCCATCCTATAATTCACAACCCCAATTCCGAAAAAGTTGGGACGTTGTGTTAAATGTAAATAAAAAATAATTGCTATAATTCTCAAATCATACAAGCAGTATGTGTTTGAGACTAGTCCAAGGACAACATATCAGTAGTACCTTGGTTATGGTCTACTTACTCATCTGGAGAGTTACAATGAATGCTGAATGGTATGTATGTATATGTATATATACATTATATATGTATATATAATGGTATGTTTGTATATATATATATACCATTCAGCATTCATGAGATGATTTCATATTATGAGATATATATGAGATATATAGTTAATACGGCTGATGGCTGATATATATATATATATATATATATATCAAAAAATAATGTCTCAGTGGCATCGTGCTGTTCAAAACCTATATATATATATATATATATATACTTTGAACAGCACGATACCACTGAGACATTATTTTTTGAGGGTGGACCTTGAATATTACCAGATAATGAGGAAAAACTGCATTTTATACAAAATTCCAACAGTGTGGCTCCATCATAAAGGCAACCAGATGCTAAAATGGTCAGTGTGCTGTCCAGCTCTGTCACATTTTTAGCATAACAAAAATGAAAACATGATGAAGAACATACTTAACCAGTTGGGCTGCTGAAATCATGTGAAGGACAGGAAAGAAAGCCCTTTTTATACAAAATCATTTTGTCAGTTAATGTATAACATAATTTACTGTGCAGTGTCCTCTGTTGTTGTTTTTTTTGTTTTACTCAACTTTTCCTGCCTTTTATTGACACTGTCCCAACTTTTTTGAGACATGTTGCTGGCCTCAAATTTGCAAGAGATTATCAGCTGTAATTAGCCATGCTTGTTTTCAATGGGCACGCTATCTTACCAGAAGTCACTAAATCGGCAATCCAACCAGAGTACACTGCGTTGTTCGCTCGGATCGCGTCAATTGGGGTTGTACCATGTATATACCAGGTATGCATGTGGACAGTACAGAATTGTAAAAGAAAGCGTTACCATAGCAAGGCAGTGCCATCTTTTGCTATGACCATGCAGTGTACATATGAGAGCTGTATCTCAGTGTTGTTTTTGTTTGTTTGTTTGTTTGTTTGTTTTAGTGATTCGTGCTGGAACGAAAGCAGCAGAAGGTGTACCCGAAACAGACATGGTCAAGAGGGCCAGAGTAAGTGTTGCGTGCGTGCGTGCGCGCGCTATAGATATGACATGTCCAGCAGGAATACCCCAGATCTTCTCCTGCTTCCTTAATCTTCTTCTGGTCCTGCACTTCACCCAGTGCCTCTTAACATGGTGTGAGTGCATGCTGAATTAATCCAGGGTGCTTGAAAGTCTTAAGAAGTATGGAACTTTAAAATGCTGTTTTAAAAGTCTGGATTTTTGTTTGAAAGTCTTAATAAAGTAGGGAAAAAGGTTTCTGTCATGGTCAAATTTTAGCGTATGCTCAGACGCATAATCTTCTAAAATAAGAAGTACATAAGGAAAGCATATAAAACTTGATATGATTTCTGGTCACATGCACTGCACTGATTCATACATACGTTTACCAAAAGTGAACTTTTCTACTAAACAACAGGTACAATATCAACCAAAAGTGTAGGCGCAGAAGTACAAAAGCACCCTGTTAACCACATTTTGATGCTGTTCTGAGCTCACTTTCATCACCTTCCCAGTTACGTGTGCTGCGCCTACTGTTCCCACTGCTGCTCTATTCACAGTAATCCACAGTAATTGCTTGTAGAGGCAGTATAGAGTTAGCTGGGATGGGATCGCTGACTGAGCTCCATCTGTCGATGTCTTTGTGTCAGTTTGAGGACCTGAAGCGAGCGAAGCTGCGGGACATCGGCGTGTTTGTGTCCAAGACGAGGCTGTGCGTCCACAACCTGCCCAAGTCTGTGGACCAGAAACGCCTCCGAGGCCTCTGCCTGCAGGCGGCAGGAGGTGGCAAAGCGGTCAGGATCACCGAGGTGCGACGCACACACACACACACACACATTCACACACATGCACACACACGCACACACTCACACATGCACATACACACACACTCACATATGCGCATGCACATACGCACACACACACACCCACACATGCACATACACCCTCAAACATGCATATATACACACACTACATAGTTCACACACGGGGTAGGGACACAGTTGAGAGACACATGTCTGATACATGTACAACAGAAAACTGGCATTTGTTTGTTGTAACTTATTTGGCCTGTGTGGGGCAGCACTGAGCTCATTCACGTTGCTCTGCCTAGGTCTGGTAATGCTCTTATGAATTCTCCCTCATGATTTCAGGGGTTTGGCTTGATGAGCCATTATTCTTCTCTCTCAGGAAATTTGTAAATATAGTAGATATTAAAATACGTAAGTAAGTACATAATAACAACAATAGATATTCAAAATGGGTAATAATAGGTAAAAAATAGCATCAAAACACATTGTAATACAGTGTGAGCCATGTGTGTGTGTGTTGATGTGTCCCCGTAGTGCCGCGTGATGTATGACAGGAAGCCTGAGAAGGGGCAGGTGATGGGCCAGTCTCTGGGCTACGGCTTCGTGGAGTACCAGGAGCACGAGCATGCCCTCAAGGCCCTGCGCCACCTCAACAACAACCCCGACATCTTCGGCCCCAACAAGGTACAGCGCCGCTTTGCAGTTTTCTCTACGTCACATTCAAGTCTAGTAATCAGATTCTTTTTCAAATTCTCAAATCCGTTCCGATTAGTGGACACAGTGCACATCGTTAGGATTATATATGATGTGAATCAACTTGTCGGTGCTGCTAGAACTGGTGGGGGTAAAGAAACACCTCAAAAAGGATTATTCCAGTATGTAGTTACTCCGAATTAGCATATTCAGTCATATCTGAGAACTGTTTTTCCAGTTCAAAGCTAATTAGAGGGCAGCAGCACAACTAGTATACAAAAGTCACATCATTCGAAGAAGTACATTTTAAAGTTTTTAGGATGTCTATTGGCTACCTATTGTCACTTTTCAGGCAGAATGTTTATCCTATTGACTGCTTTGCAGGTGTAGTTTGATGGTATGTTTAGGTATAGAATTCAGCATAGAGTTTGCTCCATCCATGCTGTGGTGTAGACCTAAATCTGCTAGATATACTGTATATTATAATGATCGCACAGTGTCCAGCCTCATCTGGAATTTATAACCTCTTGTGCAATGTCTAGAAAAGAAGAGATATATTGTACTTTCCCTTTATTATAACACACCATGTTTCACTGGAGTGTTACACAGCTGGTGTTCCATGGAAAAGGTTCGACAAAATGTTCGATTACTCAAGCATCAGGGACATTACTGGGAATGAAGCTTTACTCGGGCTTCCGGGCTTCGGGCTAATTCAATACTGTTGTAAAATGGTGTATACATTTGTTTGTTGTAAAATGGTGTATACATTTGTTTGTTGTAAAATGGTGTATACATTTGTTTGTTGTAAAATGGTGTATACATTTGTTTGTTGTAAAATGGTGTATACATTTGTTGCACTACCTTGCCCCATCTCTCCAGCATTGTGCACTAAACTGGACGCATGTTACAGTTTACAGGTAGAATGTCTGTACAAATGTCCCAGACCAGTCTGAAAATTAGTTAGAAAGTAGATGATAGAAGTTGGAAATACTTTTTCTACAGCTTATTGTTGTTCTTAATCTGCCCCAAAAACATTTTTAAGGTTTTTTTTTTTTTTGGCGTTTTGTGCCTTTAATGTGATGGGACAGTGAAGATGGTGACAGGAAGTGATTTTGGAGAGAGAGAGATGGGGTAGGGCTGGAAAATGACCCAGGCTGGACTCAAACCTGGGTCCCCATGGGCACTTGCCCATCTACGGTACGGGTGCTCTTCGCACTGCGCCACAGCACCCCCAATTACTAAAATCTTTAAACATTTTTTCACCGAGGCACAACTGATTTTTACTGGGGCACGTGTCCCAGTAAAAAGGTCTAGTGACGCCCATGTCAAGCACACTGTCTTGCCATGTAAAGCAGCACATTATAACAGATCAGCGTCGGTTATCTGGGATTCCTGAAACTAAACTGAGCTTGGCTAAAACGAAGCTTTTGTCATCATCAATAATCAGAGATTTCCATAGGAAGTATATGGAAGGAGATTTCCCCAAACACTGATCTGCGCAAATGTCCTCCTTAGTTATGACAACTGGTTGTCGAGTTAGCAAATGAGTTAGGGCTCATTTACACCAAACACTGTCCGTATTCAGCGCGTGGCCGTATTCTGTCCGTACAATATGTTTCTATGGTGATAGAATACGCTCAGAACACGCTCAGAACACGGTTGCGGTGGGAATGGTCTCATCTGCCAACGCGCATTCTAAATGATTACGGACAGAATACGCTCAGAATACGGCCACGCGCTGAATACGCAGAGAGTTTGGTGTGAATGAGCCCTTAGAGTTAAGTGTTCAGCACGAAGTACTGTCATGATGTAGTAATGGTGGGTGACTGAGGCTACTTTTGCTGAATCATCATTTCAGCTTGACGTATGAAGGAAATTACCCTTGGGTTTATTGCCTCATTAAAGTACCATGCCATAAAGTCACTGGCTGAAATTCCGCTCTTGCCTCATTTCTACTGCCTCAGCTCATAGAAAAAGGAAACTTTTCCAAGCTCGCAAATGTGTCGCAATAGAATTCCAACAATTGGACACTCAATTACGTCCCAGTTTGTCACACACAAATCTTACTGCTACTTTTCCGTCGGATATCACCTTCTGCCAGATGATGAGTCAAATACCAAAAGCTCCAGTTATTCATCCCAAATCCTACTGCGTGCTAATATATAAAGTAATCATCGTTGCGTGCGGCTGTCATTTGCTGTCATTTGATAGGCATGGCCCGTTGCTGTTGAGTAATCACACTCTGCTGCGTACACTTGTGCGAATGTGGTCTAGTTGGATCTGAATAGAGAGTAAGGTGTTGATGAGTGCGTGCGTATCTCTGCACACTCATACTCACAGGTGGCCAGTTTCGGAATAGTGGTGAACATAACTCCGCATGACTTGGAAGATAATATCATTTACCCTCGGAAAAAAAAGTCTTGCCACATCAGAATGATTTGGACAGTGAGGCATTTGAATTTAACAGGAAATCCTGCTTTCATGTAGAAGCAGTCACAAAGTGCAGATGTTGCCAGTTGTTTCTGTGGAACATTAGTAAACCAAAATTCCAGACTGGATATGGTTCTCGATTCCCTTCATCTTTTAACCTTTTAAAGTTGTCATACACATACAGCTAAAGGCATTTTCCATAACTGAATCACGAATGCCTTCTCACCGATGAGACGCGTAAGCAAGTTGTTGTTGTGCTGCAGACGTGATGTTATTGAGCAAAGTCGGACCCTTGTGGTAAATAGCCACATTCCTCAAGCATCCCAGTGAAAGCTGCTCCAGTTTTCCCGTGAGGGTGACTTCTTGAAAGCGCAAAGTTTTTCTTGGCCTGCCAAGATAGGCGACCTGTCTCAGTGACTGAAATCGATTCTTGAAAATATTAGTTTTGCTGGGGAACACGAGCGGAGGTATCACAGCAGGAGGACGCGGTTCGGTTTGTGTGTGCGTGCGCATGAGTGCCTGTGTGTTTGAGTGGCAAACAGTAAAGTTTACTGTTCAGTGTAAACTTTACTGTTTGAGTGGCAAACAGTAAAGTTTATTCCAGTGTTACATTTTTTTTTTTCCATTTGTCATAAACGGGAATCTTGTGCCACCTTTCACAGAGGCCTATTGTGGAATTCTCTCTGGAGGATCGGCGGAAGTTGAAGATGAAGGAGATGCGACAGCAACAGTCCAAAGTAAGATCCGTGGAAAACATTCTAAATCAGTTCGGTAAAGCGTGTCGTTAACATTAGTCATAATAGGACTGCTGGGTGAGCATATGGTATTCATTTTACTAGATTAGAATAATAATAAGTGAGATGTAGATTCACTGCAAAACATTTCCCCAACGGTTTCTCTTGCTCAAACTTGGAAGTCCCACTGTTTTTTAATTGCAGCAGCAATTCCAGAGAAATCCTGGAAGCCAAGGAGCAGAAGACCAGGCAGCAGGAGGGCAAGGGAAACAGCAACAGAAACCCAAGCAACAGCAACAACAGAAACCAAAGCAGCCTCAACAGCAGCAGCAGCAGAAATCCAAGCAGGGTCAACAGCAGCCGCAGCAGCAGAAATCCAAGCCGAATCAGCAGCAGCAGCAGAAGAGCGCGTTAAAGAGAAAGGCGGAGGAGGAGCAGCAGGAGGCCCTCGCTGGCTCAGAGGCCACCAGCAGCCATTACTCAGGCTTCAGGACCACGCCGGAGGTGGAGCAGGTGGAGCTGGCCGACGGCAAGAAGCGCCGCAAGGTGCTCCCGCTGCCCAAGAAACGAGGCCCCAAGATCAGGTAAGCCGTTTCCTGCTGCCTCCTACTGCAACTGTAGACTGCACAGTCACGCAACCAACACCATCACATAAACATGGACAGTTTGAGTGTAATGAGCTTGAGCTTGAGGGTCATTTTGTAGATGTCTTTATGAAGTGGATGGAGAGGTGGATTAGTAGTTGTTGCATAAGGCACAACATGTGAAAAGACCGATATGATCCACGATGTTTATTTCTGCTTGTGTTCACGAAAGGCATCGAGACAAAGGGAAGCCCCCACCCGTGCAGCCCAAGGCTGTGAAGAAGGGTCCAACCAGGAAGGAGCAGCTGGCTATGCGTTCGCTAGAAAAAGTCAGACAGCCCAAAAAACAGGTGAAGCTTTTTCTTTTTTTCTTTTTTTTTTCTTTAGCTGGCGTGCCATAAACAGATATTTATCTCGACTGCAAAATTATTCGTGGTGGTTGAAAACAACCACTTATGTGGGTTTTGAGGAGTCTTGAGTCAGAGATGAATAAATGTTCCTAATTTCCATGACATCAGAGTGACATGTTGTTTTTGGGCTGTTGTTGTTTCCCCTACTAGAATGCCAAGCCGAGGAAAAAGAAGCTGAGGAATAAGGAGGATGATCGATTTGAGAGCCTGGTTGAACAGTACAAGAGGAAGTTAATAGGCAACAGCTCCAAAGCCCTTGTCATTAAGAAAAGCAAGTGGTTCAGCAGCTGAGTTTTGTATGTATGTGAGTCAATGGTGTGAAAGGGTTGTGTGTCATATTGGTGTGCGTGCGTGTGTTCATGTGTGGGAATGTTGGGTTGTTTTTGTTTTGAGGAGCATCAGAGACTATAATATTTCTGTGAATTTTATTAATTTACAGGACAAAAATACAATGTTTTGTTATAGAAATGAATTGGAAGTGTTGTTATAATGATTGTTTAAAGATTATTTGATACTGCAACTTTTTTTTTTTTTTTTGATTATTTGAAGTGTCTTACTTAAATGTATCATGGATATTAATTCTGGCATTTAGTAAAGCTATGTATTCTTTTTTCAGTTTCTGTTTTTTTTTTCCTGTTTCTGTGATCACACTGACCTCTTACAGTCCCCATAAATCACTCCTGAGTCCTCACAAGTCTGGCTTTGGAATAGACCAGGCAGCAGCATTCTATGCATATCCTGCCCAGGAACATCATTGCAGAGGCTCAACTTCTGATCTCTCTGAGCCACGGGTTGAGCTGGCAGGTTGCCAAGTCATGTTTTTGGACAAATGAAACTGAGAGCGCACAGACTCTGGGGGAACGGGGAGAGGCTGTTGTTGACAAATCTGTAGCGTGAGTTGGCGTTATTTAGGTGTCCTAGCCTATATTGCAGCCCCCTCTCGTTTGCCCTCTTCAAAACCTGACTCATTAACATGGCAACAGCTGCATTTTGAAGTGTCTTGAATCTATGCCGTCTTATTGATGTTTTGGAGCAGAATTTCCTGTACGAAAAAACCACACAGTGGTTAGCCGTGAAAACATGCGTGCCCGGAGTTCACCCAGAAGGTTAAACTACTATGTGAACCTTGGCAATACGGACAGGATGTTATTGCACCTAGAATTAAATTAGTTTGTCCGGTTGACAAGTTTTATTAGTCTTTCTCTTGCTCATTTACAAGAAAATTGTCAGCACTTCCTTACACTTTTTGGCCAACAAACACCATGACAGTTAAGGGCCACTGACTACTACCATCTGTGTATAATAGCTCACCATACAAGCACATTGAGTAACACTACTGTAGAAAGTTTTTTTTAATCAGCTACTGGCACACTGTCAACAGCTGCTAAAGAAATCAAGGAGACAGTGCAGCACTCTAAGTGTCTGCTGAACCTGCAGCAAGTCACAGAGTCACTGGTAGAATAAATGTAGAAACAAGTTCATGAGTGCAGTGACTTCCTCTTTCGTGAATTCATTTCCATTTCACTGCACTTTTGCAGATGTTTTTGTCAGTAAAACCTCAACAAACTGCATAGTCATTCTACACTCATGGACCCATCACCTTAGTTTGATGAACACACTCCTTGGCTTGGTGTTCAAGGGCACGTGTTTTTATTGGCCCCTTTGAAAACAGCAGCAACTGTTTCTTGTCATGACACCACACTGGCTTCTGTGGAGGGAGTTATTATTGACCGGCCTGTTTGTTTTAACATTTATTCCACACAGACAACAAGCTCCATTTGAAGACCTTTTGACCATTGCAGTATATTTCTCCCAAGTCACCGTGCTTGCACCAATGCCATTCCCCTTTCAGTTGGCCCATAGATCCTACTCGCTAGCCGTTTGTCGTAGGGTACAATCGTGATGGGTCCTTTACCGAGTTCTTTTCAGCCTGGGTCCGGTACGTTGTTTTCACAGCTATGGACTCAAAATCAGTGGCGTTGCATCATGGTGCAAGAGGAATGTTCTTTTTGTCAGCATTTTAAGAGATTAATTATGTGGTGTGTACAGCCTTCTACAAAGGGTTGCATAAGTATTCATACCCCTTGAACTTTTCATGTGTTCTGCCAGAAACATAAATATGTTTAATTGAAGTTTTATATGAAAGACCAACACAAAGTAGCACACAATTGTGAAGTGGGACAAAATGTATATTTTATTTTAAACTTGTTCTAAACATGTTGATCACTTGATCACTTGTTGACCTAATGACAAAATAGAGTTTACCAGTGTGCAATGAAGTCTCAGTATAAATACAGCTGTTCTGTGACGGTGTCAGCAGAGGTCTGTTAAGAGAACATTAGGGAGCAAACAGCATCATCTAGTCCAAAAAACACGCCAGACACAAACTTGTTCTACAAAAAGAACCCCCCCCCCCCGAGTTTAATACCTTTTACAACCGCATTTTGTTGCATTTACAGCTGCAAGACTTTTGGGGTATGTCTATCAGTTTTGTGCACCTGGAGGCTGAAGTTTTAGCCTATTCTTCCTTGCAAAATACCTCAAGCTCAGTTAGGTTAGATGGTAATCGTTTGTGAACAGCAATTTTCAGATCTCTCCACAGATTCTCAATCAGATTGAGATGAGGACTTTGCCTTGGGCACTCTTAGCACATGCATATGTTTGTTTTAAAACATTATATTGTAGCTTTAGCTTTATATTTAGGGTTGTTTCTTGCTGAAGGGTGAACCTTTCTCCCAGTCTCCGGTCTTTTACAGACTCCAGCAGGTTTTCTTCCAAGATTCCCCTGCATTTGGCTCCATCCATGTTCCCATCAACTTTCGCCATCTTTCCTGTCCCTGCTGAAGAAAAGCTCCCCCAGAGCATGATGCTGCCACCACCATGTTTGACAGTAGGGATGAGGTGTTGGGGCTGATGTGCAGTGTTACTTTTACGCCAAACACAGCGTTTTGCGTTTGCGTTAATAAGTTACATTTTGGTGTCATTTGACCAGAGCACCATGTCTGCAGTGTCTCTTATGTGACTTTTAGGAAACTGCAAAAGGGACTTCTTATGTTCCTTTAAAAAATGGCTCTGTTCTTGCCACTCTTCCATAAAGACCAGATTTGTGCAATGCGATCAAAGGCTTCTTGGCTGCATTTCTGATGAGTGTGCTCCTTCTTTAGTCTGAAAGTTTAGAGGGACGGCCTTCTCTTGGTAGGCTTGCAATGGTGAGATAGGCCTACTCTTTTCCTTTCCGGATGATGGATTAAACTGTCATGGGATGTTCAAAGTTCAGGAAATCTTTTTTATAACCTTGTCCTGCTTTAAACCTCTCCACATTTTTAAGAAAATTAAGAAAAATCAAAAATGAATCAAATTAACTTTATCCCAGACCTGTCTGGTGTGCTTTGGACTTCATGATGCTGTTTGCTCCCTAATGTTCTCCTAACAGACGTCTGACATCACAGAACAGCTGTATTTACACTAAGACTTGATTACACATAGGTAAACTCTATTTTGTTATTAGGTCAACAAGTGATCAGTTAAAACATCATCAGGAAACTAAAGACAACTGGTTGCACTGAGAGAAAAAGGGGCTTTCATTTGTACAACAAGTTTAAAATCATATAAATATGAATATAAATTGTGTTCCACTTCACGATGGTGTGCCACTTTATATGCTGGTCTGTCACATAAAACTTAACGAAATATATTTATGTTTGTGGCTGTAATGTGCCAAAATGTTAAAAAGTTTAAGGGTATGAATACTGTGCCTGTGGTGTCTGGTATTCTACCTGCCACATAATGCTGTTGAAGACTGCTGTTGTGGATTTGGTGAATTTTAGGTTAACTTGTAGAAAAATATCAGACTTTTTTGAAAAAAAGATCAGAATAAGCTTGAACTAATTTACTAATACCGTCAGTCAGTGATTAAAACTTTTCTGTATGACACGTTTCACCCTGGGTACGTTTGAAGTTTTTATTTTTATTTATATGTCTGAGGTGGTGCAAATGTGGTCAATAGAATGTACCGTCTTGTACATGTGTTTTGCTAAGAAAACAAACCCAAACCTTTGAAGCAGTTTGTATGTACATCGTTCTGACAGATTTGTCAAGTCAGTGTTTTGTCAGCAATTACAGAATCCTGCACAAACGTGTGCTACGTTTTCACGAAAGTGATTTTGTCACAAGAGCAGCTCGACTGAAGCTGGAAGAGGGCCGCCTGGTTGTGATGAAATCAATGGCCCGAGGATTCCTGGCAGGGAGCTATGACCCATTTCTGGAAAAGCTGTGACGTCACCGCATGGCCTCTGTCAAAGCTGAAGTCAGCAACGTGTAAAGATGTTTTTCAAAGTGTGAATGTGTGTGTGTTTATGTCTGCCTGCAGATGTGTGTAGGTGAATATGAAGGTGGTATGCAGTTCAAGTGGCCTGTTGTAATGATATATAGTGTGTGTGTGTGTGTGTGTGTGTGTGTGTGTGTGTGTGTGTGTGTTCACATGTAGGAGGCAGCCATGCCTTGGAATAATTACAAGTCTTTGTAAACAGTGGGCGGAAAGACGGGTGAAGGTGAAACTGTAGGACTGAATAAATATTGAAGTTTGTGAGCACAGGTGTAACTGAGGATGTGTTTAATACGGTGGCCCTGAAGGGAAAACACAACAACAAATGAAAAAGACATCAAGGCAAATCATAAAACACAATGACAAACAAACAGTGCTGCTCAAGTGCAAAACATATGTAGTTGTGTTTTCCCTAACGTCGTTATGTTTTCTGATTTGCCATAGTGATTTTCTAATTCTGTGGGTTTTTTTTGGGCCATTGTGTTTTTTGATTTGCTTTTATGTTTCTTAGTTTGCTGTTTTGTACTTCAGGAGCACTGTTGAACACTGTCATTGTGTTTTATGATTTGCCTTTTGGTTTTCTGCTGTGTCTTTCACTTTGTTGATGTGTTTTGTCACTTAAAGGCTACCGTAGTATGTTTAAATCCAATAGTGAAATTTCAAAATCCCAAAACACACTAATTTTAATTACAAAACTTTATTTTGTACCCTGTACAATAGTGTTTATAAAAAATACATAATATGCAGAAAAATATACAAAACGCACATTTATTGTTAAAAAAAGTAACCCCATGCCTTGAAAGATGTGGAATAAAATATTCAAGTCATAGAAACACCTTACCATTACAAAAAATATCAAATGTCATTAAAATACAAATATTCTGGCAGGGTTTGAGATTTAAGAAAATACACTTCAGGAGAATTTGCTACATGGTGTGTTGTGAAACTTGTGAGGCAAATACATCTATGCACTGGCCAGTACCTGTGCATGCACCAGGAATCAGCTCTTGCCTTGACATAGCCTATGCTAGCAGTGCCAAGACAATGTGCAAAGGAGCATAAGAAGTGGACAGTCTGAGATGAGCTTAAAGATGAAGATCCTTGCAAAGGACAAGTAGTCAGTCCACCCACACTCCTTCTATATGGGTCTGTAGGAGGATCTGACAAATGTCCTCGAGAACAGTCTGTTACATTTTGCTAAGCTCTGTGAAATTCTTAATTAACCACAAAATAAATAGTTTAAATATCACAATCTGAATAAAATACAAAAAAAAATCTATAAGTGGCTGTGACGTGCCAGCTGTGTGTTCAACAGGTCTTGAGTGTGTCCAGACCCAGCACGAGTTTGTTTGTGTACTCTTTAAGCCGGTGCAGAGTTGCCAGCCCTAAGGTGATGCTAAAAGCCTTGTAGTCCTTCAGGCAGGCATCCAGCTTCTCGAACGAAGCAGGCTCCTTGGTAGGGCACTGCAGAGAGGCCATGTAACGCTCCAGGTAGCTGCTTAGGGAGCTCAGGTGCAGTTTGAGCTGTGCACTGAGAACTTGCAGGCTGTCGTCCATCCTCTGGAAGGCCCTCAGGCTCTGGGCCACGGACCCCAGGCCCTGGATGGGCTGTTTCCCCGGTACGCAGTCTGGGATCTTGAAGGAGACATTTACCTCTATTGAGTACTGTGGGATAAATACATAAAAGATGTCATTGAACACACAATACTACTTTAGTTTTACATGAAGGCATCAGCATCTTAGGGGAAAAAAACACAATGAACAATGCAACCAAAGCAATTCAAAGAGCACAACTAGATAAGGCAAAGTATCGCAGATCTGGTGCAGGGTCTTACCTCTTCAATTTGTGTATCAATAGTTTTTCTGATGATTTGAATCATGCGTTTTATACTGTCCAACTGCACAGGCTTTCCATGGCATATTGGCAGAACAACCAATAGACAGGGCAAGAGCAGGGTGATGCAGTTGACCATTGTTCCTCAGAGAGTGTGTGTCTGTCTCTGTACTTTTTTAAAACCTGAAAAAAAGAACATAAACATTTTATTTTCTCTTCCTCTGATGAATGCATACAGCCTTGACTTGACTTGACAAATTATTTGACGTGATCACTCAACCATAGATATAACTCAGCATAATTTCATACATGATCTAAAAACAGAACATTGCCGTGCTTTTCATTTGTGTTGGTTTGAATATGACAGTCTATTAAACAATTAGTTATCTTAATTTTTTGTAAGAATTACTCAGATACCCACAAAAGAGCAGCATCGACACTGTGTAAACCTCAATGATGCAATATTTATTTTCTTCGGTGACATCGCTCTGAATAGTTTGTTCAACTCTGCTTCATCATGCAGCATTAGGTTTCATGAGAAGCAGAGCTGGTGCAGGATATCTTGATATTTGATATATGATTAGTCAACAGGATTACAATTTAAAAAAATGCCAGGTTTTAAATTGGTCTCAATAGTAAAAAAAAATCTCTCAGATAACAAAGCAACCCCAACAAGAATGAAAGCACAAAAAACAGCATCAACCTTCTTAGCATGACAACAGCAACAAGCATTCAAGTGTTACAAATAACAGTGATTGAACCTAATGCTTCAACACATTAATTAATCAAAAGTACTGGATCCAGATGCCGCCTCATCCCAGATATCCTAATCCTAATGTCCCTGACCTACCCATCCTAGTACCAACGCTCTTGGTACCTACATGTGAAGTGAAGTGAGTAGAGCTGAGTTGTGCAGTGGAGTGGAGAAGTGTGGAGATGGGAGAGCAAGTGGGTCTTACCTCTGGGGTGGCAGGCTGGAGGGCTTGTGTCAACCTTAGGCTCCATCAGTGGGGCGCTTATATAGCTGATAGCTGTTGACTCATCAGTGAATCATCTAAAGCTCAGCTCCCCATGTTGTCCCATGGCTCTGAAGCGGTCAACAAAACACACCTCCCTGCTACACACACACACACACACACACACACACTTCCTGTGCTAGACCATGCAGCTAGACTGTCCAGAATGATGCCTCTTACAACTACATCCCAGCCTTGTTTTCATCACAAAGCAAGACAGATGAGCCACACATTCAATACGTCTTTGGTACTTTAAGGAACACACTTCATTGTCCTAATTGTTTATGTTGGTCCACTTGGCTTCGTGGTATTGTTCACTAATAGCATTTTATGATCTACTGTAAACTGTGATAAGTGTTTCTCATTTATACACAACCCCTCTGCAAATAACTTACTATGTCAAGTCAATTTTAAATCATCCTGGAAAGAGTATTTTGAAAGGAAGGGTTAATTTTCCTCCATACGACAAATTAAACACAGACTGTTGACTTTGAGTGTTTGCATAAAGAAGGCTCAGACAACCTTAACTCACCTTATTCTTCTATGCACGTGTGTGTCAGCAGGTTGATGTCCCACTGTTGCAGTGGTGTACACTAGATGAGGGCTATAGATGATTCCAGCCATCCCATATCTCCTGAGCTGATATACTTTTTTGCTGTGTGGTGTTGAGTGTCTGCAGATGTGTGCATCTTATGTAAGGACACAAGGCTGGTAAAGAACAACGGCTGGATGTCCACATAGTTAATGCTTGTATGGCCCTCGATACATTTAACATTTCAAACCATTGAGGAAACCATTGAGTGTGGTGAGTTTGGTGAGTTTGGTTTGTGACTCTTGCTTTCTCTGTCTGTCTCTCTTCTCTCTCTCTCTCTCTCTCTCTCTCTATATATATATATATATTTTTTTTTTTTTTTTTTTTTCTCTCTCTATTTCTCTTTCTGTCTCTTTCTTTTGCTCTCTCTCTCTCCCGATTGTATCTGGTCTGTGTGGTGAGTTTGTGAGTTTAAGCGTAAATCTCTCTCTCTCTTGGATAGCTTTATACTCTATACTGTGTCGAGAGTCTGTGTGGTGAGTTTGGTTTGTGACTCTCTCGCTTTCTCTGTCTGTCTCTCTTTTTTTCTCTCTCTCTCTCTCTATATATATTTTTCTCTCTCTCTCTCTCTCTCTCTCTCTCTCTCTCTCTCTCTCTCTCTCTCTCTCTCTCTCTCTCTCTCTCTCTCTCTCTCTCCCTCCCTCTCCCTCCCTATTCCTCCCTCCCTGTATGTATGTGTGTGTGCGCATATGCCCACATGTGCATACTCCTATAGGCACACGTGCATCCATAATTCAATCGGGGGAGTCTCTTTGCCTGGATTTCTCTGCTTCCAGGATAAGGTGACTCACTGATCACCTTGCGGCTGTCCTGTGATCAGCTTACATCCCATTTCCCCTTTGCCTTTTGCCCTCTGTTCCTTTACACGTACGTCACAGAGAGAGAGAGAGAGAGAGAGAGAGAGAGAGAGAGAGAGAGAGAGAGAGAGAGAGAGAGAGAGAGAAATTAACCACATGCCAGCTTGCCCCTCCTGTTGCTACGGTTACAACCTGACCTCTGACCCTCAAGTTCCATGACCACTTTAACAACAGTGCCACTGTCGGGAAGGGGAACAGTGAAAGCTCTCCAGCTAGTTTTTAGCAACATGAGTGCCACAAGGTATCTCAGCTCAAAGACATAAATTGGCAGTAGTTGTAGCTATGCCTATCTATGCCATCCAAATGATTATGAGCCATTAACAACATCAGTGATCAATCCTGAAAGATATTCTTTACATTTTAATTAATTGTCTTTGAGGTCAAAGTCTTTGATGTGAAGCACACTTGGGATCTGATGAGCAGATTCTTTCTCTTTCTCTCTCTCTCTCTCTCCTTATCTCTTCTCTCTCTCTCTCTCTCTCTCTCTCTCTCTCTCTCTCTCTCTCTCCTTCTCTCTTTCTCTCTCTTGCAAACACAAAAGACAATTTTGTGTGTTTGTGTTTGTGTGCAAGTATGTGCATGGGTTTGCACAGATGTCAGTTATTGAGCCATTGCATGGTCAACAAGCCACTTTCCAGCTAATGTCTGCTCAGTCAGTTATGGTAAAAGCAAAGCTTACTGGAATCCGGCACAGAAAATTGGAGAAGTATGTCAAGTTATGTGATCAAGTTACTATTTTGGGACCAGGTACTGAGGTATTGTTTCAAAACTACATGCAGAGTCAGGCCGCGCATGTTACATTCTGTGTGTGTGTGTGTGTGTGTGTGTGTGTGTGTTTCCTGTCTTTCCTCACAGCCAGGTTTGCTTTAGCCCCCCCGGGACTGAGTGAGTGCGTAAGCGCAAGTGTTAGACGACACGGTGCATTCAGGAACCAGTGAAGATGGTTTTTTTTTTTTTTTTTGCTGCCCTGCAGTTATCAGAACGTGTCCACTGATTTCCCAAAACTTACACAAACCCATACCAACAACCTTATCTCTGACGTCTGTCTTTTAATGGTCATTGTTGAACAGGGCTGTAAAAACCCTCATAGGGAGTCATAGAAACTCAAAATGAAGACGTCAACCCAGCCAGTAATAATCACATCAGAAGTTTGGCAGAGGCTTTTATCCTAACTGGGTTACTGTAAGAGAAGTGCATAAATGAAGTTCCTATTGTATATATAAGCTCCCAAAGGCACCCTTCATCTTGCCAGAGATCTGATTTACAGTCAGTCCGAGGTGACAGTCTTTTTCTTCTGTGCGAGCTCTCTGTGGTATCTGTCTTTTATTATCCTTTCCCCTTCCTTTTGAGATGTTGTTTGGTCGGGATCAAATGCCTTTTTTTTTTTACAGTGGTGGGCAGCTTCAGCAGACTAGTGTTGGAGGAAAGAGGCTGGCTCGGATAGGCTATACATAGTGATGTTCAACAGATGAGGAGAGAGAGAGAGAGAGAGAGAGAGAGAGAGAGAGAGAGAGAGAGAGAGAGAGAGAGAGAGAGAGAGAGAGAGAGAGAGAGGAAAAGACGGAAAAGGTTGTTGGGAAATGTAACCCTTCAGAGACCAGGCATTCCCTCACTTCAAATTGACTGGGTATTGTTACGAATAAAAGACAAAACTAAAGACAAACTGTAAATGTAAAACAGATGTGCAAAACAGCTATTTTTATTTCTGTCCACTGTCTTGACTATGTGTTGTACATACTTAGGAAATTTGTGGGAAATATGGGTATTTTTAGAAACCTAAGCCTAGAAAAAGGATGTGAACATGGCTAAGGTATCTAAGGAATGTAGGACCTTTTCCCCTTGTTTTTGATACGACTTGACTTTGCTTGGAATGCAGCCTAAGAGCAAGGAGAACGAGTTCATGTTCATCGTTTCTGGGTAAGTCTGTGCACATTGTAAAATATGAAAATCTAACCTTTGCATCATAACAAATACCTTACAGTAATGAAGAGTCTATTGCGGTAAATAAGAGTTTATTTCAGCAAATTCCATGATGTGTCTAACATTTCTGTGGACCACACCAACGGGTGTATCTGTGTGTGTGTGTGTGTGTCACGGGGTGTTTCTTCTCCTTTTTTTCTGTGCTGTGTTGAAAAAATGACCTCAAGCCACAACTGTCTGGTCTCACTGTGTTTATTTCTATATACATGAACGCTCACATGCAACACAGGTCCAGGACAAGAGAGAGAGCGGTGGGCGAACAACATCTCAAGCTATGCAAAGTCCAAATTCCTGGGCCTGAGCCGCATGCTTCCCCCTATCCTCTGCAAAGAAAGCTTTGGGGAAATTAGGATACAGCCCAGTTCCATAAGAGTTGGGACGTTGTGTTAAATGTAAATCAAAAATAAATGCTATAATTCTCAAATCATACAAGCAATATATTTATTTGAGAATAGTCCAAGGACAACATCATCAGTTATTAAAACTGTTTTTTTTTATTGTTGTATGGGATATTTGTGGTCATTTCAAATTTGAGGCCAGCAACATGTCTCAAAAAAGTTGGGACTGTGTCAATTAGGGGCAGGAAAAGTTGAGTAAAACTAAAGAAAAGACAATGGAGAACACTTTACAGTTAATTGCGTTCACTGACAAGATGATTTTGTATAAAAAATGGCTTTCTTTCTTGTCTTTGACATGATTTCAGCAGCGGTAGGCATCTTCTTCATCATGTTTTCCTTTTTATTATGCTTAAAATGTGACAGATCTGGACAGCACACTGGCCATTTTAGCATCTGGTTGCCCTTATGATGGAGCCACACTGTTGGAATTTTGTATGGAATGCAGTTTGCCCTCATTATGTGGTAATATTTAAGGTCTACCCTCAAAATATAATGACTGAGTGGCATCTTGTGCTGCTAAAAACCTATATATAGATCATTCAACATTAATTTTAACTCTTCAGATGAGTAAGCAGACCATAACCAAGGCACTACTGCACCCCCATACAATCATAGATGCTGCCTTTTGAACTGACCACTAAAACAAGAAGGATGATTCATCTCCTCTGTAACTTGGAAGATGCAGGACTCTATGATTTCCAAAATGAATTACAAAATTCCAACTTTTGTAACACATTTTCCACGTGTTCTGGATCCATTTGAAATGGATCTGGGCTAAGACAGTTAAAGCTCATGGCCAAATATTAAGTATTCATGGCATAGTCAAGTTCGACAGCTGTCATGGCTGGAGTGTCAAAGTATGTTTACAGACAATTAGTATGGAAGTGCAGTATTGCCTTGGTTGTGGTCCGCGTAGTCTTATGGAGAGTTCAAATTAGAGCTAAATGACGCATAATAAAAAGGAAAACATGACAATAAAAACGCCTACCACTTGGGCTCCTGAAATCATATTCATAGGACATCATGAAATCATAGGACAAGAAAGAAAGCCATTTTTTATACAAAATCATCTTGTCAGTAAACATTTTTCTTTAGTCTTACTCAACTTTTCCTGCCTTTTATTGACACCGTCCCAACTTTTCTGAGACATGTTGTTGGCCATGTTTAAAATAGCCATAAACATCCCATACAACAATAACAAAAATCCTGTTTCAATAACTGATATATTGTCCTTGGACTATTCATAAACAAATATATTGCTTGTGTGATTTAGGAATTATAGCATTCATACTTTATTACCTGGTCCCCGGAGGGATTGACCAGGTATTGCAATGACCCTGTCCGTCTGTGTGTGTGTGTGTGTGTGTGTGTGTGTGTTTCTGTCTGTGTGTATGTGTGTGTGTGTGTCTGTCCGCCCATATGGGGGACCAGGTTGCCATCTCTGATTGCGCTTGTTTACATTTAACACAACGTCCCAATTTGTATGGAATTGGGGTTGTACAAAGAATGTACAAAAACTCTCTGTGAAATCATAGCTTAATTAGAAAAATGCAATGAAACACATTTAATACGAAAGACATTTGTGAACATATTTAGTGTTTGAGTTTGTGTGTGTGTGTGTGTGTGTGTGTGTGTGTGTGTGTATGTGTGTGTGTGCATGTGTTTTTAATACCACATCTAGGTTTTTTCATTACACCTCTGTGTAGCATACCTCTGTCCAGTAGAGCCTGTGCTCTAGCAGCTCAGATGCTTCTCAGAATTTAAAAAAAAAATCTGTCGATGATCATTTTCAGAAAAATGCATTTCAACATGTCAGTGCTATTAGAGGTTTTGGAAACAGCACACTGGTAATCACTCATCAAGTTCTTATCTTTGTAAATGACAGGTTCGCACGTGACGATAATACTAAATCGTATAGGTAAACCAGGACACATCAACAGATGCCGCACACAGACAGGCAAGAGACACAGACATCTGGCAAGAGGCTTCAGACAGACAAGCAAAACAGACAGACACCAGACAGCCAGAACCTCACATAAATAGTTACTAATACTGATAAGTGTGAATACAGGAAAGTGACTGACGGTGAAAGTACAGGAATTGAAAGGGTCATAAATTAAACATGCCTTTCGCGTGTTGAGCCACATGACGTACGGGTTGAGATGAGTCAGATGACTTTAATGGAGGCTCTGTCCCAAGCCTTCGTCGCCCCACCCCCCACAAGCAGACAGATAGACTCACACACGCGCACAAACACACACACACACACACACACACACACACACACTGGTAGATAGATGTGACCATAAGCAACACACACACACACACACACACACACACACACACACACACACACACACACACACACACACACACTGGCAGGCACAGACTCAGGTCTGGCACACTTGCCTCTCAGGTTTCAGCTTCATGAATATTGAATGAAGTCAGGTGAGAGTGAAACATGTCTGGATCAGTTTCCGGAAGGACCTTTGACTGTAATTAAAAACATCTCAGACTAAGGCTACATACAGTAGTTGGACACATATTTACAGTATTTCGCTGCGTTCATCAAGGTAGCAATACATTAATTTTGTAAAATAAGGTTGCTGCCTGGCATTCACACAAAAAAATATTCCTAACACATTAACTGTAATGAGTGAGGCCACTGTGGCATTGGAGGATATGGCCATCTGATGAGAGGTCATTCCATGCCAACTCAACCAATATTGAGAAAAGTTCCATGGGCACCATCTCAGATTTTGCTCAAAATTGCAATTGAAATTACTCAAAATATACCTCTGTGGGAGCAATGGAAAATCCCCAAGGGTTAGATCAAAATATCAAGCATTTAGATTTTATTGCCCTGGCCCTTTTTCACTCCTGCTGATTACCACACTCATTTTTTATGGTTTTTGGAGGCCCTAACCACATTTCTAGATATAGATATAAGCCTGACAATTTGACAATTGGTATTCTAATCAATTCACACTTGCTCTTTTAGAATGCTCTGACAGTGTTGATTAAAACGTACAGGCATCTCAAAACTTCTAACAGCTAAATCGTAATTATTGCCGTCAGGCAACAAGGTGATTATCTTACCTGTGCTTCTTGTTGATGTGGTCTTTCATGGACTGTGGACTGTCATGAATCAGAATGGTGGCTTAAATTTCACTGGAGGCTGTTAAAAAGGCCCTTGACTCAGCATGACTGGCTCCAGTGCGTCAGATAGACGTTGAGGTCAAAGCTGAGGTGATGGCTTTCTCTAATGTCGCATTTTGACATTTGGCAACCAAAATCCACCACCTGTATGAGTTCACTTGAGTGTCTTCCATAAGCTCTCCTCCCAATGCACGTGTTGCAACCTCCCCTCATATCAGCAGTGACATGTGATTGACAGGTAGGTTGCTAGAGAAATTGTTTTCCTTAGTTTTCTTAGTTACTGTAACTGTTGGGTGTTCTACCACCCTATGTACAGCGCCTGAAGATTCAACAGAACTTTCCCTATATCACAAAGCACACGAATGACTAAACTGTAAAAATTATGAAGCACCAGGTATTTACAACTGTTTCAAGCTGTTTGTTGTATGTGAATATTTGTATATATGTGTTCAGAAATGGGCTTAATGACCTCTTTTACACTGTTGATTGCAGCAACATCGTTCAGGAGAGCAGGTGCCAACAGAAGACAGCAAATCAGCTTCAGCAATGGCTGGAGAACATCTGGATCTGGCAGCTCTACGTCTCTATACCAGCCTACGCCTGGTCACCCCCCTGGACTTAACATAGCAATACTTTGTGCCGACGTTGGCTGCTATTAGTACATATGTTCTATGATAAAAAAAAATCTCTGGTCTGTAAAGATGTATTTGATGTGGCAGACAAAAGGACACTAGCTTCCAACCGATGTCCATAACGCACATGCATACCTTGGAGGAAGCACCGACTCGCACACACCGCAGTCTAATGTTGAACTATACCCAGATCAGACCCGTTCATTTATACTACATTTTATGGTTATTCTCCTTAAAATACCTGCACTGCCATGACCATGAAATGGTCTTACCATCACAACACCTATGTTCACAACACCATGGTCAAAAGATGAGGGGCATTTCGGTCAAAATATGTGGCGATTCAGCGGGCACTATAGCCATTTTTAGTGTGTCTGCGCTGCCACCCTCTGGCTGAACACATAGCCTCCGAATACAGGTGAAGATCCCATGATCCCACAATGCGGTAGGCTAGTTTCTTAAAAAAATTGAACCTGATACAACGCTAGTGATCGTATATGGCATATTTACAGCAAGTCCAACTCAAACTACTGTAAAACCCATCTATTACAGAAAAAACGTGCTATCTTAACTTTAGTTTACGGTGGGTATGCCAGTCTGGAGATGGATTTAAATTCCTTAAAAACGAGGCTCTTGAAGCAGCAAGTCGCCATCTAGTGGCGTAGATATTGAGGTATCTGATGGTGTTCAAGCAGCGAAGCAGCGCAGCACGCAACACGAAGGGCGAGAGAATAACCAAGCTGTGGACTGGTTTTAGTAATGTGTTTAATACAAAGACATGTAACACACACACTGTAACATACAACACATGCAACGTCTGTAAAATGCATACATACTTTACATGGGCCATCTTAGCTGTGAAGTCTGAATTTAATTTTCAAGTGAGGATTATTGAAGACTATGCCACACTGAAAGAGAGAAATCTTATATCTCATTAAGGAACAAGCTGATTGAGTAAACAGTTATTCATATGTATGGGACTATATCTTTTGTATGACTGTGGGGGTGAGGGTTAGAATTTCTTCTGTGCCTTGATTTAGAAAAAAAAGATCTTACTGGAAACGTGCACAGCATTAAATACTGTATGCAGCAAATCCATATCTGTCTGTTTTCCAATTTCAGGCAAAATGGCAGTACGTATACTTACAGACACACTGTTAATTTCCAGTCAAGACATCACATGAAGACAACACAAGAGGTGAGCTCAGCATCAATCATGTAAAAGGCTGGCTTTTAAAAGGCCTCTCTACATAGGCAGTATAGAGAGGGGGCTTTAGGTATACAGACAGATGTAGATACCAGAGGTGAACACAGTCACGATGCCTGATTAGGAGTGGTCTATTAGATTTGAGCACCAACTCTCCTACCTTCACCGACGGACATTCACTCCTCCTGCATTCAGCCCCTGTCTGCTCTGCTCTGTTTGTTCCTATGTGCAGAGGTAACATGCATTACTGTCTTTATGAAAGAAAAAAAAAATAAAACATAAGAGACTTTCTGAGAAACAAGAGACAACAACAGACCTCTTCAGATTAATCGCATGTGCAAAATTGCAAAACTGTCTGAAATTACAAACACTAATTTGCAGACCATCCTTGTATGTATTACAAACTGCCATTTTAATTAATGTCAGTATGTAAACCACATTCATCATGAGTGTGCTGGAGTGATTTTACCAGTGTGTGAGCGTCACACCAGTTTGGGTGTGCTTGGGCACATCTGTGCATTATGCTGGGAGCATGCAGGCATGTGTGTACATCTCCTGGCGTGGGCCTCAATATATGCTTGCTTAATCACTGAAGCTGTGTGTGTGTGTGTGTGTGTGTGTGTGTGTGTGTGTGTGTGTGTGTGTGTGTGTGTGTGTGTGTGTGTGTGTGTGTGTGTGTCTGTGTCTGTGTAAAAAATGCACACTTAAGCACTGAATCTGTGTGTGTGTGTGTGTGTGTGTGTGTGTGTGTGTGTGTGTGTGTGTGTGTGTGTGTGTGTGTCTGTGTCTGTGTCTGTGTAAAAAATGCACACTTAAGCACTGAATCTCTCTGTGTGTGTGTGTGTGTGTGTGTGTGTGTGTGTGTGTGTGTGTGTGTGTGTGTGTGTGTGTTTGTCTGTCTGTCTGTGTGTAAGAGAGAGCACACACAGGTGTTGACCAGTTCCATGACGTGAGCTTATCTGACGGTCCTGGGGCCTTTTGGATGGCAGCAAGGGTCCCCAGCAGATACTTTTTGGGGTAAGGGCTTCCTGGCTATTTGGTTAAGGAACAGCAAGCCCAGACCGCAAAAAGATCCGACGGGGACAAATGGTGGAGAGGCTGTGACAGACTCACAGTGTGACAGGGAAACAGCAGCCAGCCATCTGAAACCACACAAACAGACCAAGACAGTGAGGATAACTCTCTCTCTCTACTCCTGATTGAGTAGAAAAACCATCTAGCATATATTTTTTTTCTGTAGAGACGGAAGGGACCAAAACAGAAATTACATAAATTTAAGCAGTAAAGCAAAAACAAACAGTTGCTTAATTTATTTAATTCACTCTAGGAACTAAACATTTTTGTTTTAATGTACATGAAAGTTTCACTTGAATTTAATATGAATACAATGGAATTGTAACAGGTTTGTGGTGTGTGTGTGTGTGTGTGTGTGTGTGTGTGTGTGTGTGTGTGTGTGTGTGTGTGTGTGTGTGTGTGTGTGTGTGTGTGTGTGTGTGTGTGTGCACTATTCAAATAGTACAGATAACTGCAATGTTTTTATATGTATACTATTTCATCAACTTAATGAATGTAGGGTTAAAAAAGGGCTGATGTATTTGCCATAAATATAACCTAAAATCTATTAATATGTAGGGGGACAGATATGCATTACTGACCACTGGTATGAGCATAATTAATTGTCATACACACGCACACAAACACACACACATACACACACACACACACACACACATGCAGACATGTTCTGTAATGTATATTTTCTTTTGCAGAAGTGTGCACAACAGAACCAGACATAAAGAGGGCTGCAAAGAAGCTACAGTACTGTTGCGCAAATATGACAACATAAACATTTCAACATCTCCAATAACAAATGTATGGATATGTAAACATTCAGGAAATATATGGTGATGTGAAACTAGATTAAATGCAATTAAATAATGCTGAAGAGTTGGACTGAAAAAATGTTTTTTTTGCCTTTATATTAAGACACCTATCATTAGGTGACACAGAGTCTAAAACAAGGTGATGTTTACTCCTGACAGTTCCAGAAGCATGGTAGATAAAAAATGATATGAGAAACAGGAAATTGGGTATTCTTTGCACCAAATTCTTATTTGTATGTTACCCTATGATAAAGAATGCTTAATGATAAAGAACTCTATATCATATTTTGAATGTATGATCGCACTATACTGCATCCAAAGACCAGTGATGGGTCTGTTCCCAAGTGAAAATGCAACAGCAAGGTCTGAGAACTTTAACACATGGATGGTTTCAAGCAGGAAGAGTGTGGCGGAACAAAATGGGTTGCTGTGACATGTAAGTATGTGCTACTGAAACAAATGCTTGAGTAAATGTAGGTACTAAATATTACGGATCTGTGGAATTATATGAGAAGAAAAAAATACACATTTCAATGAATGAATGAATGAAACAGTCTCGCCTCGCTACCTAAACATCAGGTGAACCAATGACACCTGACAGGAAATCATGATGCTGAAATCTTGTCAAGTGTGTGTGTGTGTGTGTGTGTGTGTGTGTTTCTGTGTTTCTGCTTGTGTGTGTGTTTTAAGGCCTTGTTTGTAGACTTCCAATGTCAAAACACCAATTTCACGTCATCAACCATCATTTTTATGCTTGTAGCCACCAGGTAATTGATGACGGCTTACACCCAACGGTGGCGAAAAGGCTACAGCTACAAAAGCTGTTCCATATGGCATCATGTTGCAACAGAGCGGGTCATCTTTCAACAGCCACCGGTTTTACTTACATCACCACATGCGTCACAAGACCATTTCTGACACAGTTAATAATCTTTTTACTGTGTGTACTCTGTATTTCATCCTCTTAATTCGAAACTCGAAGGGAAAAAATAATGATTATTTCGTCACATGGGAGACATCAAACGCAAAAGATGAACCTGTCGTTTACCTGCCATAGGGGAACAACACATTTTAACCAAGAAGAGACGCATTGTTTTCCACAGTAGCCACCAATAGTGCAAGGCCTGTGGTTATCCACACAGGTTCAGTCAAATGACACCTACTTTAAGCATAAATCCGTGATGAATAATAGGCTGCGCGAGGGGAGATAGAAAAAGGGAGAGGAGTTAGAGGGCGCGCGGAGAGCTGTCCGTGGTTCTGAAGCCCAACTCCCGCCCGCAGTGTGGGGAACGCCCTACATTTCAAACTACGACCAGAGGAAAAAATCATGCCCATGTGAATGATGGTAAGGCTGGGATGCTGAAATTGACGCCATTACAGTATCACCTGTAGATGAGATGGCTCACTCAGTCGTTCCCCTCTCTGCCCTTTAAACTACTCACTTGAAAAAAAAATAAAAAATAAAAAATAAAACAACTGCTGTGGCGATGTGGCGTGCCATTGCACTGCATGCACATCAGCAAAAAACGTGTTCAAGAACAGACGTGCCTATCTGTTTGTCTCATTTATTGCAGACATTAGTGAAGTCGGAGGCTCAGGGAATCTCTCTCTCTCTCTCTCTCTCTCTCTCTCTCTCTCTCTCTCTCTCTCTATCTATCTATCTATCTATCTCTCTCTCTCCTCTCTCTCTCTTTCTCTCTCTCTCTGTCTCTGCACACACACACACACACACACACACACACACACACACACACACACAAAACAACAAAAAACTGGGAGCTGAACAACAGCGGCAACAAATG
>CM050208.1:15582500-15587500 GCA_027475355.1 Coilia nasus
AAGATGCTATTTGGGTAATAAGGGGCATGTACTGTAGCCCAATAAATCATAATGTTTAAGAAAGTGGACTGGCTCGTTGAAGCTGTACTGGTGTTCTGTTGAACTGGGCTACTTACTAAGTTGGACTACTTGAGGTAGGTGCTTCAGATTTCACATGAATGTTCACGTAGACTTGAAGATTACAAATGAAAACACAACACAAACACAAGAAACAAATGAATAAACTTAAACATCTAAAGAAGTGATTTGCTCAGGATGGTTGTGTGTGGAAGATAGCTAAAGATAGATAACTTTAGATGTTTTAAAATAGTTAATAAAATGCCCAAGCTTTATCTTGCTGAAATCCTGATGACCTTACATTTGGAAAATATCACATATGGACAACCCCAAAACATAACGCCTCTGGCCACAGCTATTACCAGTGTGGAAGTGAAATCATGGAAGCATTTCATTACAATTTCACAAGGTATATTAAATTACAGCAATTATCATTTCTAAAAAGGGCACAAGTCACATAGTTCATTTGGTATCAAGAAGGATGTGGCTTTTAAGGTGCAACTCTAGAGCCATGCGTCCCACTCCATACGTCTTTGTTGACCAAGAGATCAGCTCTATCACCCTCTCACTTTTGCTCAGAGGCTGAAGTGTCCTGCCTGCTGTGTAATACACTGCCATGGTGTAGGCTTCTTTTAGTCCTGCCAAAGGAAAATCATCCATATTCATACTCAAGTCTGTAAACATCTTTCTATTGCATAGCACAATACCTATGTTTCTTATATATTCTCTCTCTCTCTCTCTCTCTCTGTCTCTCTCTCTCTCTCTCTCTCTCTCTCTCTCTCTCTCTCTCTCTCTCTCTCTCTCTCCCTCTCCCTCTCTCTCTTTCTATAGCACAAACTTAATAACCTCTCCACGAACAACAGGCTTGCATCTGAGAGAGATGTAGAGGGCTGTGCTCCCTTATAAGATGAAGCAGAATCAGAGAGTGCCTCTCGGAGAAGTCAGGACCAGCTGTTTTGCATGGACAGTGAGGGGGGAGATGATTAAGGGCGGCCCATATAGGTTGTGACAAGGACTTGGCATACACGTGCTGTGCGCAAACACTCGCTGTGCATGTGAATAAAGCACTGCGTCCAGGAGGGTTCATCATCACCGGTCCCTGGCCTCTTTTAAGCGCTCCATCACATGAGTACAGTCGACATGAGGGTCATCTGTTCTGACATGATTCTTTTTTCCTGGTTCCTCATCAAAAGCCTAGGAGCTGCCATTACAATAATGCATGTGAATAGCAATGAGTGAAATAGCTAAGGTAGGCTTCTCTTTCAAGGAAAAATAAATGATAAATGGCCTCTACCAGCAACACTGGTCACTATATTTTGGGGTAATATTCTGTAAAAAAGTATAAATCAGACAGTATTATTGACAAGAAAGCATCTTCAGTGTCGCTTAGTACAATGCCTGTTAATTCTGAACTAAACTTCTGTGCGAAAAGACTATCAAATCCTGAGACAATAAGTTGAGATAATTGCTATTATAACCACATTATAACCACAAAAGTGCAGAAGGTGTAACGCACTTCACTCAATCCAGCAGCTTTTGAACAGTACGGTTTTGGGTGTCCAGATGGTGGGTGCGTAACACAGAGACAAAGTCTGGAGGCTCATTTAGGAAATCATTCCGCAGGCGAGAAAACAAACAATCTCTCCAGCCCCTCCCGTTACGACTGCAAGAGAGGAGAGGAGAGGAGAGGGGAAGCTCTGGCAGGCATCTGCGCCATTGTAGTAAAGTGCTCTCCTCTCACCAGCGCTAAATCATGCCCCGCTTCTGATGTCTTTATGCACAGTTTTATAGATACATCTTTTTGATTTATTGTTCTGTTCTCCGTGGGGGCAAGAAAAACAACAACATCCACTCCAAGAACCACCAAAACAGCTTCGTCAGCAGACTCTTATCTTGTCCGAGAAATGACAGAAATGTTTTGGAAAAAAAAAAAAAAAAAAAAAAAACATTTTTAAATATTCACTTATTGACATTAGCATTCGGCATGAGTTTTCAAATGTTTATGTTATTGCAAAACAGGTCATAACTTGTCCTATCTCTGTTTTTTCAGTGCTGTGTTAAATGTTAAATGGGCATTTTGTCAGCCATCTATCATTCTGTGGATTTACTGTGCTGGGCTGTCATCGCAGGGGAAGATACACTTCTGAGAAGCCGAAGCATCAAGAAGCGCTTTGTTTTGGCCGGCATCCTCCGCAGAAGAGCTCTGGCTCTTCTGTAAGAGTTGTTGAGATTCATAAACACATTTTTGTGTGGCGTGCAAACAGCGTCCATCTGTTCAACAGAGCGGCGATGTGTGTCTGCAGCAGATGGCTACACACCACAGCACAGCGCAGTCGGCCAAACGATGTGGAGATCTACATGGTGGCAATGGCGGTTGGCGGCCTCCACAGCCTTTTCTCTCACCGGCGGTATGCAGCGCCGTACCCCGAGTGGAGAGGCCTCGCTGAATTACCGCGAGCGCCTACACACGGCGATAATGCGATGAGATGGGAATAAATCCAGTGCCTAACCAGCCAGAGAGACCTGAAGGGCCCTTCTGCACCCTGGCCTAATCACCTCCGATCATACCCCCAGCTTCACAGAAATACGGCCATCATTGCACAGCATTAAAGCAAAAGATTTTCTTTTCTTTTTTTTCTCCGCCCGCTGGCTGATGAAGAGCTGGCAAAAGGACCAGGCCTGACAGTGCTTTTAGAGAGGTGCTCATCTCTTAACCATGGCCCCAATACTGACTGGCAGGAGGGCATCTGGGCACTTGCCTTGCGCTGCCATTTAAGTGTTTAAGCAGCAGGTGTGATGTCTCACTGGTCTGCGCTGGGCTCCAGGAGAGGATGCCCTTTGGATATCCCGGCTGGGCTCTGCACGGATGCTGCTGCTGATGCTCGGTAGATGTGTGTCCCAGTTTCGTTAAGCTAATAAGTTGTGCTGCTGGATCAGCCTATCCAACATGCCATGTGTAATTGCACTGTGTGGGTGGTGTGTGTGTGTGTGTGTCTCTGTGTCTGTGTCTGTTAGAGTGCATTGCTAGCAAGGGAGATAGGGAAGGGGGAGTGTGTGTGTGTCTGTATGTATGTGTGTCAGGGTGCATTGCTAGCAGGGGTGATGGGAAAGGAGTGTGTGTGTGTGTGTGTGTGTGTGTGTGTGTGTGTGTGTGTGTGTGTGTGTGTGTGTGTGGTGTGTGTGTGTGTGTGAAGTAGGTAGAGGTGTGGGGGCGGGAGAGTTGTGATGGGGGATGCCAGGGTTGGGGAGGGTGGGGTGGGGGGTTGCTTCATTTTCAATTAGCCAATCGTCTTGTTTTAAATGAAGGAATTAAAAGAGTGGGGTAGTAGCATTCCAGTGGCTAATGGCCTGTGACAGCAAAAAGAGCTGAATCAGGGTAAATCAACAGAAGCTGACCCGAGGAAACAGACTCCCATGTGAGCAATCGGGCAAAGTTTGTGCAGCAAGATGAGAGGAAGGGGAAAAAAAATGAGGAAAGTTGCACGAATGGAAGGTAATTATGAGCATTGGGATTTTTTGTTTTGGTTGGTCAGCAATAAAGCTATCGGTTATTTTGCGGACTGAATGACAGATTTTGTTTAAAGTAAGAGAGAAAACAGAGAGCTAGGCCATCTGAAATTAATCTTATTCTTAGATACATTTCCAATAGCTGTAACCACAGTAGAGGTATTATGGTGCATTTTCAAGAAATACGGTACTATGTTGTGGGTAAACTAATCAACATCTACACTAATTAAAGATCTCTCTGTGTGGTTAGATTCTCATATAGAACAACAAGACTGCCATTAGGGCTTTATTCAGTGCATTACAAATACCACTGAAAATAGAAACATGTGGGGTGTTTTCTTGATCTTGATTCTCCTCGGTGACAGTAATGTCATGCTAATGTTTTGTTTGTCTTATTTCACTGAAGCCAAAACCGACGTTTATGCCAAATGCATTTCGAGGAAGCTGGGAAAACAGGCTGCCTAATTACACCATGCTGACTTTAACGTCACATCCACCGCTTGAACAGTGAGAAACATCATGGCAGCCTTTGCATGAAGATGGAAATGTATTGCGCCAGACTTGGAGCATTTTGTGCCACGTTACACTCAAGACGGCTGTTTTTTCTTCTGCATTCTGTGCAGCGCCCTAAAACAACACATGATGATGTCTAAACGCTTGCCGGAGGGCTTGCGGGAAATTCAAGATGGTAGAAGATTGTGACTTCACACCTGTCCAAAGGGGTAAACAAATGGCTTTTCCACACATCATTCAAGAAGTTAATAGGGTGAACCGCTGTACCACCAGTAGGCTGGATGTGCTTATCAGGATCTGGCAATTAAAGCGCTCAGTTTGTCAGCATTCTGCTGGCCATAATGGCCACTGCCAACACCGAATGGATGTGGGCTAACTGTTATACTGATGCATGTTTCCTGTTAATAGGGACATTTAATGTCCTACTCGTTTCATTCTAATTAGTCTTTTGTGAGAATAAGATTGAATCGCTCAGTGCCCAGTTTTACACAGAAGTTAAGAAGAGTATGTTATTGCTCATTGGAAATATCAGGCCAATAAAATAATAATACAAGACTTCTTTATGGATCCAGTATAATTTATTGCGTGAGTGACTTTTATAGGCCCTGACATAAACATGTACATGTGTGTTTTTCTTAATATGACCATATGTTGATTGCATTACCATATGTATAGTTTATGCATTCACATCTCAGTACTAGTGCTGTTATAAAGCACAGCTATAAACACGTGACCCTCTCCCCCACATCCTGTGCAGTTCCCACTGTAAATTCAGTTTGCTTGCCAGCACACTGTTGGGTGCAACAATGCAGATGTAGTGTGCACATGTAGTGTGTTCGTACAGTATGTGTCCAATAGTCTCTGCAAGAAAATTGTCTTTGTATATATGTGTTGGTGTATTTGTGTGTGGGTGTGTGTGGGTG
>CM050208.1:15592500-15602500 GCA_027475355.1 Coilia nasus
CTTTAAAAATGGCTGAAGATGATAAAATTTAAGCAGGTTGTCATAAAAATAGAGAAAAGTAGCACGTTTTTGTTTTATTTTTTAATTATTATTTTAATGTGCTCTTGGCACTGTTGGGAACAATAAACGGAGGTGTCTCTCTCTCTCTCTCTCTCTCTCTCTCTCTTTGCTGATGCAGAGTCTCAAATGACCCTCAAGAGGCAGAGCTCAGCGGGGGGTGGGAGTGAGGGGGGGGTGGGGCCGCGAGGCAATTTGTGACATATGCCACCAGCAGCGCCGCCACAGTAGGAGGGATTCTCTTGAGATCTGATTCTCCGAATTTACATCTAACAAGTGATCTCTCCCCCTTGGTACAACACACAAGCCAATGAATTCTGAACTAAGACACTACTGTTTGAAACCTGTTCGAACGAAGGGGAAAAAAATCTGTGGTAGATTTAAATAGGTCTCAGTATGTGTGGCAGTAACCTCGAAGGCCAGGTATGAGCTGTGTAGCTAACAAGACATTGTGTAGCGTTGGAAGGTAGACATGGCTGCTCTAACAGGGTGAGGGTAACAGCGGACAACATGTCATTAGCGAACCTGAAGCTGTGTGGACGAACGTTCATTAAAAATACCTCCAGATACACTAGTTTGCCTCGCTCCTGCTGCGCAGACAGTTTGAAGTCTCTCCGCTATGCCCGCTTACCTGCACCACACCGGTGAATGAATAAACAGATTAATTAAATGGGGAATTAAATCAGCAATGAATGTGCTGAATGAATTAGCATGAATTTTCTGTAGCTAAGTCACCGATAAGTGTGGTCGGCTGTGTGTACTGCATGTGTAGAACGGAAGCACATTTCGCTAGTAGGCTACGGGCGGCCTGCGATTCATCAGCATAACAGCGCTGTAGTAGTGAGAGCACAGCTGACATGATGAATATCTTCACATACCTGTGAATGACCTCATACTTAACGCTTTTACAAGAGATTCCTTCTGTGCTAGGCGGCCATTTGAAAGGCCATTTTTCAAAGCGTGCTCTTGTGCTTGTAAAAGACACACTTCTTTGCTATGGTTATGAGTGCCATCAGCAGTGCTGGAGGTCATAGCTGAAACAAACAAACACACACACACACACACACACACACACACACACACACACACACACACACACACACACACACACACACACTACGCAAACACACAGGCACCTGCACACAGCCATGTGTGCGCACACACACAGGCACACACTCACACACACACAAACACACACACACTAACTACGCACACACACAGGCACATGCACATGCATACACACACTAACTACACACACACACGCACATGCACATTCACACACCAACGTCACACACACACACACATACACAGACACGCATGTACACGCGCACATACAAGAAGACAGGGACACATGCGCACACACACACACACACACACACACACACACACACGCACGCACACACATACAGACACATACACACACACATTCACACACACACACACACACCGCACCCCACACATATACACAGACACACAGACACACACACACACACACACATACACACACACACACAGCCTCACATTGAACACACACACACATCTCCTCCCAGCACTCTTGCCAGGGGTGGGCACTTACAGACTTACAGTGCTGCTCCAGACAAAAGGCCAATCTGCATCCTGTCCTCTCTCTGCTCTTCACCATATAGCACAGCACTCCATTTCATTGCCCGCGCTCCGCACCACGCCTCGCTGCGCCTCGTGTGACATTTCACAAAGGTCTCTCGGGAGTGCTGCATAATAAGCCCATGTAGCCTCTGCCGTCCCCGTAACTGTCCGTGGTGCTGATCACCCCCCCCCCCCCGCCCCCACCCCCCACAACACTCACACATACACTCCACCTTGTATTAGTGCACAGCCTCCCCCACCCCCACTCTGCACCGCACCGCACCGCACCGCACCGCACCGCACCCCAACACCATGACAAATGGGCCTCGCATGCGGGAGGTGTGGGCCGTGACTTTGTTTGTAGAAATATTTCCCCGGCCCTAATTTAACTAATGAAAGATTAATGGCGGGATCAGGCCCAGCGTGGTGAGTTGCCGGGGAGCGGCGAGGCTGTTTACACAGACCTGTGCTGTGCTGTGCTGGCTGGGTGGGTGTACTTGCTGGGTAGGTGGCTAGGTGCTTGGGTTGGGTCGGGTCGGGTTGGGTTGGGGTGGATAGATGGGGTGGGTGAGAAGTGTGGGGTGCGTGTCTGGGGGTGGCGGTCGGGGCTGACAAGGCCGCTCATCTCAGTGTTTATGGGCCTGCTCACCCACAGCTGCAGGTGGCTGGGCTTTAAAGCACGTAATGGATGAGCTGGCCAGCATGGGCAGTGCGGGCGGGTGCGAGTGAGCCGGTGAGGGAGGCAAGTGAGCGAAGCGCCAGGATAGACTATGCAAACGTAGGGAGCCATCACCACAAGCTATTTGCTGAGACCGGGGGCACACTTGGATGCTACATTACACGTGCACATGTTGAACATATGCACACACGCACGCACGCACACAAACACACACACATGGACACGTGGCACACACGCACACACACACACACACACACACACACACACACACCAATATGAGAATGTGCGCACACACGCACACACACGCACACACATGGACACCGATATGAGAACCCGTACACACACAAACACACACACACACACACACATATACACACACACAAACATGGACACCATGAGAACAGAACACGTACACCAATATGAGAACACGTATACACACACACATACACACACATAAACACACACACACCAACGCACAGGCACACACACCACACACATGCACACCCATATGTGAACTTTTGGCAGGTCTACAGTGCCAGTGATTCAGACAACTGTTTGGCTGACTAATACTCTAATACTGTGTTTCAAGGTGATCAATATGTTTTTGTTCTCTCCGGCCCAGAGTTTGCGTTATACAATTTGAGAAGATGGTGGGTTTTGAGGGGATTATTTTGAGCAAACCGGCTTGATTTTTGCTGCCGCTTGCTCCCTGTTGCCTGCTGACAAACAGGCAGGCTAATGCTTCTGACACCGGGCACGTCCAGCAGAGCCAGATTGCAGCTCTTTGTGGACACACAGACGGCCAGAGACTGTGTGGTTCCGAGCAGTCTAGCAGTTCCCGGAACAGTGCGGTGACACTGAAAGGCCACCACCAGGGTGAATGGGGGGTGATGGCAAAAGGGATAAAGCATGTCAGTCAAATCAGGGCCATTTCTACCCCTGTAGGGTGTTTTTTCAGAAATGGGGGGAGAGAACGAGACCAACCTGAGAGCAGTAATCAGTGCCTGCAACATGGTGTGCGTAGGTCATATTCCAGTTTAATAACATTTTTTAAGAAGAAACTACAATGTGGAATGGACAGTTCAACAAAATAATCATATAACCATTAATTTGGCTACTGAAGTTGTTATGGTAACCACATTTTCAGGTATGCATGTTCTGCATTCTTCTGTGTGTCATAATTTGTGATGGTATTGGGGATATCTACGTTGTCTTATGTTATGTTGTCTTATGTTATGTTGTCTTATGGTATGTAATAAAAAAGCTGTTGAAGTTGAAATAAGTTTACAGCCACAGCGACAGTACCGTGGTGGTAAAATCTGTGGTAACTGTTGAACTGTTGAAAATCCAAGCTGAAACATGCAATCCTCTATTTGACCTGACTGCGACTAAAATCATAATAATGAGCAGCTACAGGTGTCTTGGAAAATGATGCGAAAGAATTGTTACCCAGCATGCAAAGCTTTAGCCGCATGTGTTTCACAACAGATTAGTGCCATGGCAACTGGTATGAACTCACTCAACTCAAATAATACAACTTGTGTGATTTTTTTTGTGGTTTATTGTCATTAGGACTGGGATGCACACATTGTCATAAACACACTGTTAATTATATCTGTGTTGCTAAGACAACGAAAAAAGTCATTAATCCCTCATTAAGCATATCCACGGGAGGAATCCCCTGTATTTTCACAAGACAAACACGATAAACAGAAGTGTAAAAAACACGCCGTGATGGTGTCTGGGCCTCTCCCTCTGGAACCAAGTGGCAGAGCAAATAGCACTAGGGAGATGGCGGCCATTACGGCTCTCCTGAAATAATGATTATGAGCAAATGGTCCTGACCACTGCTGTGATGGAGTGCCTGCACGAAAAAATTGATGGTGCTGGAGCAGAAGGCAGCCATTAATGGACAGCCACTCTCTTGTCAGTTTGCTGGGAAAGACAACTGGGGTGCTGATGCAGTGCTAATTGCATTGAGCCTCATTTTACAATCACCTCAGAAAACCTAAGGTATATGTCTGATCATTGATTTTACAACTCAGCTCTGCTTTTAAAAGTCGGAGGCCCTCGAGACCTCGGATAGAGGTTAGTAAACATCTATGAAATGTGCTGTCTGTAGCTGCTCCGTGTACAATCAAATGGCTATACTATGCAGCTGTGAGACTACATATTTCTGTTATATAGACTAAAGTTTATATAAATAATGAGAGTATTTGAACCATTGCTTTTCTTATTTTGACGCTCTCACGACAAATTAACTTTCACCCCTCTGATGTAGTACCAATTCTTTTGGTTGCATTACATTTGCATTTCAATAAAATGCATTACAATAGGACATTTCACCTTGGTGTGCTATTATAACCCTTATTTCAGACTCTGGGACAGAGAACAGCCTTCTGTGACATTGGATTTGTCTGGCATGATGGTAGTTAATGCTGATATAAAAAGAACTGGTCCAGACAGCATGATGCCACAAGAAAACAAGCTCTTTCATCCTGCAATCAGTACACCTTCAAACCATTTCAAAAAAGGAAATTAAGAAAATTAGTTGCAGTCTTACTTTCATTCAGTGAATGCATCATCACCGTGCTGTGTTTAATTTACACAAGATGACTAAATTAAAGACAAGTACACTGAAACGCATTAGGACATAAAACTTAATCTTAAGAAAAATCTCAGAAAAACTAAATGTAAAACTTAGAAGGCACATTAGGTAGTCCAGGTGGTTTTTTTATGAAGAACATGATGAGGTTGCCCAGGTGGTTATAGCCTATTCTAAGTAGGAATAACCTTAGTTGTTAACCCTCTAACAGAAGGCCCTTTTCATTGATTTAGTTCATCAAAACCATAGCCACTCATCTGAGAGGGGATTTCCCCACTTTTTCCGACTTTATTTTACTGGGCTTTGTCTCTAATCCACATTCTTGGAATACTTCCCTGGTAGGCTATCATCCAAATGTAAGCATTTTACATGCTGAAAACCACACGCATGCATGTGCACTACCCATGCCATGCACATGCTAATCCAACAAAGAGGACTTTGTGTCCGGTGTGTGTGAAAAACAAGACAAATGCAGAGCTATAACACAACTGCTTTGGCTTGTCAGTTGTACATTCTGTGTTTAAAATCCAGATAAGTAGATGTAACTTGTAGAGGGAATTTGTGCTTTCTGAATCCAAAGTAAACCTTTGCGATTATTTACAGAGAAGTATTCCTTTACACATCAAAAGGCATTTCTCCCTCAGGCTGTGTGGGCAATGGCTTTACTCCAAACAAATAAGTTTGTGGGGCCGATACAATCTAATGGAACATAGTGTAAGTTATTTTTGAAAAGATTTAAGTTTCATTGTGAGTAATTAGAATAAAAACAACACCCAAAACAAGCATCCACTGGGCACCTCCCCACCAATCCTGTGTTCTAATTCAGTGCTTTTTCTGCAGACAGAGAGAAACTTTAATTTTGTGTTTTCAGTCATTTGAGCTGTGCAATTCATTAAGCATTACTTGTGGGTTTTGATAGATTGAATCCTCCCTGTCTGAGAAGTTCAATGGAGAGCAGTGAACAATAAAAGAAAATACTGCAAAGACAATCTCAGTACCTATTCAGACCCATGTTCGGTTATGTAATCGGTAATACAGACTTTATTTTTACTGCATTAGCTGTTTATGTTTTCACCAGAACAAGTCTGGGGGAAGGTTGTACAACCTTTTTGAGTGTGTATGTGAGCACGGTGGTTTTTATGTCTCGTAAAATGGATGAAGTCTGGAAGCACCAGGACTCCTCCTAGAGCTAGCCATCTGCTCAAACTCAGTTACTGGACAAGAAACGAGCTTGTCAAGGCAGTGACCAAGAACCCAGCAAAAAATGTCTAACCCAGCCAGAACAGCACAACTTGGGCCGAAGTCCACGTATTGCGTCCAGCAACTACAATACACACTCACACACACACACACACACAGAGCTCTTCACCCTGGCTACTACTCCGCGATACAGCCAGAAAGGAGGGATGGGAAATGTGCACACACAGCCTTGGACTTGGCCAAGGGCTCACCTCCCGTCCCGGCTGCACAGCCCAGAGCACACAGCTGGGGATGAAGGTCTGAATGGCTTAAGGGCAAGTCTCAGAGTGGCCTTGAGTGGCAAAAGCCAGGCTGGATTGCATGCCGACCTTACCAAGCATATATAGAGAGAAGTCTAAGGACTGCAGCGCACACACACACACACACACACACACACAGACATACACACACACACACACGCACAAATACACACACATACACACGCACACACACACACACACACACACACACACACACACACACACACACTACGACATACACACACACACACCCACACACACCCACACACACACACACACACACATACACACACAGACACACACGTACACACACATAGACACACACACACACACACACACACAAGCTCCCTTCCTCTCCAGCTGGACAGAGCTCTAGGAAAGGGCTTAGAGGAGATGCGTGGTGTGGAACAGTGCAGATCCAGGTGCACAGGGCTTGTGGAGTCTTGGCCAGCAGGACCCACAGCTGTGTCCCACACCTTCTGCCAAATGTGCCTCTGAAAGGTACTGAAAATAAGCATCTAAGTGCTTATGTAAATGAGGCATTTTCCATTTCAAATTGGAAAACCATTTGCATAATGCGTGTTTATGCTTTTAGTATGGGTTATTGTATGCCATGCTAATGAGGGCTTCAATCAGTTGTGCGTTACAGTAATATCTGACAACAAAGTACGCGCAGAGAAGTCTGTCCAAAGCCGTGTTATTTACCGTAACGTGACACAATAGGACACAAAACACTGCAGAAATAATCCACCATTACGGTAGAGGTGTCCCTGGTTCATGCACTACTTACACAGAATAGGCTCCCAACAATAATATGACCTGGATTGGCACAGTACAAGGGACGGCGCAACCCGTGTCTATAAACAGCACACGTGCTGCATCGCGGCAGAACCAATGTTATTTCATAGGAAAGAGGGAGAATCTCGCAGAATCAATACCGCAATCTCTTTGCCACTAGCAATATTGACACGGGGTTTCATATAAGTGTTTAAACACACAACATACACAAACACACAGGTATACACATTTTACTCAGACACCTCTCGCTCTCTCTCTCTCTCTCTATCACACACACACATACTCTCTCTCTCTTACTCTCTGTCTTCCTCCCTCTCTCTTTCTCTCTCTCTCTCTCTCTCTCTCTCTCTCTCTCTCTCTCTCAAACACACACACACACACACAAACACATGCACACAAACACATGCGCACACACACACACACATTGTCCATATCTATATAGCCTGCAGCTCTACCTGCATTAACTGAAAACAGATGGGAGCATAGCTGTCTGGTTCATGTTAATTACAGCATTGAGTGGGCAGTGATACGCTTGGAGAAATTAGCACTGTGAGTTAGAATATGGGATACCTGCCGCTCAGGGGATCATGCAGTTCAACACATCCTCTCCTCCTCAAGCTTTTCCACGAGAGTTCTGTCTCATTTTTCCACCCCCTTTTTAAAGTGTACTTGTATACTCGTGACGTGTAGGGAGAACACATTTCAGATGGTGTCTGAACCAGCAGGGAGACTAGCAGTGTCCTAAACTGGCATACGCATGGCTGTCATGACAGATATGGAAAAGAGACGTCAGGACTTGTCTGGGACTGTTCTGGGGTCAGTTGAACTCTGGGCGGATGCATGACCTCTCTTCCCACACCCCCACTGTGCGACACACTGGGGTGCAACAGGGGTGCAATAGCAGCTGTCACATCCATCATCGAGGTGGCTGTTAGTCATGGGACAGGTCCTCTCACAATCAATGTTTACTGTGTCAGGTGTCCAGAAAAATGCTATAAAGAGCGGAATCATTCGCTCATTCATTCCCATGGTAATGCGACAGCCACTGTAGACATGACGTCACTGCACTCCAGCAGACTATGGCAGACATTTACTAAAATAGCATACGTGCATACATGTACATGCACTTGACATTAGACACACAGTTAAAAAACCCCAACCACACTCACACCGCTCACACATCTAAGCCTTTGGGCCTTCCCCCCTAAAATCAAAACAAAACGAGTGAAGCAACAGCATGAGCACTCCCTGGAGGGTGTGGTGTCTGCTCTTCCCTTCAGGATGCCCATCCTGGCCAGCCAGCCAGCCAGCGTTTCCTCGCCTTCGGTGGCAGTGTTTAGCAGCTTGTTAGCGACTGGGAGGGTGGGCGGCCCTATCTGTAAGAGGTAATTGCCTTGCTGGGCTTATTTCCCAGCTCGCACCCCCCCCCCCCCCCCCCCATCACACCCACCCCACACATACACATACACATCCACACACACACACAGACACACACACACACTTCACGACACACCACACACCACACACCCCTCCCCTGAGTCTGTCTCCCTCCCCCTGTGCTTCTCACAGGACAGCTTACAGGGGGCGGAATGGTGGTTAGGTGTGAGGTAGAGTGGGGGGTGGGGGGAGTGAGTGAGAGGGAGAGAGACACAGAGAGAGAGAAAGTGAAGGAATGAATGAGAGGTAGAGACAGAGAGGGAGATAGAGAAAGAGAGATAAAATGACAGAGAGAGAAAAAGAGAGAGAGAAAGGGAGAGAAAAAGAGTGAGAAAGAGGCAAAGAAAGAGAGAGAGGGAGAGAGAGAGAGAGAGAGAGAGAGAGAGAGAGAGGAAAGGGAGGGAGAGACGTGCTCAGATGGTGCTTATCCAGAAGCCCCCCTGGCTGGTCTGCTAATTGAGGCAGAAACAGTGAGAGAGCAGATGGAATCAAGGTGCTGAAAATTGATTCTTAGGGACTCGTCCTCGTTAATTTATTTGTTACTAAGGCACAGTGACGCCTTTCCCACAGACCAGAATCCTGCCGCTGCATACAAAACACAAAGAAAACAAGAAAACTAAGAAAAAAAGGCGGGAGAAATGAATGTCTCGCCATGCGAAGCAGCAGCACAACTTTTAAAATATACATGTTGATCTTTGAGATAGCTCAATCACTTGACATATTTCTGTGTGTTTTTTTGGCGCGCTTTCCGAAGAAGGGCCTGTTTAGGCATTATTAAATAACATTTTTATTTTGCCTTGACAACAGCAAAGACAGCACTGCGAGCCTCCTTTCATCAAAACAGCAGAAGAAAAAAAACTTCAATGGCGTTTATGCCGAGCCAAAGTCAATGCATTTTAATGAGATATTTCCATTTAGCAGAAAAATAATAAAAAAGGGACACAAAAGCAATTCGCTGAAAACACGGCACATTTAATCATATTTGCAGGACTGGCAGCTCGACGGTTGCCAACGTGACATCTTAACAACCAGAAAGACCAGCACTTCCTCAATGTCACTTTCTTTTTCTCATTCGGAGGCTTTGATTTCTGATTTGCGCCCAGTAATTACGCAAGCGGGCCAGATGGGAGAGGAGTGCCACTGCTGCGAATCCCTTTTTTTATTTATCTATTTATTTCCCCTCGGTACCCGTCCAGACCTCATGGATCTTAAGAGGCTTATGTTTCCTTCCAATCCCCTCCGGGCTCACTCTGTCACTCCGAAGCGTGCTACTAATGGAGGGGAATTAGGAGAGCCGAAGAATCGCTCCCGTTTGCTGTG
>CM050208.1:15607500-15622500 GCA_027475355.1 Coilia nasus
GGCCCCATCTGTTGTGTTCTCGTATGTTTTAATATTTAGCGCCTTCACTTTGATCTTTTGATGTATGCTCCCTGTGCAGTGGCAGCCTACACAGAGGACTAAGTCAGCTATAGACGTCAGATCTTTCTGAAGCCCTGTGCAGTGTCCCCATATGCCATATACTCGTGTGCCATGTTGATGGCCAGGCTCCAGGACTGTCTACTAGAGACAGGACGTGTTCTGGGTAGACTTCTAAAAGTTTTTTTTTTTTTTTCAAACAGGTCTTTTGAGGTCATCTGCATTGACGGAGTCAAAACTGGACATGTTTCTAATAGAAGTTGTTTTTGTTTGTTTCCATTCTTGCTTTGCCCTTTCAAACCATGTGATTTGAAATAAAGTAGCCTAAGGTGATGGCCAATTTGGGCTGCACAAAAACAGAACCTTGTGAGAAATCCCTCACCACATTTCTTGAACTGTATTGGTTTATTTGAGAAAAAAAAAAACATAAAAACCCATTTACTGTTGCAGTCACGTATAACTATAATAAAAATGAAATTAACCAAACTGAAACTTCTAAGTTGAATCTAATGCATATCATCAGGCCTTGCATCTGAACTGTCTGGAGCTTTAGTGTGTCTCACGCATTTGTCACACAGCCAAAACCTGAGTTTGTTACAGCGATAACATTTTAAAGGGGTGCACATGGCTGGAATCCATGACAAGTATGCAGTGTTATTGTTTTAGGATGATATACGTCCATTTATGAAGACGTTGTCAACATCAACATTAAATATAACTAGGCGCTGTAAATGTGGAAACAATGCCATGTTATAACACCTGGTGCAGTGATGGGCTAGCTGACAATCGAGTACAACATTTTTTTTCCCACCCATTCACTACATAAGCTAATTCGAATTAGCACAGTTCTTCAGTCAGGGAGAGAGGTAACATTTTGAGACCACCTGTATCGAGTGCACAGGTGGAATAAGGTCACTTGGAACTTGCCCATCAGGATGCAGGATAGCTTGTGTGGTCTGCAGTGCCTCTGCAGTCTGACAAGGAGGATCGTTAAGGTGAGAGATTAGTTTGGGGAAGGGAAGAAAGGGAACAGGTTTGTGTGGTCTCGTCCAGATGGCAGCGCAGCACAGCGCTAAACATAACTCTAACCGTCTTCATTAGCCTCTGCTAGCGCCACGTTACCGCCTTATTACTTTCATCTGTGCGTTGTAAAAGCAGTCATGGTCTTTACCTGGCTTGTTAATGAAATAAGCCAAGGAAGTAAATTATTCAAATATTTCTTTTAAACCTCTCAGCCTTGAAAAAAAACAGCCAAAAACAAACAACTAGAAATGCTGTGAAAGTCTTTAAGCATTACATGAAAAAGATAATTGGGAAGGGGTAGTCAAATCATAACACACAAATGCACAAGTGTGTGCAGGCAGAAAACACATAACAACACAGAGTTGTGCACGTGCACAGCATTGCTCATCTATCCGAGGCTGAATGTGCGCAGCATTGTGTTATTTTCCAATGCAAATGGAACATCAAAGATGGAGTGTACAAAGAGCAAGATGAGATTTGAGCCTCCCGATAAAGCTCAGCACTAATCCTGAGTAAACATCACAGGCAGATTACTTTAGACTGAAGGAGTGGGTCAGCCAAATCATAAGAAAACAATAAATATTTGCCACCTCACCTTGTAGAGGATAACACAGACACAGACTCTATCTCTCTCTCTTACTCTCTCTCTCTCTCTCTCTCTCTCTCTCCAGCTCTCTCTCTCCATCTTTCTTTCTGTCTGTCTTCCTTCCACACAAATGAATGCCCATCTGCGATCAATAGTGATGACCATCTAGATGTATTAAAATATCAATGGACACATGTCAACTGTGAGAGAAGAGTCCCTTCATCCCTATATGTAGTACAGCTCAGTTGGCAAAGCTTCGTTAAGCTCACCGACTCTTTTCCGTCCCTTAAAACACTTCGAGATACTTGGGCGTGGACACTAATTATTGGGAAAACTTTGTTGTGAAACACATTTCCAGAATAAAAGTATTCTGAATTATACAGGCTGTCAAAACATTGCACCATAATGAGAAGCATGAACACCTTAATAGAACCTTTGAACCTTTACAAAGGAGGGCCATAATAATTTCGTACCTGAGTTCATTTGAAAGCCAGAAAGAAATTAACAATTTACTTAAGACACTCTTATCTTGCATGACCTATGTTTGTGTGTGTGCGTGTGTGTGTGTGTGCGTGTGTGTGCGTGTGTCTATGTGTGTGTGTATGGATTTGTGGGTAGTGTGAACATTGATCTCGCTACTGTAATGACTGTCCACCCGTTGTAATTGCCAATGAAAATGCAGAGACAGCTCAGAGCGTTAATGACAAGTTTTAATACCATAATGTAACAGAATTGCCAACATCTGTACTAATAACTGTTGGATTGCTGTTTTGATACTATTACCTCCACTAAGCAGGCAATGTTTTTGCCCGATTTGCATAGAATTTTCTGGGAAGGTTGAAAATGGGCCAAAGAAAGCACTTGGAGAGTGCAGATCTCCGCCAAGGATTGCTTTCATCTAATTCTATCTTCTAATAATGAAGAATTCTTTACAAAATTCTTAGATCAAGCTGGTGATCCAGATCATGACTAAAATGTAGCATCCCTTGGCGGAGGTCTGACTCATCAAGTAATTTCTAGTCATGTGAATGTTTTACAGATAAAATACATACAAACAACTACCGGCTACAGTAAAATAGCCACAAATGTGGCTATGACTATTGATTGACTATGCACTGTTGCATTAATATTTGTCTAGGGCATGTCATTGGGTTTCAAAAGGCAGGATTGGAAGAGAAACACTCAAAGCAGCTGGCTAAATACTGCTCTGTATTACAGGTTATTGACAGTTTTATTTTTTACATCTGGAAGAGACGATCTTTTGCACTTTTTTTGCCAACAGCTACACCCACATGACTTCTCGGCCATATTCTTGGCATCAGGATACAACAATTAGTATAGCATTATCATCATTATCATCATCAACAACAACAACAACAACCACAACAATAGCAGAACTGTCTTCATGTGCATTTCAATGGAGTTTTCAACAAGCACATTTATTACTTGGTGTTTTTTAATTACATACACATGATTGGCACACAACACAACATGATTCTCTTCATTCCACCATACACAATATTACAATTGCTAACACTGACATTACCATGCTCCTTCTGGCAAGGGGACCACCAATGGAAATTAGCCTTGTGGCTATAATAGGGTGGATTTGGATTTTATTTTTTAAATGTTCATTATTGCACATTGTTCCTCTATAACAAATAAAGGTAAAATAAATACAATAGGAAGAGCAACAGCAGCAGGGATAGTGACACATGCAAAATGTGCTGCATGTTGTACATGTGACCCAGAAAATGCACTTTACAGCACAGCATGCAATGCCTGCAACCCACAACTGCTCAGCACAGCAACACGACTGCTCAGCCACATACCCTGAGGAAGCATGGTGACACAGTGGCAACAAAGTAAAAAAACCCTTTACCGCCTTTCACTGGGTCTTTTTCAAGCAGCCATGCTTTCCACATCAGTGTTTTGTTGGCTGGACAACATCTCCAGAAGGCTTAATAGTGATGTCTGACATCCCATAACCATCCCACACCCACGCTCGCGAAGGTTTAGGGCCCATCACTCAATCACGGACAACAATAGGTACACCCATTGCAGACAATTGATACAAGAGATACATCCCAAGCAGCATCTTGATAACATTCACATCTCAGTGTTTGTACAGGTCAATTCCTCGAGCTTCACTCATGGGTAGTGCTTCTGCTCACACAAGAACTCGTTTCAGGACAGCAGCAGCAAAAAAGGCAATGGAGGGCAGCGCATAGCTCAGCTGGATAAAATGGCTTAGCCGCTGATGTCTATCAAAGTAATGTGTGTCCGTGAATAGCAACCTGATCCATTGCTTTCGAGAGGAAGGTATTCCACTGATGGTAGGCTTACTAACCGTCTCCCAGACTTGCACATTGACACTTTCACCTTAGGTGCATATGGTATACTTTTCAAGGAATTCTGTTATTCTTCCTCAGTGTGAAGGCAGAAAGAGCAGCACACACATACACACCATGGAGCAAAGCTATAAAAATGCACAAAAAAACGATAGATTCTCACACAATCTTTCTCCCATTCTCACAAACGTTCTTGTGCACATCTGCATCACTCCTCTCCAGAGTGCAGCTGGGAATCTACCGTTACATTAATTGTTTATGGGTCTTAAAACTATTAACTCTTGTGTTACACAGATTACACATAGTATCTGACATAAAATTCAATTTGAGTCAAGGCCTCCACATAATAATATAATATTTTAGGGAGCACATATACTGTAATGCATTGCATTAAATTAATTATTGTTAAATTCAAGAAAGATGTCTAAATTGATAGTATAACAGATTACATGAGACTTATTCTTTATTTTCCACATATAAGAGAAAGCCATATTTACTTGGAATGATGCCTCCATATGAACTGAATTCATTGGCTGCACCCGTCCCCTATCCAGACACAGTAAATGCCCATGATATATTAAGCTATAACACGTCAGCCATGATTACATTTTGGTTCTGCAAAATGGCCCTTTAACATTTTTAATCAGTTTTTGTCTAGATTGAAAAGCATATATAATCCATAATGACAAAGCCAACACATCTCATTTTGCCAGCAGTTATGCCACTGGACATGTTTTGACAGATGTGGGTGGATAAATGGCTAATGACTTGAGTTGTATGGGCTTGAGAAAGAAAACGCTGTTTATTCAGGAGCCTCTGGAGGTTAGGCAGCGGCGCTCTGCCCTGAGGTGCTGTTGCTTTGGCAACCTCCAAATAAAAGCGTTGCGGGTTGAGAGAGAGGGGAATCTTCCCGAAGGGTGGAAAGCCTCTGTGCTGATGGCTTTGAGAGCATAGCGAATGGAGATGGAGAGGCGTGTAGAATCGTGGTCACAAACTGCCACACCATTTGGCTTTATGAAGCCCAGGCTTCGTCAGTTGCAAAGAGAGAAAGAAAAAAACCCGATGACCAATTTCCTTTGACACTGTTAGGGGGAAAAACGTCAGAAAAAAAGACGTCATCACCTAAAAGCCCTGTCTGGCTTGCCGCTTGGCAAGACCCTGTAACTGGGTTTTCAAGTGAACCTCCCTTAATTTGCACCTAAGTGCGAGCAGTGTGCGAGCACCCAAACAGTCGTGACGCACCAAATGCATCTTACCTCTTTTCAGAAATGCCCTCCTGAGAGCACAAAGAGAGAGGAAAAAACGGTGGCGACTAAATGAGACATGGCTGGTGCAGACACAAGGGCCTTGCTAAATTAGTCACTTACACAAAGCACATTCAGTGACTGTCGCTCTGAAAATGGATGCGAGGACCTCCTTGTGCTCCGTAAACAGGACTTGATCAAGATATGATTCACCTTGCGGGTTATGCTGTGGGAGTACACGAGGGGTTTTCTAGCTGACACAGCTTTGGCACCCAGCACAGCCTGAGCTGATTAGGATGGTGGGTGCGCGTGCATGCCAGCGTCAGCCACAGCCAGCCAGCCAGCCAGCCACTGCTATCGGCAGCATACAGTAATTGTTATTCACACTGCCACTGCGGCGGTCGTGACTTAGTCTCTTGCGGTGTCTGACACGTGTCTCTGATTTAAATCAGTTGTAACTCATGGCGGGAATGATAGGCATCAGAGGCGTAGTCAATTAGGCTTTTCATAGCGGGAGCATTAGCCTTACCAACAGCATCGCTGTCACTGTCCCCGCCATTACTCATTCAACTTCCCCATAGCCGTCTATTCTGCAAAAGGTCAACGTGATGAACATTTAATTTGCGGGCAATTTAATGATCGTTTATTGCGGGGAATATAAGCAAAGGGATTAAAATATAACCACACTCAGCCCCTAATCTCATGTTCTATGAGTGGTGTGTGAGTGTGTGTGTGTGACTGGGTATGTGTGAAAGAGAGAGAGTGTGTCTGTTTTTCATTCTTTTAAAAACTGAGGCGGTCAGCCTATATTTATTCATGTCATTGTGTTGTAGAATTACACTGAAAAATGCTTGAATGATTTTCTGCCGAGCTTTCATTAAAATAAATCTCCATAAAAAAAACGCAGAGCAGAGAGATAAAGGAATGGAATGAAATGCTCTTTTCTATCAGGGCCTGTTCTCATAAATATTGTAATTGTCCAGCGATGGAGGAAGAATCCTTTCTTACCCAGAATTAACTCTACTGCCCTTCGAGAGGAAATTGAAGGCTTTGCGGCCGGGTGTGTGTCTTTGCATGTCAGCATGTGTGTGTGTGTGTGTGTGTGTGTGTGTCTGTCTGTGTGTCTGTCGACATGCCAATGTGTGGGTGGCTGTGTGCTTGCATTTGTTTTTTTCTCTGTATGTGCAGCTGACTGTGTACTTGGATGTGCAGTTAATATCTTCTCTCTGAAGTATATCTGCCTGATCCATTTTAGCTGGTGTGTGTTTGTCTGTGTGTATGTGCGCATGTGTGTGTTAGTCTGTGTTTGTGCGCGCATGCATGTGTGTGTGTGTGTGTTTGTGCTTGTGCGTGTGTGCACTGCAAAATACATACTGCTGTCACCCATATCTGCCATCTGAATTTGCAGTGTAGCCTCTTAGTACATACAACCTGATAAGCTAGACAGGTCTCCTGTGCACGTTCCAATGCCCTTCAGCATTGCCCGGATCCCTCTGCATTCCCGGGATGTGCATCTTGGGGTTGGGATCATGTCAAAGTGCTGCTGATAAAGACGGGGACTTTCATGTCATCGAGCTCCCGGCTAAGTGGGGCTTCCTATGCCATTTGACGGCTGAGAACCCTTGGGTGATTTCCTGAAGATGGTAGTCTCGTGTTTATACGTTTTGCATGACTGCAGTGTGCGATTAGCAGATGCAATGCACAAAAACATATCCACACATACACACACAGACACAGACACACAGACACAGACACAGACACACACACACACACACACACACACACACACACACACACACACACACACACACACACACACACACACACACACACACAAACACATCATTATTTTCACCGAGTGCCAGGGTTGAGTTATCAGTAAAAGCTGTGGTGACTTCATAATTGCATTAGCAGTCTTAAGAAACAGTCTTTTAAATTATGCCTTTTTGAACCCTCTGGTTAAATTGCCTTTTTAAAAGTGTACAATAGTAATTGCTCTAGAGCACTTTTAAGTTTCCTTTGTACCTCTGAATCATGCAGCCACAGCTTACAACATTGAGATTCCATCTCGCTCCACAATCTATTCATCAGTGCCATTAGAAGCTGACTGCCGCTTATGCAGAGTGGTAGGGCAGTGGATATGGCCAGCTTAATGGCCCAAATTGTCTTTTGGCTTGACGTGAAAGGGAGAATGTGTTTAGTGACTTTTGGTAATACCACTCACAGACATTCTTCCATTTCTAAAGGTTGGTGAGAGACACCTATTGAAAAGACACCTCGACTGGGTGATGGACTGTAGTTCACACAGTGACACCATCCATATAACTGACAACAACACTGACAGGGCAGGGATTAATTATACATCTTTGCAAGGCTATGCTAATACACACTGCACTGTAACACTACAATAACACACACACACACACACACACACACACACACACACACTCCATTGTTCACTGCTATTGAATGCGAAATAACAGAATCTGAAGTTCAGGGTTTATTCATGTCCATGAACTTTCCTGTAAATCTGCTGCACTAATTGCACTGTGCAAAGACTTCATTTGTTGCTCTAAGACAGCATGCTAAATTACCGTCCTCTCCTCAGCCGCTCAAGCGTCCCTAAGCCTAGTTTTATAGACAGCAAAAAAAGTCTGCTGCTGTACGATAATCCTAATTTTATCGACACATAAGTCTGACTCCATTAGATTCACCCCACAGTAGTCCTCTCTCTCTCTCTCTCCCTACCTCTTTTTCTTTCTCTCCATCTCTCTACCTCTCCCTCTCTTCCCTTCTTCCTCCCCCTTTCTTTTTCTCTCCCTCTCTCTCTTTCTCTCTCCTCTCCCTGCTCACTCTCTCTGTCTTTCTCTCTCGCCCCCCTCTCTCTCCCTCCCTCTCCCTCTCTCTCTTTCTCTCTTCTCTCCCTGCTCTCTCTATCTCTCTCCCTCTCTCTTTCTCTCTCCTCTCCCTGCTCTCTCTTCCTCTCTCTCTATCTCCCTCTCCCTCTCTCTCTCTCCCTCCCTCTCTCTCTCCTGTCTCCTCTATCCCCTGTAACCTTGAGCAGAGCAGCGTTGCTGCCTTTCAGGAGGATCTGTGCGCTCTCTGCGGCGCCCACCCACCCCTCTGCCATCTGATTAGGATGCCCGTCCACAGCCACCGAGTCTCAGGGTCACTTTTACAGGTGAATTTACAGTCCGGTCACTCAGCAGCCATCCAGGGTTCTGCTGCTGCCGCGATTTCACCCCCTCATCATCCCCCCCCCAACACCACCACCACCACCTCCTCCACCCTCCCACCTCAACCACTCCACACTTTTCTCCGTGGGGACAGTGGAGAAACCAACTCAATTAACAGAAAATACAGCGAGGCTGAAATACTGCGAGTGTCAGGGAGATGCCTGCTAAAGATAATATGTTTGGACAGTTACGGCAGGGGCCTTGGGCCTTCTCATCAGCCCCGCATCATGTTTTATAGGCTGAGTTAAAGCGACCGTGCGACCGGGACAAAGCCGGAAAAACGACAGGCTTCAAGGCGGGCCGGTGCAAACTGTAAATCAGGCTACCTGTGCCGGCCAGACTGCGGCCAGATAGCCAGTGCCCTGAGTTTACACTCCAAACGCGTAACTTTTCAATGTGTAAGAATGACACTTCAGGAAAATGAGGTGAAGTGAATAAAATAGAGATATGTTTAAATGAAGTATGACCCATCAGGTGTTAGACAACCTGCTAAACAAATCTCAGATGCCGCCTCTATCATTTATCATAGGAGTGATTTAAAAAAAAAGTGTATTTTACTTTGGGAAATTAAGGAGCAAAGATAGTGCTAGGGTTGCAGAGTAGTCAACGCTCTCAGCTCCCACTGAGCAAAGCAGGTTTGCTGTGTGGTGCCTCATAGACACTTAGCAACATCACAGACAGTGATGACAAATCATGTCTGGGGAGCTGCTACATCAGCACAAAGAAGCGCAGAGTAGCAAACACACAGCAGATGCTAAGTTGTTAGCCATCAGCGTGGCAGACTTTTATGACTGTGCAAGCAGTTACTGAATCTTCACGTAGTGTATTGAAAACGCTTGCTTCAAACCCACCCAGCGTGTGTTTACTCAGAGTGATTTACAGAATTTATTCAGACCTGTTAGATAAGGGTGTACGCTGTGAATAAATTGTGCAATAGCAATATTTTTTCATTTTTTTATCTTATGCTGTTGGAAAATGTCAAACCAAACAAAATATCTTGGCAGCATTCTGCATTGCTAAACATGGATGAACTTGGATTTTTCACAGCATAAAACCAACATGTCATTTGCATGATATCACGGATGGTGGTAAGTTTGAAAGAACCATTAGCTCTGCCTTCTACTTGTCATGCCTAGCTGACCTCTTGGTTAATAAAGATGGGGGAGAGATGTAGAAGTAATGAAAATAATCAAAGTAATCTACCAGGAGTAACCTATCCTGTCAGGAGCTCTGCCTTCTACTAGTCATGCCTAGCAGACCTAAAAATACCAGAAGCTCTGAGGTCATGCCTAGCAGACATCAGTGTGGTTGCTATGGACAGAAGAGAGATGTAGTTATCAAAGTAATCAGTGCAGTCTCCCAGGAGAAACCTACCAGGAACTCTGGCTTCTACTTGACATGCCTAGCTGGTGTTTTTAAGGACAGAGGAGAGATGGAGGCAATCAGAGTAATCGGACGTAGCGCCATTCCTCACGCTCCAGAACTCTTTTCCCCGTTTCTCCCACCACTGCATCCCTGGCTGCCGAGTCAAGCTGTCTGAGGTGACTGTAAAATAAACTACATAAATGTTTGATGCCTGGCACCGAGCGCAATAAATCACCCACGGCGACAGCAACTGATGAGGACGAGATAGAGGGAGAGAGGCAGAGAGGGAGAGAGGGAGAGAGGGAGAGGCAGCACTCAGTGAGGACAAAAAAAGAGTGTGAGAGAAACATAGGATGGGTTGGGTTGGGTTGGGTTGGGTGGATGAGAGGAATAGTAAGAGAGATACAACAGAAAGATACAACAGAGATGCTGGCCGCCAGTGACACTTTCTTCCTCTCCTCCCTCCCTCTTTCCATCTCTTTCTCTCTCTCTCGCTCTCTCCCTCTCTCTCTATCTATCTCTCTCTCTCAACAAAAAAAATCAACTTTTTCAAAGTTGTTCACCTTCATCTATCCTCTCCTACCTCTCGCTCTCGCTCTCTCTCCCTCTTTTTTTTTTTTTGCTCTGCGTTCGTTGTTCATGCTCTGTTCACCACCACCATGTTTTGTGTTTGCCATGTAGAATATGTCGTAGCTCACACTGTCAGACATGCCTGGCCGCGGTTTCATTTTGGCACACTCAGGCTGTGGCTTTGGTCCGCGGAGCTCTCCTGGGAGTAGGCCTAACATCTGCGTGTGTGTATGTGTGTGTGTGTGTGTGTGTGTGTGTGTGTGTGTGTGAGTGAGCAAGTGTGTGACCTTACCTTCAGCCATCTGGGACTGAGGGAGGGAGGGAAGGAGGGAGGGGTGGAAAACCGACTATGCTGAGCTCGACAGCAATGTAGAGGGGGCCGACTGGTTTTCTTTGGTGGGTTTTATGGGATTTTAAAAGGGCTGCAAAATGTATGCCGTTCTACTGCACCAAACGCTGACGAAGAGAGAGAGAGAGAAAGAGAGAGAGAGAGAGAGAGAGAGAAAGAGAGAGAGAGAAAGAGAGAGAGAGAGAGAGAGGGGAAAGGAGGGAGAGAGAGAGAGAGAAGGAGGGACAGAGAGAGATACTGAGAAGGGAAGGTAGTGTGTGTGAGAGAGAGAAGGAGAGACAAACAGAGAGAGAGAGAGATGAAGAAATAAAGAGAAAGAGAGAGTGCGACAGATAAAGAGAGAGAGAGAGTACTGTTCAGTAAATTTTCTCTCAGCTCTCAGTCACTTGTGTACAGCAAGTGCTTAGAATAGGCACACAACATCTGAGATGTGACAGTTGACTCAGTCCAATTATCCGCGGCAGGTCCGAGGCTGGTCTTCAGGCCCTGACGGCACCAGTGGGAGACGGTGTGGTGTAGTGTTCCCGGCTCAGGCAAACTGGTTCAAATGTGAGTGTGGAGAGAGGACACGGAGAGGTCTGCAGCAGCACACACTAAATCCCTCTCTCCTTTCCCTCTGCTTGGCCTTATCATTGCCGCTCCACCGGCGCTGGACGTCTCCCCAGTGTGCTCAGTCTGTGGGCTGCAGGAGGAGGAGGAGGAGGAGGAAGAGGGGAGGAGGAGGTGGAGAGGGGCACAGCCCTGCATATTTTTCTACACTCAGAGGATGCTTTGTGCAGCTACAAAACCAAAGCTGTGATTATGCCTTTCTCCAGACTTGCTTCCCACTTGTCAAGCTTTTTTTTTTTAGATAACCAGTGGCATATGCATTCAAATGTGTCTTTGCAGGTGCTCTGATTTGCCCGGAGAAGCTAATCCATATCCGACAACAACAAGAGGAAATAAATCTTCCTTTCTCTCAAAATTACATTTTAATCCTGCCACTCCAGCTAACAAAAAAGGAGGTGTGTGTGTGTGTGGGTGGAGGGGTGCTCGTTTGTTAAGAGGAGCGACTTTTTAAGTCAGGAAGCAATCTCACGCTTTTTTCACACAGCTCACCCAGACCGAGTCGCGGCATGTTAAGCGGCCAAGAGAGCGGGCACTTTTTCGGCCAGCGTGGCGGCGGCAGTCAATTGTTTTCCCCCCCCTTTTGTTTTTCAGTCGCTTCAAAAGCTCTTAGTGCTGGGAGGTTGCGGGGTGTTATTGATGCGGCTCGCGCTCTCGCCAGGTCTGAGGAAATAAAAAGGCAGCACTCAATCTGCAGGGGCCTCTGGAGTCCCGAGAAGCACGGGGGTGAATTACTCACTTAATTAAACTGGCTGCTAACAGGGGAGAAGTAGCACACGGCTCCCATGCAAAACACTTCAACCGCATGAGCAAAACACACGTGAAAGTTTTTTTGTTGTTGTTTTCTTTCTTGAGCCACAGAACATATGCTCTGCTTCTGTTAATTCCACTGGATCGCCTTTACACGGGAAGCAATAGGCTCTTTACCTCTCCTGAGAGGCATCTGAAAACATAAACACGTTCAGACATTATTTCCTGTGGGTTACAAATAGTGATTGAAATTACTACAGTATCTAAACAAAGAACTTTGTTCTACACATTCAGTGAAATATAAATACATTTAGAAAGGTATATTGTAGGGGGAAAGGACAAAAGTTCACACACACACACATGCAACACACATGGGGGGTTACACGCATGCACACAAGCAGGTAGACACACACACACACACACACACACACAGGCTGACTGTAAAATGTACGGCCTTGGAAAGGCCCATCATGAGTCGAGGGCCTCTGTGCGTTGTACATCTTTGGCCACTCTCAGCGCCAGCTTTCATGCTGAACGGTAGCTTCCTCTCCGGGGAGTCTTAGAAAGTAGGACATGTGAAAAATGAGAGCCATTCTCTGATCAACATATGTTTCTCTGAGGCTATAGGGAACTCGTTCCAAAAACACAATGAAGGGCACACAGAATGTTGGCCCGAGCCAGTGAGATTTTTTTGGCAGTCCTAATAACCTCCATTCCTTTATTTTCTCCCTTTGGTTTCCCTTTCTGTTCCTGATCTCCATCGCACATGCCTGCAATTACCCAAGTCTGCCCCTCTCCCAGTGACCCCCATCATTTCATACTCTTGTTCAATTTATAATTAGGTGCTCTAATTTAACACAAAAGGCACTTCTGGAATAACTGCAATCAGTCTTTGTGCTGTGTTGGTCAGCAGATACACAGTTGCACACCTAGCAACATTGTGGAGCTGTGTTTAGGGAACGGGGTGGTGGTGGTGGTGGTGGGTGAGTGTGTGTGGATCTGTGGGTGGGTAAGTGTGTGAGTGGGTGGGTGAGTGTGTGGGTGGGTGGGGGAGAGTGTGTGTAGGTGGATGGGTAGCTAAGTGTGTGTGTGTGAGTGGGTGGGTGAGAGTGTGTGTGTGTGTGGGTGGGTGAGAGTGTGTGTAGGTGGGTGGGTAGCTAAGTGTGTGTGTGTGAGTGGGTGGGTGAGAGTGTGTGGGTGGGTAAGTGTGTGAGTGGGTGGGTGAGAGTGTGTGTAGGTGGGTGGGTAGCTAAGTGTGTGTGTGTGAGTGGGTGGGTGAGAGTGTGTGGGTGGGTAAGTGTGTGAGTGGGTGGGTGGGTGAGAGTGTGTGTGTGTGTGGGTGGGTGAGAGTGTGTGTGTGTGTGGAGTGTGTGAGTGGAGGTACTAAAGGGAAGGGAGGTGATTTTTGCCCTCTTTCCGTCTTTTACGGGCTAGTGTAGAAAGGTGTGCTAAATGAGTCCCTGCAGGGCGGCTGGCTCGACACGCTTGGCTGATTTGAGCTGTTCGTGATGAGGACCAATAAGAGCATCCTGACATGCCCCCCCCCCCCCCCCCCCCCCCCCCCCAGTGCGAGTTCAGCGCAGGGTGGCGACCCTGTAGCTGTCAATCAAACATGAAAGCCGGGTCATAGGTATGATGGCCAACAGGCTTCCTTGCTGCTTGCAAATTATAAGGAAGCTTCTGTCTGCACACACACACACACACACACACACACACACACACACACACTCTCTCTCTCTCTCTCTCTCTCTCTCTCTCTCTCTCCTCATCTATCTGTCTGCTTCTATCTTTTTTTATCTATCTACCTATCCATTAATGTATATGCATAGATATAATGAATATGGACAGAGCGTGAGTGAACGAGAGTGAGCGAGACAGACAGAGAAAGAGAGAAAGAGAAAGAGAAAGAGAGAGAGAGAGAGAGAGAGAGAGAGAGAGAGAGAGAGAGAGAGAGAGAGAGAGAGAGAGAGCGAGAGAGAAAGAGAGAGACAGACAGACAGACAGAGCAGGAGAGAAAGACAGCCAAAGAGAGAGAGAGTGAAATACATGTGTGGAAGTGTGTGTACATGAGGTGAACGGTGACCTTCGACTGTGTCTTTCATGGAGTTAGTTGAGTGTTGTAGTGTCAGGCAGCTAGAGCATAGAGCTGGGGTCCACGTGCCTAAAGCAGCCAGTACAGCCAGGGCTCTGTGGGGAGACTAAATCCTTCCTCAGGAAGCCCCAGAGATCTTACTTAGCTGCAAACAGACACTGCTCTATTGATTGCTTTTTATCTTGGTGCTCAGGCATTCCCACAGATACACTCATCCAGATATGCACGCACACACACACGTACAAGAACACATACACATGCACGTGCACATGCACATACACACACACACACACGACACACATCACACACACACACACAACACACACACACACAGAAGTGCATAGAAGTGCACAAGCACACACACACACACACACACACACTCGAGTATCTATCAGAAACAGACTCCGCCGCTAATTGTCTCGTCACTTTCCATATTGACCTACAGTAAAAGCCCCGGACTAAATCTAATTTGCGTCACCACGAGGCACCCACAGCGTAGATTAAGCAGGCTCTTATCCATGTGTAGCCCTGAATGGATTACAAATGCAGAGGAAGGTCAAGGCAATTGATCTACGTTGCACACGTGAACAAATGACTGTTTAATGTGCAGGTCTACGAAGAGCAGAGCAAACAGGAAGGTGAACCCCATTACAATATTATACTCTCAAGCTGTAGTCTTGCTCATGCTAATTTTCGCTGAAACACATATTAAGAGGAATATTGCGTAAACACAAGCAATAAAGGCGGTAATGGGGCACGCGTGTCTTCATT
>CM050208.1:15630000-15632500 GCA_027475355.1 Coilia nasus
GCTGGAGTGAGTCAGTGAGTGAGTAACAGTCCCTGAGTCACTCACCCCTCCTCCCCGTCCCGTCCCTCCCCTCTCCTTCCTTCCCAAATGCTTCAACCTCGCACCCCCACCCCACTGTCACCCCCCCCACCCACCCCCCCCGACAACACACACACACACACACGCACACACCCCCCAACCTCACAAGGTCCCTGGCAGGTCCATGTGGCTGGTGCCAGCTTTGCTGAAGGGTGGCAGAACATAATGGCAGGCAGGGGGGATGGGGCAGAGCATAAGGGAGCAGGGGGGTGATAGCGGGGGGTGCATCTATTAAAGCCAACACCCCCCACCCCCCACCTCACACACACAACACCACCCGTCCCCACCCCACCCCACCTCACCCCACCACTCCCCAGTCCCCAGTCCCCAGTCCCCATGATGCCACCCGTTGTGTAACAACATGCAGTGCCATGCTCTGTGCCCCCCGCTGCTGCTGCTGCTACTGCTACTGATGCTGCCATCCCGCGTGCCCTGCTCTCTCTCTCTCTCTCTCTCTCTCTCTCACACACTCTCTCTCTTCCTCTCTCTCCCTTTCTCTCTCTCCCTCTCTCCCTCTCTCTCTCTCTCTCTTCCTGAGCTGAGCTGTGCTGTTTCCTCCGCTCCGGGTGGAGCGCGCTCAGACGCAACGCTCCCATCACCACATTCATCACGGCACTGTCGCTGTCTCCTTAGACATGTCGCTCCCGTCTCAGACAGGAAGACAGAGAGAGAGGGGGAGAGAGAGAGAGAGAGAGAGAGAGAGAGAGAGAGAGAGAGAGAGAGAGAAGGAGCAAAAAAGACAGAGAGAGATAGGTAGACAGAAAGAGTGAGAGAGAGTGAGAGATAAAAAAATAGATGATTTTACATAGGGAAAAAAGATGCTGCACCAACAGCTTGGCATTACGCAATTCTCCTCTGGGCTTTTTTTGGCTACTGTCGCTGCTACTGTTGATGCTTTCGACTCAGAAACTTATTTGCTGTGTTGATGTGGTTTGTTTTTGCCCATTCGTCTCCATGGTTATTGTACACACGGCTGGTCATTAGGAGCTGGCTTTAATCACTGTCGATACCAGGCTCCGGAGAATTCTCATATCTTATGTCAAAACAGATTGTCTGTTTTCCTCTTCTTTCCTTGTCTTTTCTTAACATGTAATGAAAGTTAAAAAGTTTGCACGTCCTCCGATAGCTTTTCACCTAACAAGCAGGTTGGGCTTGTTAACATACAGGTAATTACGGGTAGTGGTTTAAGACATCCGTCAGTGGCAAGCTAGATTGATACCCTCCACTATTCTCCTAATTTCATGCCCTGCCTATAACATCCTCTGGATGTGATTTGGGAAATGGCTGTTTCCCAGACAACACATTAATCATGTCTACAGCTTGGAAGTGTCAGAACACTCAAGAGCCGGTGACAACGGCACCAGGTATAGCAAGCTGAAGCTTGCATGCTTACACACACACCCACACACACACACACACACACACACACACACACACACACACACACCACACCACACATGTGCTCTCTCTCTCTCTCTCTCTCTCTCTCTCTCTCTCTCTCTCTCTCTCTCTCTCTCTCACACACACACACACACACACACACACACACACACACACACACACGGACCACCAACATACCACACATGTGTGCTCACACACACACACACACACACGCACGCACACACACACACACACACTCATGCGCGCACACACACACACACACACGTTCTTTTATTCATTTTTAACTTTGTTCAGTTGTTTGAGCGTGATGCAATCAAAGCTGTACTTGATGGATTTGTGATGAGAAATCACTCAATGTGCAATACAACTCATTTTTTCATGCGCATAGTGTTATGATGTGACACACACACACACACACACACACACACACACACACACACACACACACACACACACACACACACAAACACACAAAGTGACACACTCATATGCATAATTGGAGCACATTCAAAGTACTTTCTCTGTATTTTATATGCATGAGGCAACAGGACACCAACCGCGTGTATCAGTTATAGTGCAGGTAATGTATGGGGATGGCAGTGTGCATCAGTTATATGCAGGTAATGTATGGGGATGGCAGCGAGCATCAGTTATAGTGCAGGTAATGTATGGGGATGGCAGCGAGCATCATTCACGGATGTGTTTTAGCATTACGCCACCATTTTGTTCTCTTGATTAGGGAAATGTCATGCTGAAGCAGTGCTGCTTGCAACAGTAAATAGCTGAATAACTCGAAGAGGTTCCCATGCTCAAAACATCTCACTTTTGCTGAAAGCCTATCATATGCTGTAACGCAATCACGGCCGATTTAATAATGGAGAAGGGCAGGCACAAGGTGTGCAGTTTCCAGTGCGGTGTGTTGATGTTATTTTCATCACGCTGCAGATTTCGTTGACAGTTCAGTTCCAGTTATGGCGCCAATCCGGCGTATCTGTCTACAACCGTCATGAGCTACCTACTC
>CM050208.1:15640000-15675000 GCA_027475355.1 Coilia nasus
AAGTGTCATTTTAAATGCATGACGAACAATTTTTTTTTCTGCCAACACAAATCAACTGCAATTTTATTCTGCTCACCAAGCACTAATATGGTAATGAAACAGCGAATCACCACGGATAATTTGATTTTTTATTTCTTCCACTGTGTGTTTTCACTACCCCCCACCTGATGTGTATTTCTACGAGGTGTTTTGTGTGAAACCAAAGCACTGGAGGTGGCGAGAGGTGACCCATCTGCGCGGGCTGATAAACCCCACCCATGCTCCCCAACAATGGGAGCCGTCGGCTAAACGGGGCGCTCGGCCGCCCTGGCGGGGTCACACGTCAATCTGCTGACAAGCCACCCACAGCTGAGGCACTCTCACATGCTCCCTGTCTGTCCCTGTCTCAAGAAGTACGAACGTGTAAATACATCCTGATGTTGACAGCGGTTGCCCGCCTGATGCCTTCTCATGAGGCTGCAGTAATGCACTCAGTGCTTGTTTTTTTCTGTGTGGAATTGAGAGTTTAGACTGGGATAGAATAATTATCCTGAAACTTAGCTAAATTGGAGGGGCTAGGAACTCAATACTAAAAAAGTACTATTATTCTACTTGAAGTCAATATCCATAAGCATTAAATTAGTATTTATGATTCTACATAATGATTGATATGGGTGTATGGGTGTAATTATCCATATATAAATGTCTGTAATCATAAAGTCAAAAGCTCTTAAATCTTGTGGTATTACAATGGCTTATAGAGGCTCTTAATAATGGCAATAAGATAGCAATTATGACATCGTACAGAATAAACTTTATAATTCATTGTTATTCAGCCTGTATGGTTTCCACAATAATTTCACTACAGAAACACTTGTGAAAGTAACTTTGTATATTATGTCTTTACAGCTGTCATTTTTAAGGACTTATATATGCTTTATAACCCCTTTATAAATCTGTTCATGGGAATAAAGGTGATACTGGGATGGGAACTGATGATCTTATCAAATAATGTATATATAAATAGGGAAATGGCCTTTGCTAATAAAAAGCATTTTTTTCCACAGCCTGATCACATTTGATGTGACTGTGCTGGACAGTTGGACAGATGCATTCACCTACTTGCTAAAGTCCCAGAGTCACTATAACACAAAGAAACAGAATCCTTGGTTTACCTTGGTAAAAGCAAAACAAGTAACACTAGCATTTGTATTTCCAGCAGACGTGGTCCAAAACAATGATGTCTATTGCTGATAGTGCTCATATAACAATGCTGCATCACTAGCGAGATTTTGAACAATCCTATATGCATTCTACAACTAGAAAAGCACTCAGAGAGCGCACACTCTGCCAGGGCAGCTCAGATCACCATGAAAATCTAATCACTTTTAAGTGAGCCCATTTTTGAACATTTCAGCAAAATCCATCCATAACGTTTTGAGTTATGTTGCTAACTAACAAACTAACAAACAAACAAATGCCGATGATTACCTAACCTGGCAGAAGTAACAATGTAAGATTCTAATATCGCTTACTATATTCTATGGAGCCCAAAAATTTTTAGGACTTTCATTGTCCCAACATTTCTGTGACACCACTGTGAAGGTTAACCCTTAAGCGATCATCAGTTGTCATGTTGACAAAATACGCAACTGACTAAGGTCGTATTACTGTAGTAACGCAGACTAATGGTAGTGGACTCAAATGAATCTTAGCAAAAAGAGAAAAACAACCATTTTAGCATTTATTACCCACAGTCGATCGTTTAATTCCCCTTTAAATAAATCAAGGGAGGGCGCAAGGCGCTTCTCTGTGTGTTTCCATGGCAATGAGCATCAGTCAAAGTAAGAGGGCGAAGGACATAAAAGACTCTTCTCTTTCTTACATCCACTCCACCTTTACATTCCTGCCGAAGGAGAGCCCAACACCCGCATTGGCACTCGACGCTAATTATAATTCGCCATTCTTGTTCCCCCGGCAGCATGATGATGCTGATAGGCCCATAATAGAGATTATAACAGCAGTGTGTCACACAGGAGCCATAGAGGGGCCTCTGCTTCCTCAGCAGTAAAATGGGCAGCGGGCACAGGGTCCTACGGTGCAGCCGCACACAGCTTTATTAGGCTAAAGCCTCTGTAAGCTAGCTCGTAATTGGCATGCTGTTGGCCGGGCTGTGATAGAGTGTGGATGCTGTTGTACGGGGGGGGTGGGGGGCTGGGCCGGGGTGAGGGAGGGTCTGCACTCAGAGGAGAGGCTTTCAGGAGGGTCTCAGTAATCTTGCTCTTAATTGGTGCGTGGAGGCCCGGAGCAGTGAGTAATCGCTGTCTTAATTGGTGTTTTCGGGGGGGAGGGGGGTGAAAAAGCAAGGAAAGTTGCAGAGCCAGAGGCTGCAGAGAGCTGATAAACACACACACACACATATGCACACACACACACACACACACACACGCACACACACACACACAAGAAAACACACATACTCTGTCCAATGCCCAGAGCAGGGATACAATGACCAGGAAGGGCGAGGCACCCGGCAGAGGATCAGAGGAGCTGCAAAGACGATATGCAACTGATTTGGAGGAGAGTGGGTTATATAATGCAAGCCCTCCCCGAAGGAAAAGAAGATTCCCCTTTATGTGGCCTCCTCTCTGCAGCCCCGAACAGGACTGGAAGCCTGTCTTCTTTATTTCCCTGCAGAACTTGTTTGTCATCCATGCAGCACAGTAAACAAACATGCAGATAATTAAAAAATAAATAAATAAATAAATAAGTAAGATGGGACTTTATAAGGGCAATAAACCAAAGAAATGACTGAGGTGGATATGAGCATATGTGCAAAAGGGACAAAAAGAAGACTGAACACCATTGCACACATGTCTGCACACGTGCAAGCACATCTTTAGCTGCATTTATGTATATGCGAGCACAAGAGTGTGTATGTTTGCATGTGTGTGTGTGTGTGTGTGTGTGTGAGAGAGAGAGAGAGAGAGAGAGAAAGAGAGAGAGAGAGAGAGAGAGAGAGAGAGAGAGAGAGAGAGAGAGAGAGAGAGAGAGAGTGAAAGAGAGGGAGTGAAAGAGAAAGAGTGAGTGTGTGGGTGTGTGTTTATGTGTGTGTGCGTGTGTGTGTGTGTGTGTGTGCATGTGTGTGTGTCTGTGTGTGTGTGTGTGTGTGTGTGTGTGAAAGAGAGAGAGAGAGAGAGAGAGAGAGAGTATGTGTGTGAGAGTGTGTGTTTGTGTGTGTGCATGGGTGTGTGCGTGGAGTATTAAGCACTGGCCTTGGCTTCTTTTGTGTAGCGTGCAGCACACAGGGCTCCATTCCCTCCCATGTGCTTGGAGCTGTATTAAAGAAGATTAATGGAAAGTGCTCAAGTTACAAATCAGGTGCACTGGTGAAAAGCCATCTCTCCTCCTGCTTTGCACTGCACTGTACAGCCCAGGCGAGCTGAGCCGAGCTGAGTGTCGGCCTGCTCTGGCTCCGCTCTCCAGCTCCAGTGCGCCTGATTGATCAGTGTGCAAACCAATCTGAAGGCTCCCGCACTGGCGGTAGATCACCCAGATCTGTCCACACCCCGAGACCTGCATGCATGGACTCACAGACAGACTTACTGTCTAACCACGGGCACATCACACATGCACATGTGACTGCATGCATGTGCATACGCGCACGCACGCATACACATGTGCACACACATATGCACACACGCACACACACACACACACACAAACTGACACAAGTACACACAAACAAACTACATGCACTCAAAATGCAAGATGTGCAACACAAACACACATTTGCATTAAAGTGCTTTTCAATATGATAAAATCTGAAATAGTGGTTACATACAAGGCAGTTGACAACAGTTTATATTTGCTATTAATCAATCTTTCACCATGTTGTGGATTCCACTTGCAGTCAATATGTCATTAGATTATTAAGGCCAGATCCTTAGTTGTTGGATGTACTATGTACACTTCTAGGATGCAGGTGGTGGCTACAGCCCTCACCATCAATTTCGAGAAGATCTGTTTCCTTTACTTAACTGCACCAGGTTTATTCTGTTTGCACTAGGCAGACAAGAAACCACAGAGGACTGACAAAACCACATTCCAGAATTACTGCAGAACCGGTCTCAATGCAACAGAGGTGAGGCACAACAGACCAGCACACTAACGCTATCAGTGGCGTAAGCCTGTTCAGAAAACTCCACATGAGACCAACCCAATCTTCTGCTCAGCCTGTTCAGACTTTATACTGTTGGATGTTGTCTGAAGAGGTATTTTAGTTAGTTTTAGTTTTTGTTGCTTTTACTGATGTGTACAGTGAGCAAGCAGTCCAAGTGAGTGTTTTGTTATCATCTTCAAATTCATTTTGATGAAATATGGAGTACGAATTGATGCGAAGAATGGATGGACAACCCAATGTGCTATGCATGTCTCGGCAGTGAGCTACTCCTCAAGAACAAACGGCAGCCTTGGCAACTATATCGCAAACAGACCAACTAACTTAGTAACTAACTAAGTAACTAACTGACATGACCTAAAATGTTAAAAGGGCTTTTACTTAACTACATATTTACTAAAAAATGTTGAGGCTTTTAAAGATTTTTGAGTGAGTCTTTTTGAATGTTTTAGAAGGCATAAACCACTTTTGAGCAGTTTGCAATATGGACATCAGTGTATCTGATGCAGAGAACAGCTTTAGTTCAGTTACAACCTGGTATTTTCATATACTTTACTTGTGTGAACTGTATCAAGGAAAACAATGCAATATAATTCTGACCCAGACTGAACACATTTTAACATTATTTTATCATTGCTAAATGATTGTGACTAGCAAAGCGCAGTTATATTGACACACGCATCTCAGATTTTGGTCAATGACATCCTACCCGATGCTTAGACTTCAACCACCCACATTAAGCCTATTCTGTTTGTACATGGTGTAACTTTTATTGGAAATTACCCTGAGGTGGGCTTGAAACTTCGTGCTAGCTTTACCAACAGGCTGGTAGGGCCAAACCACATTTTGAGTATTTACAGTAAATTAGCCTTCAGGAGGTGCATCTGTTAACTCAGCTATAGTTCCTCAACACATTGTTAAGTTATGGTTTAAGCATACTTAGAGCTTGAAATTTAATATGATGCATTTTGACCACATTTTTGTGGTCACAGTTTTGTGATAAAAAAAGCTATTTATAGCAAGATTGCACTCACTGCTTGGACCCTGGTGATTGTTGCTTGCATATTTGTGTGTATATTACCTTATTGTTACACACTCATATCCTATTATGAATTTAAATGCTTTACATTTTTAGAAATCTGAGATGCATGAAGATAAACCTTCAACATCCCTCTACAAATGTAATTCTGAAAAACATGTGCTAGACCAGTGTCATCAGGGAGGCCTACAAGATCATTATGGGCTGTAATTACCCCCGGCAACCTATTCACACTCCTCCAGACGGTGCAGGATCATGAAAAGAAGACTGATGACAATGGAGGACACTTTTTACCCACAGGCCATCAGGCTTGTGAATAACACTCACCCACAGTCTTCTCATCCAGCATTGCACATCACACCCTTTAATCTCAAGAGGTGCAGAGATACACTCCACTCTACTCACACACACCTACACATCCATGCAATGCATAGACCTCGACTTTGGGACACACTACTGGCCACTACTAACGACCAACCTCAGCAGACTTTGCACTTATTTCTCATGTCTCACACTGAGCTTTCCTCATATTAAGTCTTGTTACTTTATGTCTTTTTTTGTTAATGGGACTTCCCTCCAGTCTGTGGAGTAAGAAGGTACCTTGCCTTCCTGTAGAATGAAGATGGAATTAAATTACACAGTGAACCTCATATTGTTACGCATATGTGCATGCACTTTCCCAAGCCCTGATATGTTTTATGCTGTTAACACACAAACAATTGGATTTCCAACTATGATTCTGCTTTTAAAAGCATTTCAGATCTCTCAGCCTTACAAAAAGTCTTGGTGCATATTTGAAACACAACACACTGAGCAAACATTTCAGAGATGCTTCCATAACCTGCCACATCACAGCTGGTGATTTAAGTATCAACTAGAGAAGCTGCAATCGCGTCTGGCAGGCCTGTCTCCCTGCTGGAACAAACTGCAGAGGAAATCAGCAATAAAATATCAGGAAGGGTCATATCCCATACTGCACTGCAGTCCGTCTTGTTTTAGATTGGCAGTCACCATGAGCACAGCAGCAAAGTGTCTAACCCAATAGTTTGCTCTGGTGAAGATAAGATCAAATAATATTTTTGTCTGATTTGTTGTAAAAGTGAAAATTAAGATTGAACTAGAGCTTGATAGAAGGATATTTTTGGAAAAATAAAATGAATAAATAAATAAATAAATAAATAAATAAATAAATAAACAAATAAATAAATAAATAAATAAATAAATAAATAAATAAATAAATAAACAAGTAGATTAATAAATCATTCCTGTAATGGACTTACTACAAATGAAGAAATTACAACAATCAAATCCAACTGCTACATTTGTGTCCCAAACAGGTTACCAAAAATGCATGCAAAAATACATGTGTACTACAACCCTCTGAACTGGACCACGTTTCTACGAAAAGCATGCAGTCTGTTCTCTCATCTAGGATCAGATCATTTAAGATCACTTTACTTGATGCTGAGAGGAGACATCATAAGAAAATATGAATTAGCTTTTGGTTGCTGGAGGGGGTTTGTGGGATAAATGCTTAATAGTGCAGAGATTTGGTTGGTCAAAACAAACAACAATAAAGCAGCACATGAAAAACAACAATTCTCTAGTGGGCTGACTCACGCCTTAGCCAGACTGCAGGCCAGACTGCAAATGCTGATATTGATCTTCAACTTACATAGAACTGTATTAGGAATAAGTAAGTAGTACTATTATAAATGCCTAAATCCTGACAGCAGCTCACATATTGAAATGCAATACAATGTAATACAATAAAGCAATAACATGTATGATTATCAATTACCAGTAATAATAAGTCGATCTTTCTTAAAATATGTGCTTGGATGACTGTGTGGCCCAGCTGCATAGTTGAACCAAACTGATGGTTATATCATGGGTCAGTCCAATAATGGTCAGTGAGCCTTTCACTACTTTATTCCTCTTTGTCTTTCCTCTTTAGTTTAGCTCAGTGTTCAAAATAACGTTCATCTTTTAGTCAGTAACATTACAAACTACTGGGTCATAGGACTCTTTTCACCATTAACAGTTGATCCAGTTTGTTGATGCCAGTTTCCCCAGACTTAGGATCTTTGTGCACACAGGCCTGTGTCTGAGAACTGGGCAAATGGTAATCATGGCATTCAATCATTAATAAGGCTTGGGACAGTTCATTATATAGCAATTTAACAGGTTTCTTTCAATCATTCATGCTAATGATATGACCAAGGCAACTTCATCTTACTAGTGAAAAGATGTGAAAGAAATTTGGCATGGATGACACTGCTGTAATTCTTATGTTGTCATTGCAAATTACACCAAAGATTATTGTAAGCTGCTGAGCTGATTCTAATGTCCCACATATGTACAGCCTCTGATTCGCTGGCAGGGAAAAAAACAACAACAAATAAACAAACAAACAAAAAGGCAAGAGTTTCTAGGTGGATGAAAAACTTCCCTGGAAAAGTGTGACACAGCTGGCATTCTGTGCACTTACACAGTCATTGTCATTAGTCACTGATATTTACTGTCCTCGTTTCAGTTTTATCTTACAGGTGATATATGTGACACCAGGAGTGGAAGCAAGGCAAGAAGGCGGGAAAACCAGGCTCAGAAACAGCCCAGACACACAGACGAAGAAAAAAAAAAAAAAAAAAGAAAAGCGCATTAAAACCGTACATGGAGTTCAGAGCCCAAGCTCTCACAAGTGTGCACAAACAGATGCCTACACAAGTTGAAGCCAACTCATTTCCCCTTATCTTAATTACTTTATACAGTACAGAGAGCCACGCGAATGCCAAGGCTGACTCTGATCCAAATGTTTACATTCACAGCTCACACATGCAAAAGTTTCCTCCCTTCTGCAAGATGGAAAGTTGGCTGAAGACTTCTCCCCTCATACCGCAACACAGCAAAAAGGCAGAAGTTTGATTTATGAAGTGTGCTGTGTTCACACTCTTTTGACATCAGGGGAGATGAAACATGAAATACTAGAGGCACTGCATAAAACAGTACACTAACCAAAAAAAGACAATTTTTTTTTTTCTTTCAGACTTTTTGTTTCATTCATACTCATCTCTCTCTCCCTCATGCACATGCACATGCACACACACACACACACACACACACACACACACACACACACACACACACACACACGCACGCAGCCACCCTCAGATGCATGCAAGACCATCCCAGTGTTCTGGGCAGGGTTTTGTCTATCTTGTAATGCTCGCTGAAATCCAATTTGTAAATGCTTATCCCCATCATGAGAAATATGTGTAATCAATAGCTGGCCGATGGAGGAAGGATCTCTTCACATTCCTTTGTTTCCTGGCTGTCTGTGGCGCTGCACAGAGCTGTGCCCGCCTGCCTGTCACCATCTGACTCATGACTAGCATGCGTGGCCCGCCCGAGTGTAATTAAAGCGGACTGACAGCTCATTGCAGGTCTCCGGCGTGCGCTTTTTGTTTGAGTCCTGCTGGACACCTGTTCCAATTTTAGCACCTGGTCGTTGGCACTGAGGCGGGGGGCAGACCAGGGTGGAGAGAGGGTGGGGGGCATCTGACTTGAGGTGACAGCTTGAGTCAGGTCGGCATCCAGAGCCTTCGGTGGGCGATGGAGGAGCACGCGGGCGTGATCCGCCTGCGATTCATCAGCCCAATAGCAAATAGCTTTCCCTTATCACCGTGCCTTCCATCTCAGAGATAATGCCCTCTTTTCTCCCTCCACCTAACCCCTTCCATGGCTGTCCTTCTCTGTATCTCTCTCTCTCGTTCTTTCTCTCTCTTTCTCTGTCTATCTCACTTCTTTTCCCTCTCTTATCCTCGTGTCTGTTTCTCTCTCCAGAGGTGTGCCTATTAAAAAGATGAGCTCCCTTATCAAATCAGCTTTTTATAACCAGCCATATCTCAGTGACACGCCGTTCCAATCACCTGCCCACTGGGGATGCCTGCAACCTGTCACGGTGTCTGAGCTGCCGTCTGCCCATCTCAGGGGGGCAGATGTACTAACAATAGGCGTAATGTCGTCGCAACGTGTGCCTGAAAACATGGCGTGGCACGCACAAACAGGCCACACACGGCTAAAAAACGCATTCTGCCAGGTACATGTGTGCAGGGTGGCAAGTTGCGCTCCTCTGAATCGTGCATGTGAATTCGTATTAGGGAGCACTGGGAGCTCTGGGCGGACATATTTAATGAGAAGCACAAAGAGGACCTATTAACATATTCCATTGTGTGAATAAAATTAGAGAGGACAGCACTCATCTTTTCTGACGTGATTTTTTTTTAAATGTTAAAAGCAGGTGTGAAGATGTGTGAATAGAAGAAAGAAACACTATAAGTAGCATTATTAACACCAATTTAGCTTACATAAACCATGTGAAAAGCAATCTTTTGTTTGCCTTACCAAGTATTGCTATTATCACTTCTCTATGTGTAGATACCTACAACATGTAGGTCCTTTTTGAAAGGTGCAGAATTACTGCCTCTGACCTCTTAGTTTGATGACACCTTATTAGCTGTTTGACGACACCTTATTTCCTGATCGCAAAATTTTAGATTGGTTTTTATGTTGGCTAATGGTCCCTTGATTTGAATTGATTGCACCAGTGACTGAATAATACCCTTCAGTTGTGGGCTTAGCAAATTATGATAAAGGCAAGATATGTCTATATGAGGTGATCAGCCACAGGTAAAGGTATAGCACACACTACACCTGTACATGTCTTGTGTGCTTGTGTGTGTGTGTGTGTGTGCGCGTGTTTGTGTGGGCATGTCTGTGTCAAGTGTCAGTGTGACTGAGAGACAGCGTCATTAGCATTTCTCATGTGGTATCACTTTTTTCTCCACTCCGCCCATGCAAAGCAGCAGTAACGTCGCGCTACATTCATGACAACATCCATCTCCGTCCGTGGGCACCTAACGTTATTCCAAAGGCCTCCATTAATCCGTGCAATGCACACACCCGTGTATTAATCAGCTAAGCCGACTGACAGCACGTAGCGGCATTTTTGGATGACTGAATGCTTCGCTACACAGGAAATGGCTCCTGACAGGCCTCCCTTCAGGTTCCCTTCACAGTGACCCCAGGGGACTTCACTCCCTGTCCCGCTCGGCCCACCGACGCCACCACTATTTCTGACAGAGGTTAATATTGCATACTGGTAAAGTGCCCCCTGACTGTTTCACTGTGATAAGAAACGTCTGTGTCATTAGACTCAACTCGAGTCGACAGATTTCGTTTTTTTCTTTCTTTCTTTTTTTTTTTTTTTTTTTGCTGTCACTTTCCACAGAAACAATGTGGGGTGAAAGGGTTCTTGGGAGGTTTGTTCGTGTGGCGCGGTGGCATGGCGATGCGTCACGGCGTCCAGCCGCTCGAGGAGAGGGCGCCTGACGGGGAGCTACATTTGGCCATCTGCTGCACGAGCTTCACATCCCCTCCGTATCCAGACCAACTTTTGACAAGAGTTTAGGGGGGAGGGGGGGAGGGAGGAGGAGGAGGAGGAAAAAAAAAAAAAAAAGAAGTTTCGAGGTCACTTTGTCTTTCCAAATTAATTAGCTTCTCCTCGACACACACAATGAGTTATGCAGTGACCATATTGTATGCATTGCATTAGGAGATCGAAAAAACTGCTACAGCCAATAAACAAACAGAAACAAAAAAAAACCAAGGCCCTTTGTTTATTTGTTCAGTTTTTGGGTAACAATGAGCTGTTTCACATAATGGTTGGCTTTAGAAAGGAATGCTTAATCGCTTGCTGTTTGGTTATTCTGCCTTCCTCCCGTTACCTTCCGCAGTAATGTGTGAAGGACTCTGAATATCCTCGGCTTGCTGTAGACACTGACAGGGAAACTTGACCAGGCTGTTTAATTTTAAATGTTGTTTCCCTTCCGTCAGCCGCATCCGCATAATACACGGCTTGCGTTGCCGAGGTAATAGAATTAGTATTTCATCTGTCACAGGAAGGGACAGCTTTGCCCTGAGCTTCTTCGTAATATTAAGAGTGAGGTAATGACTGGTCACATTTAATCATAGCAAAAGGTAGAATAAAAGCAGGCAATTAGATGTGTGCTTGATCGTTATGTCTGCTGGTCTTAATTTTACATGAAGGGGTCAGCATAACAACGCCCTTGTCTTTATGAAATGATCCAAAAAGAAAAAGAACACCACATGGCGTGGGCCTTTCCTAACAGCTTTAAAGAACAGCTGAAAGCTGTTGATTTTTGAGAGGGGGTTATATTTTAAGTCATCCGAAAACATTTTATGATCTGATAATGTCTTAACAGACCCACTTAGCTAGTAGACAGTCCTTTCACAAACTTCTCTGGCTAATATGATCATTGTTAGTTAGAAGTTCATGGTGGTTAGCAACCAGTCCTTGGATCTTCTTCTGGTGACACTCTTTAGCAGTTAGTGAGAGATGATGGAGGCACTGACTGGTAAGTATCCAAGTCTTGGTGTTCCACAAGTTTGTGGTGATATTCCTTAACAGTTCTCCCAGAAAAGTCTTTCTGGTAGTACATATTCCATGAAAACATTTGTAGTGTATGATGTAGAGGTTACTAGGCAACAGTGTTATATCAAATTTTTACTGTATATAAGCACACATACTTCTGTTGTTTCGAAGTTGATACAGAATGGTTGAAAAAGGGTTTGATCCTCCTTCTGTGATGTGACATATACATAATACAACATTGGTTGGATTTGTAATGCCTCAGAAGCTTCCTAAAAATCTGTCTCAGAAAGCTACGTTAGACTGGGGGATTTTGGTTTAGAACCTACTCGGCAAACTGTCAGGCTTAACTGGCAATCTCCTAATGAAACGCAAGCACTTGATTGGCTGATTGGTTGCCTTGTGTGTGCAAGTTTGTAATAGTTGTTGAGGTTGATGTAATAGCAAAGTCGGAACTGCTTTGCTAAGTAGCATTGAAAGTTGTGAGAAGCCGGCTTGATATTGTTCTAGGTTTGTAAAACTGTCACAAGTGAAATGGGCTGAGCAAAGTAACAGTCTGTGTGATACAGTGAGATACATTTTACATCATATGCATTCGTTCTTCAGATTGCCACATTTTCTGGCAGACTTTTCTGAAAGAGGAATTTCTATGAAACAGATGTTCAGAATGATTTTGATGACACTTTTTGTATTTTCTTGAATGTGGATAGACTACTGTTCTTCAACAAAAACTAGGTAAAAACAGGTTTTGATTCTCTGTCACCTTTAAAGGCTTACGTGATTGAGCTAGCTGACAGGCTAAGTGCTTAAGGTAGGTAACACAACTACTATTCTTGCTTTACTTGTAACTACAGGATACAGTGACCCTAATACTAAACATACTGAGAGGCAAGCATGTATGATACATCACATTATTTATACAACTGAAGAAGACAACATACCTATTGTCAATTTATTGCACGTACACAAAGTGTATAGAGTCTCTGCCGCTGTTCACAATTTTCTCTCTAAGTTAATTCAATGCACGTTTAACCTCATTCATTTCTTAAGCTAGTGTGGATTGGTGCTGTTGTAGTAAAATAAATATCAATATTTCACATCAGCATATCAAAATATTATAACAAGCACCTAACAATACATATAGTATGTTAATATTTTACCCAATGCCAACTCCTAAATACACAGATCATAACTGCCTCATTCCTGTCTTCCCTTTTCTGGGTTTTCTCCTGCTACAATTATCAGTGGCTGAGCACTAATACTCACTAGTGAGCAACCAGGCCCTGGAGCTTGTCCTAGTTGGACTAGCCTGTGCATAGCATTAGCATAACATTACTGTAATAATGTCCAGTTTCAGCCACAATGGCTCCTGCACTTTTTGAGGGGCTGCGGGTAAATGAAACCAAATTAAACAGAAACCTAAGTTGGCTGCAGGATCGTGTGCTGTGTGTGACCAGGGGGGAGGAGAAGGGAATAAAGACAAAAAGACAAAGTAAGCCAGCATGCTGATAAAAATAAACAAATGGGTGGTGATACTGCAGTTCTGGATATCTTCCTAGAAGTCTTTGAAGGCCTGGGGTATTGTGTCTGATTTTTAAGTGGGTTCCTCCTGCGCTAGCCATGCACCCATGCGCCCAGCGCTAAGAGGAGCTGAATAATGCAAAGCCTTGGGTGAGGGCTGGGCTGGGCTGGGCTGGGCTAGGATGGGGTTGGGGTAAAGGATGTAGGCTGGTTTGAGCATCATGTTTATGCCGAGAGAAGAAAACAGAGTAGTCTGTGCTTTTACTCAGCTCTAGTAGAAACATTGCTCGCTTTTTGGGCCTTTTTGTAGACCTTTACTAATTTAACAACGGCATACAAGGGGCAAATAGTGCATCCCTTGCTTTTGGCTACCGCCCCGACAAACCATGGGTGCTCAGTGACATCTCTCTTTGCTCCTTATGCATTGTTGGGGCAGCACTTTTTTTTTAAACCAGCCACAAGAGATAATATAATTTCTTTCCCACTTGTGTGTAGCTGTAATCAAAATAGGATGTTGCAGAGAATTTATACATGTTTACACAATTTGTACATATAGTCTGGGTGTTGAAGTGGGATTTTTTACATAACCGAGTGTTAGGGTACATACAAAGATTTATGACTAATTTTTTCTGAGGGTTGAGTTCAAATCTGATTGATTCCACTTTGTCACCCACTTTGGCGAAATTAAGATATTTAAGATGACACCCAAGATGGCTGCCACTACACCCTCTTACTACAGAAATACAGAATTGTTTACAAAAATGTTTATATTTTTGCGTCTATTTGACATAAAAACCTTGATTTTTGTGACCAGATATGTGTTCCCAGACAATGAATTTAATGGACACATTACTTGTAACATAAAATGATCATTTTTAGAAGTCATTTAAAGATATTGATTGACAAACTGTGTTGTATTTCAACATAATATATTACATATAATATATTATGAAGAGGTAGATTGCAATATTTAATCATTGTTATATACCATTTTATGTTGAAAGTGTCCATTGAATTCATTGTTCAGAAAAAAAACATGTCTGTGGACACACAAAACAAGTTTTTATGTCAGATAGATGCAAAAATATAAGCATGTATGCGGTAAGGGGTGTAGTGGTGGCCATCTTGGACGCCATCTTGAATATCTCAGGGGTGACAAAGTGGCATCAAGCAAATTTGAATTCAACACCCTCAAATTGTATCAGTCATAAAACATTGTATACACCCCAAAACACACTTTTACCAATTTCTTTCAGACTAGTAGTAGTCTGTTCTCCTTCACTGTCTTAAAAGCTTAACAGTGAGCCAGAACTTACTCTTGAGTTTGCTTACAATTCCCTGGGCTCAGGGTAAAATGATAACACACAGTCCCTCTGAGATAGAGCTCTCCTGGGTCTCCTTCCTGTCACTGAACAGAAAGCCCCGGAATGGGACGGAAGCCAGGAGACAGCATTTTTCTCCAGCACTAAAACGTCTCTTCGAGATATTGCCGGCTCCCCTTCACCTGTCGGCCGATTCGGCATTTGCCCATTAAGAGGCACAGCAGAATACTTTAAGGACCGCGCTCCCTCCTCGGAGGCCAGATGTTTGCTGATGAGAAGGTTTTAAAGCCTCTTTGACAGCGGCCTGCTGCAGTAGGGGGACGCTGTGGCCCTGTAGTTCGATGGCAGGCTGACGCAGCCAGAGGACAACAGAGACACAGCTGAGACAGTACAAAGATATCCATGATGCTTTGTGTGAGCTTTGCAGACACACAACCTTAAAATCCCACAGACTGAATGCACAAACTATGAGTCATGGTGCAGGAATTATTTGTAGACCGAGGCATGTTATTTTCATAATTAGATGTGCACATACACACATGCACAAACTCATGCATGCACACACACACACACACACACACACACACACAGATACACACACACACACAACATACATGACTAAAACCCAAACCAAATGTTTACATTTGCACACAAACACACACAAACACACACAAACACATACACACACACACACACACACACACACACACACACACACACACACACACACACACACACACACACACACACACACATACACACTGAAGTACACACACACGTCTAGCAGTGGGCCGCTCATTAGTGGGGTCTGTTGGACAGCACACCCTCTCAGTCTCACTTCCTGCCAGCACTCCCACTCAGTCCCCTGAATAGTCAGGGTGGCTCCCCCCGCGCCCCGACTCTCAGCCGCAGCAGCTCCGAGCATGCTCAGTAGCAACACAGCCCACACAGGTGCTGGATCTCAAGCCCGTGTGTGTCCGTGTGTGTGTGTGTGTGTGTCTGTGTGTGTGTGTGTGTGACTGTGTGAGCAAGAGAGAGAGTGACATTGTGTGTGTCTGTGTGTGTGTGTGTGTGTGTGTGTGTGTGTGTGTGTGTGTGTCTGTGTGAGCAAGAGAGAGAGTGACATGGTGTGTGTGTGTGTGTGTGTGTGTGTGTGTGTGTGTGTGTGTGTGTGTGTGTGTGTGTGTGTGCATGCATGCATGCATGAATGAGTGTGTGTGTGTGTCTGTGTGTGTGTGTGTGTGTGTGTGTCTGTGTGAGCAAGAGAGAGAGTGACACTGTGTGTGTGTGTGTGTGTGAGAGAGAGAGAGAGAGAGAGAGAGAGAGAAATGAAAGATACAGTGATGACATACAGTATGTGTGTGTGTGTGTGTGTGTGTGTGTGTGAGAGAGAGAGAGAGAGACAGAGAAAGAGAGAGAGAGAGAGAGTGTTTGTGACAGACTCTGACCAACAGAGGTAATATGTAAATGTGTGTGTGTGCATGCATGACTGCATTGCATCTATGGCTATTCTTCAATCACAGTTCAACCCAGGATGCGCTTTACAATGAGCTTTTCCCTGTTAGTGGTTTCCTAGTGTTCCTATGAGAAATGGATTCCTCTATAAGAACTGCAGGCAAAATAAATCACATTTACAAGAGGGAGAGGAAAGGCATAAAGAGAGAAAGAAAGAAAAACAGAAAGAGAGAGAGAGATCCATAATAGATTCATAGAATATACTTCTGAGAAGTGTTGTGTATAAATTCACACGTTCATGCCTCCCTCAACCCACCGCAGCTCAGCTACAAGCGACAACATGCGGTAAGACATGCGGGAGCACTTGTTCCCTCTCTGGAGGTGCGTCTTTATTGGGCGTGCGTGCGTCATCGGGACAACAGGGGTACAAGCAAGAGTTCCCATGATGCACTGGGGGCTGTGCATTCACGCTGCTATTCTGTTTTTCTCCCCGCTCGCCTGTTTACTTCATCAACATGAAACACGACTTCGTTCCCATGATCAGGGCACTCACTGTTTGAGTGATCTAAATATGAAACAGTGAGCGGGTGTTGTTTTCGGGGGTGGGGTGGGGTGGGGTGCAAGGGTGGGGGGATTGGGGGAGAGCCACGAGGGATTGCTGGCAAATATAATTTGGCTGCTTCCACATGGATGGCTCCATTGTGAGTGTGCACTCTCTGCCAGGGCCCATGCAGTTTCCTTCGCGCTTCAGTCAAGCACGGATCAGCTGGAGTTCACTTTCGGCGTGATGAAAAACGGGAAGCGCCACATGAAAGGGAGAAGTTGTAAAGCGAAGCTTATTTCTGGCTCGTCTTTTTTTTTTCTATTTTTGTTTTCTTCATACTCGCATGTGAAGGGTTCCATCCATAAGCCTGTCTGGCGTGCTGTCTCACCCCCTCAAAGTCCCAGAGCCTAAGGTGCTCAGAAGTTGACATTTCTCGTCGTGTTAATCTGAAGTCAGCCAGCACGATGATGAATAACCTTCATAAGATTGTGATCGCAGAAGAAATTAAACGTTAGTCTAACCCAAAAGACAGTGAGGCGTTGGTAGTGAGGAATTGGTATTGCAGCTCATATAATATTTACATTTTTATTCTTTGGTTTTGGTGAAAGCAACTGTGGATTTAATATTTTAAAAATAATCTGCATGTACATCATATGTTTGTTTATAACATTTTAATGAAAAGGCATTTGCCATTCTTTTGTTCTTTGTCTTTTCTTTAGCCTCAAAAGTTGTGTATGTTTGCATCTTTGCATAAACTGCAGATGCAATAAAATATTTAGATGTTTGCAGCATGGTAGTGATACAAGAAAACACTTTTTCATGAGTCGAGCTATTCAAAATGTTCTGTTTGCCACTTATGAATGTTTTAAAAAGGGCAGCGTGCAGACATTCAGGGCCAGAAGCGGTGCTGTTGTGAAGACGAGACAGCTCAGATTAACCTCGCCGCCAACCCTAATGATGCAATCCATTACGCAAGGGGCTCGCTCGGGCATAAATCAGATCCCCTCGGTGCCCTCGCGTTGGCTCGCGTGGCTGGGGGTTTCACACACCGTCGGTGGGGCAGAGGGGGGGCCGTGAGGCGCAGAGGTGGCCCTGGGGGGGCACACCTGGTCTGCCCGCAGTCAATCACCCCACCTGGCGTGGCCCGTACAGCCCGCCGGCCCGCCAAGGGCAAATGTGTCCCTGTCTGCACGACCCCAGACATACATCATTCCCCACACGCCGCCCACACAACCCCCAAACCACAACCACAACAACCGCACGCCACCCCTTTAGATGACACATCCACCTCTCCTTTTCTTCTGTGTGTGTTTGTGTGAGTGCGTGGGTGTGTGTTAGAGAGAGGATCTCAGAATAGTGGCTCTTGGCCGCTGCTGAGGCAAGCACGGACAGGGGCCTGGCGTTAATTGAGGCTAGATGTCACCCCTGCTGTTCCAAGAACTGCGGGCTGATCGATAGGCTCCCCCTGGTTTCTAGTCCGGTCACATCTACCCTCAGTCGGCAAAGGGAAAGTCTATTACTCACCTCTGTGGTGTGCTGCAGTAGGGTGCAAGGCGTGTGTGTGTGTGTTTTGTGCATGTGCGTGCATGTGTGTGTGTGTGCGTGCATGTGTGTGTGTGTATATATAAGGGTTAGCAGAGAGGGCTGTGACTGTGTCAACTTAAGCTCCTTGGATCACTTCTTTTAAAACAGTGGGGGCACAAGTCATGTTTGAAAGGCCAGCGGTCATGGCACATTAGATCAAGAGCCGAGGGTGAAATATCAGCCTGTGGAGGGGTGTGGCGTGTCCAGGTAGTTACTGAACCATTTCATTGACTCGGGGCTTGAATAATGTATCATTTGCATTAGCCTGGGTTGGCACCTGGGCACCCACTGTAAGAGGGGGAGTACCTAATCACAAACTGCCCTTGGGAGTTGTCACGGGAGGTCTGATTTGATGCTTGTTGTGTGTGTGTGTTTTTCGTGTGTCAAAAAAATCGGCCCCTAATTAACATAGTATTTGCATTTGAAGATTTGTGTTTCATTACATCTAATGCTTTAGCAGCTCAGCGAAGACTTGGGAGATAATTCAGAGTAATATGCCAATGGTGATTTAGGAGAACAACACATCAGTGCAAGCCACAGAGGAGAAAGCTGAAAATCGACTCTAATTAAATCCTGATCATCCTATACTTTTGCAAACTAGTCCGATCTGTTGAGAGCACTAATTATCAGCATTTTAACCAGCTTAAATTGTCAAAGCAATCATCACTCAAGTTTTGTCAACAATGTTTTGTGTACACAATTACAAGCCATTACCATTTCCAAATTAGGTCAATACGCTTTCTCCACTGGGAAATATGCAATCAGCAAACCTTCTGGCTGCTATAAAAGATTAACCAAAACAAACAGCTAAGCTGTATAGAGGTTAAGTGAAACATAGCAGTGAGGATATGGAAGGTGGGAGGGAACCGAGCGATAACAAAAAGGGGTAGAGGTTCCCATCAAGCAATTTTGAGCCGCACAGAAAGCTAATTAGTTAGTGCTGTGTCTTACAGTAAAACCTGCAGCTCAGCCCCGTAACAATGCTGGCCATGGCAGGCCAGTGTCCGCGTAATTGCAGACACTGTAGGAACAGGAGTGGAGTTTTGACCGTGCTGGCAGGAGGCCGTAAGTGACAGTGTTCGCAGAGTGTTCCCCCTGAAGAAGAAGAGTGGGAGTGGAGGAGAGGGGAGGAGAGGAGAGAAGAGAAGAGGAGAGGAAAGGAGGGGAGAGGAGTTGAGAGGAGAGGAGAGGAGAGGAGAGGAAAGGAGGGGAGAGGAGTTGAGAGGAGAGGAAAGGAGAGGAGAGGAGAGGAAAGGAGGGGAGAGGAGAGGACAGGAGAGGAAAGGAGGGGATAGGAAAGGAGGGGAGAGGAGAGGAGAGGAGAGGAGAGGAAAGGAGGGGATAGGAGAGGAGAGGACAGGAGAGGAGAGGAGAGGAGAGGAGAGGAGAGGAGAGGAAAGGAGGGGATAGGAGAGGAGAGGAGAGGAGAGGAAAGGAGGGGAGAGGAGTTGAGAGGAGAGGAAAGGAGAGAAGAGGAGAGGAGAGGAGAGGAAAGGAGGGGAGAGGAAAGGAGGGGAGAGGAGAGGAGAGGAGAGGAGAGGAGAGGGAGGAATATGGTATGGAATAATTCTTTACGATGTTCTATGGGAGGAGGAGGTGGAGGAGGAGAATACATGGAGTACAGCCCAGAGAGAGGCAGACGAGCCTAATGAGAGGGAAGGAGTGAGAGAGCCAGAGAAAAGGGAGTGATGAAGAGAGAAAAAGAGATAAAGAGAGAAAACCAAAGAGCGACAGAGAGAGTGTGAGGGAGCGAGAGAGAGGAAGAAAGGGAGGGAGAGAAATAAAGAGAGGGAGGGAAGGAGGGAGAAAGGGAGGGAGAGAGAGAGAGAGGGAAGATAACCATGTATTTTAAGCATCTAAAAGCATGTTGCATTATATCATATTTCATGAAGCTTGCTGTGGCATGTTTTAATTTTTTTCAAACTACATGCTGCAATGTTGTTGTGCTTAGTGAATTGGGACAGTTGTGCCTCTTCTCTGCAAAGTCTCACTGATGCCTTGTAAATTCCTATTTGAAATCCATTTCAGTGTATTTCCAACATGCAGCGCTTACAATCAAGTGACTTTTTTTTCCACTCTGTTTACAGCACAAAAATAAATATGTTTGGTCTCTCAGTGCATCGCTCGCTCTGCTGCACTCTCTGGCTTCCCCTGAGCTTCTCCCAGGCCTGCCTTTAGCTGTGTTTATACCCTGTGATTACCTTGGGCTTGAGGCAGGTAGAGAAAGCCTCATTCACCAACCCCCCCTCCCCATCTCCCTCCCACACACACGTGCACTCTCTCACACACACACATATACGCACCTACACACGCACAAGCACATAGGCACACACACATACACGCACACGCACCTACACACACACAAGCACATAGGTACACACAAACACACACACACACACACACACACACTCACACGCACACACACACAAACCCACACACATGTGCACATACACATTCGCATACAGACACACAGATACACCTACACCTACACACACATACGCACACACACACACACACACAAACACACACAAGCAAACCCGCACACATATGCACATACACATCCACATACAGACACACAGACACACCTACACACACACGCACACACAAAAAACACACACACAAAACACAAACACACACACAATTTCCCTCCACCACCAACCCCACGATCCCCAGAGAGATGAAAGGCTAGATGAAGCCCAGTCACTGCCCACGCACCAGCAATGGGCCCCGCCGACCCGCCACCCCGCCACCCCGCCACCCCCGCTACCCTGCTCGGGTAATCCCTGCCGTGAGTGCATCTCCCCGCCAGCCAGCCGCTCAGTGTGAGGGCCTGATCAAAGCCTCAGGTGAAAACACACTTACACACACATGCACACATACACATGTCCACACGCACACACATGCACATACACACACATGCACATACACACACATGCACACATACACATACACACATGCACACACACATACACACACATGCACACATACAGTACACATGTCCACACGCACACACATGCACATACACACACACATGCACATACACACACATGCACACATACACATACACACATGCACACACACACACACACACACACACACACACATACACATGCCCACACGCACACGCAGACACATACACACACATATACACACACGCATACACACACACATGCACACATACACATGCCCACACACACACATACACACATGCACACACATGCACACAGACATACACACACAAATACACATGCCCACATGTACACACATGCACACGCACATGCACACACACATGCACACACACATACACATACACATGTACACACACACATTCAGATACGCACACACACAGAAATAAACACCTTTGAGGAAAGAAAGCTGTTACTTTGCCAAATCTCAGTGGAGCAAATGTGGAGTGGAGTAGAGTGGAGTGGGTGGGTGGCTGTAATGACATCACTACAGTACGTGTGCATCTCGTGTCGTTTATCGTGCGAGGGGCTCTGTGTCTGGCATAAACCCCCCATAATCCGTGTCAACTTCTATTACCGGTGTTGGCAGTTATGATAACGCCGCCAACTGGGGTGTGTCGCTGCAGTCAAAATGCTAAATGACGGTGTCAGGTCATCCCTTATTTCTGTGAAGGACTGTCATGGTGTAACGCAGCAACCATGTGTTTGATGCAAATGCTCTCTCCCTTCCCTCTCATTTCTCTATGGCCGAGCTCATTGCAAGAACCCCAATTTATTTACTTAAATGATGCTAATGAAGTCACACACTTAATCCATTTCTATCGCAAGCCATGGAAGCGTCAGTGTTTGATGCATGCACTGTTGTGAAGACAGCAAACTGGGTTTACCCTGCACACACTAGCTGCATGGAAAGGCTCTAATGAGTATTTTATGAGTTGGGTAATAAGCTAAGTGGGAAATATGTCAAAGACTGACAGAAACCAGAAAGGTCCAATATGAAGGACGGATCTGTCAGGCTCATGGTTTGAAGCTTATGCAGATAGATTAGGCCAAGCAGCGTAAAAATTGTCCTTGAAACATATTGCGCGGCGCGCTTCGATATATATATATATATATATATATCTCCCTGTAGCCGGTGCCGTAATTGAAGCTGACCAGGATAAATTAGTTACACAGGTTGTTGTCATGACAGCAGTTCTGAAGATAAAGCTGGAATCCAACAGGGGAGAGGAAGATTTATGGCATAAATAAGGCGAATACACACACCCACACAAACACACAGGCTGACGTACAGTACACACACACACAAACACACACATGCTGTTCCTCTCTCCTCCTCCATCTCTCTTTCTCGTCCCTATCATTCTCTCACTTGCTCTCAGTACATCAAAACATGCTAGAAGCTTCTGTAAGATTAATTGCCCCTGATAATGTAGTCTGGTTGAGATATTAGAGACCAGATTTAGGCAGTGTGAAGAGCATAGCATTTTGCATAATGAGACTTACAGAACCTGCAGTATGTGTAGTGAAAGTGTGACACTAATTCCAACACTCCGCCTTTTGGTGATAAATTACACCCCAAACTGTTAACTTGGTACCAAAGCTCATTAGAGTCATTGCTAATTAGCACAGTCGTTAAAAGTGGCATAATCAACTTTTCACTCTCTTACGTATGCACGTGCACACACACAGACACACCCACTCACTCACCCATCCACTGACACACACACACACACACACACACACACACACACACACACACACACTCAAATCCCAAGGCAGTAGCCCCTGCCTGTTTCAGTTTCTTCATTCAACACCAGCCATTTAGAAAGACAGGAGTGTCATATGAAATAAATATGTGTACTGCATACAACAGTCAAGTTTAATAATGAAGTTGTCTAGCCCTGCAGAGTTGAGCCTGTGCAGTCCTTTCCTATTAGAGAAGCTCAAAAGAAAATTTCAGATGGTTCAATTTCACACATTTCTTAAATTTGAGAATACTCCTTTTAGACAAGCTGCTTCAGCATTCAGCTCATGCCTTGAAATGCACCACTGTAACCGGTGTAGCCGTATGACATTAGAGTCAATTACTTTCAATTTCTATATCAAATTAAATTTCATAAGGGCTGGGAATAGCCTGAATGAATCGATACTGAATTAAGGGAGGGGAGGAGGTGAAGAGAGAGGGAGAGAGAGAGAGAAAGAAAGACAAAAAAGGACGCAAGGAGTAATCTGCTTGGCGTGATGTTATCAGTTCCCAAGTTATACCTGTCATGTGCGAAACCCACGTGGAACCGGTGCTAACTGTGTTTACACCCGTGGGAAGTCACAAAACATCTTTGTCCAAACCAGATTATACAAAGCGAGACCGTTACATGAAAAAAGACAAACACCTGGGATTTCACTGCTCTGATTTTCTTGCGTACCCCACCACCACCAACACAGACACAGACACAGACACACACACACACACACACACACACACACACACACAGACATAGACATAGACATAGACACACACAGAGACATGCACACACACACACACACACACACACACACACACAGACACACAGACATAGACATAGACATAGACATAGACATAGACATAGACACACACACAGACACACACAGAGACATGCACACACACACACACACACATACACACACACACACACACACACACACACACACACACACACACACACACACACACACACACACACGCAACCATACTGTACACACAGCCATATATACCCATCCCACCCTGCCATTGGATATGATAATCAGATGTAAGCATCCTTGCATATTTCTTCGCGTGCATAGCTATTTCTAGCAGCGCACCCTTTTAGCATTATAGACTGGTGTGAGTCACTGAAATCATCTGAATGCGCGCACACAAAGGCCAGATGAGGAAGAGGGCCCCCCGAGAGCACTGTTAAGTGAGGTAAACTTGACAGTTTCCAAGAAAACTAGAATAAAAAAGACCCACAAAAAACTTTCCCCTTGAAAATGGATGACAGTATTATGACACCAGTGAGACACACTCCCTAGTGTGAGTGTTGAAGTGGTAGAGATTACACAAGTGTAGACACACACACACACACACACACACACACACACACACACACACACACACACACACACACACACACACACACACACACACACACACACACACACACACACACACAGTGAACAGAGCTGAGAGGCAAAATCTTGCAACGTTTTACTCAATGCCATGACCACAGTCAGGCAAAGGTCCATTTCTCAGAACTCTCAAATAGGTTTTCATGGCCTGGATCTAGTTTGGTGGGGGAGGGTTTGTGGATTTCAAAGCTGCGCTTCAAATATGACCACTTTTTTTTTTTTTTTGCTGATGGTCAGAGACGTAACCTGTAACCTCTAAAATGTCATACTGGGAGTTATGACCTATTTTTGAGTTCATTTTTGTTTTTGCAGCTAGGCAGATGTGAACTCACGTAGGCTACAATTATCATCACTCTTATCCAGAAAATATAGCCTTACAACCAACTAATATCAAAGGGTTTCATCATAATACCCACCCTCACTGCTGGGGATGCATTTGTTGAAGTGTCTCTAAATATTCACACGTTGTATATGGTTATTGTATGCACTGAATGAAACAATTACAGTGTTACCTCAGATGAGAATTAATAAGGATAAACAAAAATGCAAATTACTGAACCAAAATACTATTTTAATAATGAAGTGGCCAGCTACAGGCAGATGCACGTGAAACATACCATTCTAGGTTAAAAAAAATGTATGTGTACTTACTCACTCTATCCTGTTTTCAACTAAAACCATTAGCGAAATCCCCGGCCCCCGGCCCATTCAATCTGGTCCCCTAATCATCCCCCAGTGTAATTGGCTCATCCATTCATTCTCCCACTCGCTACCTCAGGCTGCTGTTGATGAGTGTTCTCATGCATAATGGCTGCTGTGCATCACCCAAGTGGGTGCTACACGTTGGAGGTGGTTAGTGGCGTCTTGCTTCACTGTAAAGCACTTCGGATGCCCTGAAAAGCACCGTATAAATGCAATGTGCTGTTGTAATTGTGTGCCGGGGTTATGTTTGTCCTTCCAACTCGTAAAGCCATTGGATGAGCCCATAGACCCCAGTATAGTCTACATATAAAGTGGCAATACAGGTGATAATTAACTGTTTTGTTTTTAGAAAACTGTGCTAGTTTGAAAATTGTTTATGGAATGCTGTGGTGTAATTCATTTCTCATAATAGAACATGTTAAAGATTGCAGGTTCTATCTAAATGGTGGCAATAAAAGGGGCATAGTTTTATTGAAATAGATTGTGCTAATGAATTGCACCTCTCACAGTTCTTCTACAAGCAATCTAAGGGACTAGGAAATTATAGTCAACCACCCACTCTGTCATTCTTAAAGCCCTTTTTTTCCTCTGTGCCTGCCAGAACTATACAGTAGAGAGAACATTCTCAACTACACAAGCAAAGACTCCAGCCATCTCTTAGCAACTGTGTCGAAAAGCTTTTCAGCATGAGAGTTCTTTTTTCTGTCCTTGACTTTGTACCGTCAGATTTTTTTTTTGAGCTTTCAGAATGTCAACTTCAGAAAAAAAAGAAAGAAAAAAAAACAGGAAAGAAAAAAAAATAAAATGGGAAAAAAGAATTCAGTGAAAACATGATTATAGAGTGCCAACACTTATGCCACTGACCATGCAGCCTTCCCTTTGTAATGATGCCTTTGTGATGAGAGGATTAAATGCTGTACCGGAGGCGTATCAGAACTGGCATTTTCTGCCCATGTGAAAGGGGGTGTCTGACTCATCAGATTTTATGTAACATGGCGCACTGGAGAAACCTGCTCATGTTAGAACTCTTTTCCGTGTTATAAATCAAGTTTGAAAAGAGACAGATGGGCACACACACACACACGTGTGTGTACATGTGCAGCGTGCACCTAAATGTTCAGTTCAAACTTCACTTCACTGGGTGGATCGTTCCCTTTCGCAGTGCCACCCCTCCATCATGCGCGCATTCAGCGAATGCTCCTCTTCACCATTGCCAGGTTGTATGTCTCTTAGCGCGCTTGTCGACATCTGTGATTATCTCCTTCTCTTTGCCTGTCTGCCTGACGCCTTCCCTCAAGTGGGTTGTCTTTATCTCCAAGGCGACATGGGTGCAATGAGCCGAGATTAGCGACAGGAAGCCTCAAAGAAACTTTCATTACTTCGTCGTCATCAGTGTTAGGCCCTCTTTCTTTCTCGTTCTCTTTTTTTTTTAGCCTGTAGATATTAGCATACATCAGCTTTACGGCTCGTTGTGCCACACAGCGCCGCGTGGCGCTACAGCATATGGCCCCGTGCCCCGCGCCCCGCTACGCAGCTGCCTAGCAGCATGGCGTCCTCTGGAGTGGGTGTGAAGTGTTCTCGGAGCTAGATTAAATCAAAAGGGACCAGCGGGACAGAGATGCCCTCCGACTTGCATCATTAAAGAGGAAATTCTCTATTGTGACTCCCTCATTTTTCGTGGGTGGAGTGGGTGTGCAGGGGGGATTTCAGCAGGGGGGTGGTGCATGGCTGTGTGTCATGCTCTCACACAGTGCTCTGTCCAACTACAGCAAATGAAAGGGGTGAAAATCTTTGCCTGTGCCAATTTTGGGTGAGGGGAGGCATACCTTGTACACTTAGATGTGTGAATTGGGATGCGTTTTCTGTCAATGCCTTTGTTCTTGAAGGTATTGACTGTGCTTTGCCTAGTAGAGCTTCTTTGGGTCTTTACTCAAAATGTACTTTGTAACCCAAGTCAGGCTTGTGAAAATCAATTGAATGCCTAATTTCCCCTCCCATGGTGACCTTCATTGGCGGACTGATTTTGGCTACGCGCGAATGTTTAGGCCTAGCACAAAGCCTGTTACAGGCAAGGAAGGCAGCTTTTAAGCCTATTGACATTATTGACATGCCAACTCCAAATGGAGTAGAAAGTCGATGGCAGGAATGTGTGCTTTTGTATGTTCACATCTTCTCTTTGATGTCCTTGTTGCTAGAATGTAACATGGCATAAAAGATTTAGTGTTCCACGTGAGGAGTTGCATTTTAGAGGATCTGGAATATGCATCAAACGTCTGCAAAAGTCAAGAGGCGAAAGATGAAACAAAAGTCTTACCTGGTTCATCAGAACAGGTCATGATGAGGCAGATATTGAGTTTTCGGCTGAACACTGATTCATTACTGCCTGAAAGAGAATCGGACAGAAGCCAATACCATGTTCACTGCTTGACTTTCTCATAAAAAAGGCAGTGAAAGTCTTTACACTCTACATAACATATTGACTTCGTGCTGAGGGGACAGCTGGGCATGCATGTGGCAGAGCTTTGCAGGATAGTCTGACAGATCAGTCATTTATATTAGTGTAATTTGGCCAGCAATTCATCTCTATAGACACTCTTGCAGGAGCGGTCTTAGGCCTCATTTCCACTGACCTGAGCATGTACAGCACGTAACCGTGTACACAATATGTGTGTGTGTGTGTGTGACAATGTGGGTGAATACTCTCCGATCACACGTGCAGTGGAAATGTTCTAATCTGTTAACGTGTATTCTAAATGAATACGGACAGAAAACGGGCTATATACGATGTGTACGTGCTATATACGATGAGTGTTTGGTGGAAATGGGGCCTTAGCCTGTTTGGCGCCCTGGGCGAGCACCCGCTTTCCCCGCCCTCTTCCCTTTCTTCCACGGGTCATTTGTGACTTCAGCACCACAGCAGCAAGAGCAAGCAGGCACACACAGACGGAGGGCACCCACTTGCCCCTGCTGTCACACGGACATTAGGAAGCCGATCGGTGCACGTTATCACAAAATTGCCCTGGCATGTTGTTGGGCAACCACCCATGTCGCCCATACCAGAAAACCGCCCCTGCACTCTTGTGACTGAAGGACTGTGTAAATATGGAAAGAAATGATTACGGTACAAAACATCATTTTGAGTGTGTGGAGCATGTACGAGCGCTGACACGGTCCCTGTATTTTAAAGGCTATGGGCCAGATGTACTGTACATTTGCAAACACGACAAATTTTTCACCCGCCTCAGTTCGCAGAAGCCGCATTTTGTTTGCCTTGATTTTGTGTGGTATGTATCATGCCTGAAGCTCATTACATAACTAGTGCCTTACCCTGCCTTCTAGCATTATTAGCCTTACCCTGCCTTCTAGCATTATTAGCCTTACCCTGCCTTCTAGCATTATTAGCCTTACCCTGCCTTCTAGCATTATTAGTGGTGCTTAAAAAGGCACCATTGAGTGACTGTTTGTGTTGACATCATGGAGTGAAACAGGAAGCAAAAATTCAGTGACGCTGAAGTGGAGGTCCTTGTACATGAGGTCACCTTAAATATGATACAGAGGCATAATTCAACCCCCACACAAAAAAATGATTTGGTCCTCCATTACCAACAAAATGAATGCTCTTTTTTATTGCTGCTTTGTCATTTGAAATGTGAAATTTGTCATTGACTGTCGCAGGCCTCAAAAACTGGGATGATCTTCATGCCTTAGTGTAAAACTAGGTCCTCCAGAGCGCAAATGTAACAGCAACATCAAAATACCTGTTGGCAAATGTAACTATGAAACTGAACATGTAGGCCATGATTTTTTAACTTGACAGATTTGTTGCATACGTTGTTGGGTGCATATTTCTGTAACTGTGTGTGTGCACAATTTTGCCTTCATTAACATTTAGCTTTTTTCTTATTTTTATTTTAACCAAGTACATCATTGCATTTTGGCCCATCTTATCTGTCACTTATTCCTGTGATGTATGAGGCAACACTGGGAGAACTGGCTCAGCTCAGTGCATCATCCTAAAGTTTACCCTGACCTTGACCTGAAGTCACTTGACCAGTCCGCAAGCTTTATAATAATAATAATAATAATAATGTAATAGCTTTATGAAAGTGAGACTTTCACCAGGAGGAGAGCGAGAGGGCATAAGGTGGAGAAGCTAAAAAAGGGAGGATTTGCTGTTGAAAAAAGCCTGTAGGCGTAGCTTTGTTTGCATTCATTTTTTAGGTGCCTCTAAGCCATGCTTTCACCAAAATGTCCCCTGGCAGTGAACCTATATAATAACGTGACAGAGTTATGGATGCAGCTTTAAGTCTGTCTGTCTGTCTGTCTGTCTGTCTGTCTGTCTGTCTGCCTGCCTGCCTGCCTGCCTGCCTGCCTGCCTGCCTGCCTATCTATCTATCTATCTATCTATCTATCTATCTATCTATCTATCTATCTATCTATCTATCTATCTATCTATCTATCTATCTATCTATCTATCTATCTATCTATCTATCTATCTATCTATCTATCTATCTATCTATCTATCTATCTATCTATCTATCTATCTATCTATCTGTGGGAGAGGGAATATTGTTTTGCTTGTGGTTTTTCCAGCAGCATGTCATTCTCTTTTGACTCTACCTGGAGTGAGCAAATAGTCAAGCAGTAGAAAGATGAAAAGATTTTTGAAGAGCTTCTCAGTAAAACAAAAGTGCCCTCCCATTGTCTGTCAGCCTTCTACGGCAGAATCATTTGAATGGAAACAAACACAATGGGCTTGCATCAAAGCCAAGAGCACAGGAACTCTTTGCCTCTTCTGCAGCGAGCTCTCTAGTATTGTCTCACTTACTGCTGAGCTGTGAGTCAAAGACTAACTACGGGGTGTGTGTGTGTGTGTGTGTGTGTACGTGTGTGTGTGAGTGTATGTGTGTGTGTGTGTGTGAGTGTGTGTGTGTGTGTGTGTATGTGTGTATGTGTATGTATGTATGCCAGAGAGAAAGAGAGATATTGAACAGAAATGAAGCCCCCACAGTGTAAGAGGCCAACTAAGGCAGCAGGAGGTGCAGAACGAGACAAGAAGGGAGATGTGGATGGTTCCTGATTTACCTCAGAGGAAAATATCCACATGTGGTGCAAAGGAAGTCTCAGAGAAAATGTGTGTGTGTGTGTGTGTGCATGCGTGCATGTGTTTGTGTGTGTGTGTGTGTGTATGTTTCTGTGTGTGTGTGTGCATGCGTGTGTATGTATGTGTGTGCATGTGCATATACTGTGTGTGTGTGTGTGTGTGTGTAACAGCAATAGTGTGCTTTTATAAGAGAAAGGAAGAGAGAACATCAGGAAAAGGGGAGAGACAGATATTGTAAAAGATAGCAAAATCAAGAGACTAAAATGAAGCAACCTCAGCGCCGGTTGCCAGATGGCTGCAGTGAATCTGCACATCCTCTCATTAAAGCCTTGGTGGGCTTCACAGCATTCGCTCACTTACTCGCTTGCTCCTGCTCCCAAACTATAAAAGCCTCCCCTCTGAGCAGCCGAACTGCAGCAGACAGGGAGCTCTCCCTGGAGTGCCCATTCATCTCACCCGCATGCTTACTGGATATTTTCCCCCACAAATCTCCCTTCAGGAGGGAGAAATGAACACAAGGAACAAGAAGAAGAAGAAGAAGAAGAAGAAAAAGAAACAAGACACATGACACTCTGACACTTTCCCTGTCTTTTCTTTGCATTCCCTTTTCTGCAAGATAAGCTCCTCACTACTGTATGTATGTGTGTTTTTGTTATCTTTTTTTTTATTTTCTCCCCACACGTTCAGCGATTACCTCTCTGCGCTTTCCCATTATCAGCACTGGGAATGAATGACACAGTTGAAAATACTCCAGTGACTAACCAGTGGGCATAGCCTCTGAACAGCCAGAGGTGGCTAGCCTGTGACACTACATACAATTTCGTGTTCAAGTCAGTCTGGTCAACCTGCCTACTCTCGGCTTGTCCTTTGCCCGAGAAATCAGGCACCAGTAAAAAATGAACGCTGTCCATACGCCATCGGAATCAGTAGTCTGATTGGTTGTAGCTCTGTCCTGTAGTAAACAGAGGAATTTCATAGACATCCGTTGATCCTGCCTCTGAGAACTGGGTTTTTTGCCAGACCAAGCTCTGTCTAGGAGCTTCCTGCGACAGCCAGGCTAAGAGGCGATGGCAAAAGCGTGCACCTGTTAGCTCGGGGCTGTGTCGAGGGACAGGCGCTGGAGAGAGAAGTCAACAAGCTCTCTCTCACCCATACACACACCTCTCTCTCCATGGAGCCAGGCAAAAAGGCAGCGCCCTCGGCACTGTGTCAGGGCTTTCTTGTGAGAGGCGGCGGGTCATGTTTGATAAGCTGGCTGGCTAACAGCTGATGGCTGTAAAGGAGATTGGCTAATAGCTGACCCCTGAGATGCGGCTGGTCCAGGTGGGACCCCGCGATCTGTTCCATGTGTCCTGGATCAGAAAGAGCTATGTTCCCCTAGTCATATTTGAGCCTTTTATGCCTGAATAATATATAGTCATCATAAGAGCTGCAAAAAAGGACCTTTGCTTGTACCTATTCCAACATGGTGAGAATGTGTGTGTGTGTGTTTGTGTACTGTGTTGTGTTGATAGTTATGGATATGTGTGAAGTTTTGTACCCTAGTGGTCAATCATAACAACACTATGCTAACATGTGCAGATAACTTACACACAAACATACACAGCAAAAAAAATCATGCATCCAAATTATTCTGTTTATTAAACAAAACTGACGGAAATTAAATATTGATTCTGTGCCCATTGCAGTTATCGATCGTCCGTCCCGCGCATGTTCCCCAATAGCTCCGCTGCTGGCTGGCTGGCTGGCTGGCTGGCTGGCTGATCGTTTTCTGCCGGAGGTGATGTTGTGAGGAGCCCTGTTTAACACACTCTCTCTTTGCCAAGGACCACAGCCGAGCCCTTGCTTTACAACACCCTAGGATTAGAAATGGGAGGAAAGCAATTACGTGCCTGTGTCCCTGTGGCCTCTTAATGGAAGATTGCAGAGTGGGAGGCCTCAGAAAGCAGGCCCTCCTTTTGAGGCTCTGGGGTTTATTTCTAGCTGAAAAGGCTCTTTGCATAATTCTAATAAAAAAAATAATTTGCTTGTTCACAGCATGGCTTGGATTTTTTCGATGAGGCTGCAAAAAATGACCCCTCTCAGCTGCAGTGCTCTCTAAATGAATGTGATGCCAGGTATCATGTCTTTTTTGAAGTTAGTCTGTTAAAAAGGAGGGACTCCTGCAGAGATGTGGAGAGGATTTTGCTTCCGTAAGTGGCAAGCCCATTAGCAAAGTAAAGATCAGAGAAAAAGATTTAAGTGAGACATTCGTTATCGACCGAGAAAAGCAAAAACAGCATAAAAATTGAAGATTTTTCTGTTTCTGTCCATCTACCATTCAGCCCCCTACATGGGAGCACATATTCAATCTACAAAATGGAGGCAACACAACACATGGAACAGAAGAGGTCCCTCATCCTTTATGCTTATGTCATGATGTCTCCAGGCAGCATCTGAAGTGTTGCCTGGATACGGACCTAGAAAGCAAAGAGGCCAATTAATGACTATGCCACCCTGAGACCGGCCTGCCCACAAGCTGTGCCACCCTGGCGCGCCTCAAATGTGTGACTCTCCGCAGGAAGATGGAACGACACCAGGTGGCAGGCCCGACGAGAGGAGTTCACCCGGGACACGGCATGCCAGATAGGAGCCGCGCTGAGCGTCAAAGATCGTCGTCTCATGCACATCCACTCCGCCACCCCCAGTTAGCCTGGCAGTTAGCACAACAGTTAGCATTGGCGAGCTGGCACACACATCAAATGGACTCTGAGGAGGCTTCTGCGTCTTCAAGGTGAGCCCTGGCAAAAGTACAGACCTTTCTGAAGTAATACATCTTAATACACAAAGGCTTTGGTTTTTCAGAAATCAAACTACAACCACAGTACAGCAGGTGGATATTTTTGAGTTGTTCTAAAGAAGGTCATTTCACTTCATAGACCTTTGGTATAGATTCACATCTCACTTATAACCACAATTAATTTCATGACCATGTCCTGCCAAGACTTATGAACGATTTTGAAGGGGGAACACTGCCATTCTCTCATGAATTCAAAGTGCATTAAATCGAATCATACATAGTACTTTTATTTTCCAATTGGCAAATTCTCATTCCATTTAGCGGTCTTGGTGATAAGTGCTTGCCTATGCTCACCTTCTCCTCTGCTTAACAGGTATGGCCTATTAAGCAGCCATCTTGTAAATATTTGATACATTAGCGTGAAGAAGAAAAGGCCGTTTCACCCCAAATGTTTCTTTCAGCTTAGCACTTTCTTTGCTCAGTGTAAATGATGGTGAAGAATGTGACCGTGTAATGGGAGCAATTACAGTCTGGCAGAGGGGGAGAGAAGAAAAAAAAAACACTTCTTTGCCGTTTTTTTCCCCCTTGCCAATGCAATTTACCGCGGCCTGTGAAATTAGCATGGCCCGTTAAAGCAAAACAAAGACGCTTGTGTTTTATTACAGATGTCCAGGTTGGTGTGGCGGGGATTATTGTCGGGGAAGTGCAAGGCCCAAACAAACGACACTGATAATGTACGAGGCGCAAGGAGGATTTAATGGTTAAATGAAAATAGCAGACGATTAAACCCTACGGTGAAAGCGTAATGGAAGAACGTGCTGTTTACTGACAGATTGGCCTGAGCACTGGGACTTAACTGGATGAGTGCAGTGGGACCATGATGCAAGACGGCCCTGGACAAACTAATTCACTTGTGTGTCTAGCATAAACAATCGACTGCTTAATACCCATTAAATGGAATAATTCCAAATTCCATTAATTCCCCATTCAAAAAACTGGGTTGCCATTCACTGAAACACGCATTTGAATGAGCTGAATACAATCACTTTAACACTTTTGACATCACTATTTAGAAAAGCGTTTTGATATTGTGCATAGTGTCACGTTTTGCACCACAGTCATCGAGCGTTTTGTGACAGCCACTGCTGATTAGAGAGACACTGAGACGTTTTTAGTGGAGTGGCGAGGATCAGTTTGCCATTAGCAGCAATCTGCTGTGGTGCAGGAGGAATGAACGCGGCTTCGTCTGGCATTATGCTCCTGGCGCCTTCTCAAGTGGGACATGCTTTCTGCCAGAACACCCCCCCACACCTCCACACAAACCCCCTCCAAAACGTGGGGCGAAGCAGAGAACACAGAGGGTCTGACTAACAACATCCTGTCGGGATAGCGATTGGGGGTGGGGGTAGTAGGGCTGGGGGCAGTGGAGGGTAGCGGTTTGGGGGAGGGGAAAGGAGCAGAGGGGAGGGGAGGGCAAAAGAGGAGAGGAGGTGCAGGCCTGCCACAAGCACTTTTAAGGCTTTAAAGTCTCTACTGCTAATCCCACCTCCTCACAACCCACTCATGTCTTCCCTCCTTTCATCTTCCCCTCTGTCTCTCTCTCACAAAAGCATCTCGCCTCTCCACCTCCATGCCACCCTACTCTTACACACATACACACACACACACACAAACACACACAAACCCTCCATCACTACCAACACCATCCCAAACACACACGCACAGGCATACACTAACATAAACACACACACAAACACACACACACACACACACACACACACACACACACACACCAACCCACCACCACCATCCCAAACACACACATCTGCACACGCACATCCACACACACAGGCATACACTAACATAAACACACACGCACGCACGCACACACATGCACACACACACGCACACATGCGAACACAAATTCACGCACACATGCATGCACCCACACACACACACACACACACACACACACGCACACATGCGAACACAAATTCACGCACACATGCACACACACACATGCACACACACACACACACGCACAGAGCATACACTGACATGTAGCAACTTGTTTGTGACAGCCTGATTTTGGATTTAGTGTGGATTCTTGGCCGGTGTGTAACGTGGAGATATATTCTTTGATATTACTCTACAAGCCTAGAGGAAAGTCCTTTGAAGGCCTGCAGAAGTCACAAGAAATACCCTCCACTCTCCCATATGAGTTTTA
>CM050208.1:15677500-15712500 GCA_027475355.1 Coilia nasus
TGCATTTCAAAGAATATTGAAGGTATAAACAAGAAAGATAAAAGAGGAATTGAAAGACAGCAGATGCAGTTAGCTTTTGCCGTTGATTTTCTGCATGATTTCCACTGAGGTCCTTTTTCCAGAGACTTTTCTTAAATCATTTATTTTCAGTGTGTGGAAAATGAAATGCAGATGAAAGGCAAGGTGTTGTGATTCCATTCAGGTACTTATAGAAATGTTTCAATTGTTGTGCCTCTGACTGTCATCACAATGTATTGAATGTCTTCAAACAGGAACATGTCTATTCACTTTGTGAAAAATGCTTCTAAGAATGCACATCTAATGTTGTGTTTTTAAAGAAAAAAAAAAAAAAACTCTGAAGGGTTTCGAATTTGGTAGGTATTAAATAAATATGTAACTGCACAACATTCTGTCCAGGGTACAGTACCACTTTGAACCAATCTCAGTTCAAGAAAGTCCAGAGAACTTAAGATTTGTGCTTGCACTTATTTTCTCCCTTTTTGTATCTGCCTCATGCATCATGCATTTGACACAGTCCTCAAGTGTGACTGCAAACAGATTGTTCTCGTTTTTCTCCCAGGTAATACCATATGTCGGAGGACGGGGAAACAGACATTAGAGGTCCAGAGAAGGATTTCTCTCCTGTAGCCGTGTCCCCAGCCTGCTCCTCACCCACGTTATAGGGCAGGCTCCGCTTCGCCATTCAGGTGATTTGCGGTCACTTACCAAGCGAACGAGGGGTCAGAGTTCAAACTCTGCTTCTGGCACTAACGCATCGCCGGCTTTGCCCGCAGTCTGTCTTTTGCGCCCACAGCAACCTCGTGCCGGTCGCCATGGCAACGCCAGCAGCATGGCTCCGTGTCCTTGATGGAGGAAGATGGAGGAGAGATACTGTATGAATGCATTTTCACCCCCTTGAAACGGCCTCAACTTCTCTCCCTCCCCCATCCCTCCTGGTCAGCATAAAAAGAGGCTGTTGGCAAAGACACTGTGTAAAAATAAAAGACAATAAGAAAGAGAGAGAGAGAGAGAGAGAAATAGATTGAGAGAGAAAGGCAGAGGCAGAAAGGCAGAGAGAGGGAATAGAAAAGATTGCCTCCTTGACATTTGACACAGTCCAAAAATTACATGATGGGTCTGACTAATAACATAGTCATATTTCAATCACCTCCACATGAAAAAGTCACATATGACGCTAAACTTGTTAGCATAATCCTACCAGAACACTCATGTCTTCCATTCTTCCTCCGGCAAAAAGAAAGACAGCGTTTTTTTTCTTTTTTCCATGGTGTGGGCAGACAGGTCCTACCTTAAAATCTCCTTGCAAACACACCGTCGACATTTATGACTAAGCCTGTTTCGTCAACATTAAAAATTCACACTCCTGACTGTTTTTTTACTTTCACAGTGATACACTTTGCTACTTGGTAAGCATCGTCAAATCCTCCTGAAATCTGACCAGTGCTAGTTTACATTGTTTTAGGCAGGTCTGTGCACAGTTGTTTTCCTGTGGACCTCTCTTTGGGTTTGGGTTTGCAGTCTGGAGCTGTCTATGCGATAGACGGGGATGACGTGAGAGGGGAGGGGGGTCAGCTCGCTGCTCTGGCCCTGGGTGCCCTCCACAGGAACTCTGGGTGTTCACTCTCTTTGCTTTGCCCTCTGCACAGAGCTCCAACTGGGAACACAACAGATTTAGCTGCCTATTCTGTAACAAATCTCTTCTCTAAGAACATCTCTATGTGACGCAGAGAGACAGAGAGAGAGAGAGAGAGAGAGAGAGAGAGGGGAGAGATAGATAGATAGATAGAGAGAGAGAGAGAGAGAGAGAGAGAGGGGAGAGATAGATAGATAGAGAGAGAGAGAGAGGGGAGAGATAGATAGATAGATAGATAGATAGATAGATAGAGAGAGAGAGAGAGACAGAGAGAGAGAGACAGAGAGAGAGAGGGGAGAGATAGATAGATAGATAGAGAGAGAGAGAGACAGAGAGAGAGAGAGACAGAGAGAGAGGGGAGAGATAGATAGATAGATAGATAGATAGATAGATAGATAGATAGATAGATAGATAGATAGATAGATAGATAGATAGATAGATAGATAGATAGATAGATAGATAGATAGATAGAGAAACAGAGAGAGAGAAAGACAGAGAGAAAGAGGGGAGAGATAGAGAGAGAGAGAGAGATAGACAGAGAGAGAGAGGGGAGAGATAGAGAGAGAGAGAGAGAGAGAGAGAGAAGTCTACAGAAATAAATGTGAGTGTGCTGTAAATGCAGAGCTAGAAAAGACCTTGAAGAACTGGTGTTGTGTTCCTCCCACCTGGTCCACCCAAAACACAGGTCCTTACGTGGGCAGTGGACAAACACACACACACACACACACACACACACACACACACACACACACACACACACACACACACACACACACACACACACACACACACACACACACTCACACACACGCACGCAAACACACAGTTGGTCTGCTGGGCTTTACAAAAATCTTTGTAAATATCCACCCTCTCACAGCGAATACAAGTGCACACTCTGTATGGATGCAGAAAATGTGTGATCCATGGCAACAGCCACCAAATCTTTCTCTGCCCACATATCTGCCAGCCATACCTGAAGAAATACAGAGACTAATCAAAACACAGTTTCTTTTGAGCTAACAGTAGGCTATAGAGACTTATGCTTCATTTATCAGCAACAGTGTCTATATATATATATATATATATATATATATATACATACTGTAGCATAGATTAGAATCTTGTGATAAGTCCTGTTGTACTGAATCAACTGCCAAATGCAGTGAATGCCTAGTTTAACTGTTACAGTGTGGGTGCCTACATTATGAATGGTGTAAAGCCTAATAGAAGAATTAATATGTTCTCAGTTTACTAGCTGTCAGGCAAGCTGTCTGGCTCCTGACTAAAATATGATGTTGTTGTTTTCTCCCAACAGACAATACAAGAGTATGAATAGCATTTGCATGAGATGCTCCTCTGAGAACTAGCTCTACAGTATGAAAGCATTGTTAATGATCTCCGGTCGTGACATTAGCTTATGAAGCAATGCTATCTAAGTGGCTCTCTCTTTTGCGCATTAATAAGAGAGTGGTGAATATCATTCAAGATAAAAGACAACCTACACGGCAACCAGTAAGTCTGGGTAGCAACACTGGTAGGATTTTGAACACACTCGGAGTTAGACAGAGTTCAAAACACTTATGAATACGTATTGAACATCACATCATTCCAAGATGAGTGTCTCAGAGTAGATCACAGAGACCGTTTATCCTTTTGCAGAATCACAAGAAAAATCTTAGGAACATTTTATCTCAAAACATCAGTAAGGAAGTGGAGGTGGAGAATAATCAGACAAGGAAAGTGTGAGCATTGGTTGGTTATTATTTCATTAGAGGTGTGTAGGAAGCCAAAATTGTTCTCGTAATTATGGTTCCCTTGCTTCAATAGGCAATAAATTAGCCTGCTCATGCCAAAAAGGCAGTAGTTAGCAGCTGTTTCTCAGTAGCTGAGAGCATTTCGAGGAGCTGGGAATCTGAATAAAGTGATACCTCTGGCCTGTTGCCAAGTGTTTGAGCAAGGTGAGCATTTATTACTCAGTTCTGTTAAAGGCGTGTTCACCATGTCTGATTCTTTCCTAGCATGGTTGCTGCTAATTTGTTAGTAGGCTAGTAGCAAGGCAGAACAAGGAAGTTATTATTTTTTAGACATGCAGGGCATGTTGATGAGGCAGAGAGAAAGATGTATTTTTTCTGCATGTACATAGAGCATAAAGCACCCAAATACTGTAGCTTGATTCTGTGTGCATACCCACCTACTTATTTTAATAAACTCATTTTACTGTTTACATTTAATTATGTGTTTTCAATTGGCAGTAATCACGTTGTTCATGGAACAATGCTCATAGTTTGCATACTATAATCCCTTGTTATGGGATAGATTAGGGTTTAAACTTGATCTTTATGAGTTCCCTGAACCCTACGCAAAACAATATTAACAACAGAAATGTGACTTTCCTGATGATTCATGCTTTATTTTTTGAAGCAATTGTGCATGATGATGTAACACAAAACAAACAAACAAACCTGTGGAAGGAGACAAAGATGAAATTACTCATTAGGTCTCTCTTTTAACGATGTAATTTCACTCCACTGCATCCACTGCATCCTGAATTCAATTCCAAATTCAGAATCATAGAGGAAAGGGCTGTATGTGTCTTTATCTCTCTCTCTGTCTGTGTGTCTGTCTGTGTGTCTGTCTGTCTGTCTCTCTCTCGCTCTCTGTCTACTGTATGTATCTCTCTCTCTTTCTCTTTCTCTTCTTGCTCTGTGTGTGTGTGTGTGTGTGTGTGTGTGTGTGTGTGTGAGAGAGAGAGAGAGAGAGAGAGAGAGAGAGAGAGAGAGAGAGAGAGAGAGAGACAGAGAGAGAGAGAGAGAGAGAGAGAGAGATAGAGAGACAGTGTTTGTGTGTCAGACTTGAAATCTGTTTGTGTGCATGTGCTTGGATGCTCCCAGTGAATTGTGCAGTAATGCATGACTATCAGGTATGATTGTGTGTGCGTGTGGGTGTGTGTGTGTGTGTGTGTGTGTGTGTGTGTGTGTGTGTGTGTGTGTGTGTGTGTGTGTGTGTGTGTGTGTTTATGTGTGTATGTCTGTGTCAGCATGTGTATCACAGACTTACTACCGTTTCTCCATTGTAAGAGCTTAGGCCATATGCCAAATTCCATCTAGTCCACTGCCAACTGCAGACGAGGTAAGGTGGTTAAATTTATTAAATATGCCATATGTTTGTTTCGACAAGCCACAATGCATGTGCATCAATGTGTATATTCTGTGTATGTGCATAACTCTCTCTTTCTCTTTCTCTCTCTCTCTCCCTCTCTCTCTCTCTGTGACTGCACATGTGCATACAAGCATGACAAACTCTGAGTCAGATGATGCTGGGCCCGTGTAATGTACACATAAGGCAGTTATCCTGAAGAAACCCTTTCATGAACACACTGCTGATGCACCAAGCAACCTCTCATCAGTGGGGTCAGACATTTTAAAAGCTGGAAATGTCCCTTTCCTGTTTCACATTTACCTTCAATGCATACTTATAGACATGCTTGAAGGTAGACGCTACATTCAAAAGGTGGAAAAGTCTGTCTGTGTGAAAGGCTAAGTTGATAATTGGATGGTTATTTCTCTGGACACCACATAGTGAGACTGAGGCGTCTCCTGCAATGTGTGGCGACAGAAAGTTCGAGGCTAGGCTAAATGAGGGTCAGAGGTGAGCGCTTCAGAAGACAGTTGTTTATATTTGAAAAATTATAACTGGCAGCTTGGCACATCACAGTTCGCCTTGGGTCCTTGCCTGGCCATCTTGAAATAAATGAGGCAGCCATTTCTCCTCTTGGAAAAAAAATTGAAGAAAGGAGAGGAGAAGAGAGAGGGAATAAATCTCTACCGATTAGCTGTGGCTGGTGTGCTGTCATTTCGGAATGGAGCGATATATTTTTCTCCAACTCATTTTAGCCCATCTCTTTCTTTCTCTCTCTCTCTCTCTCTCTCTCTCTCTCTCTCTCTCTCTCTCTCTCTCTCTCTCTCTCTCTCTCTCTCTCTCTCTCTCTCTCCCTCACTCCCTCCCCCCTTCCCAGCTGCTCTCTCTCTTTCTGTCTCCACCTCTGCATTCCTCTCTTCATTCACTTAAAGCTGCTTTTTTAATCCGGCAGAATTGTCAGTTGAGGGTGAGTGTGGAGCGGCTGTTGTGGAGGTTGGGTCTTGTGACTGCTGCGCTGAAAGACGACAGCCAGGAGGCTGCCTTTGCCCTCACCGGTTGGCAACGGGAGGAGGATGGGAGGAGGGCGCATCATTGTGTGTTTGTCTGTGTGTGTGGCACAACAGCTCCCTGAGGAGCTGGCGACTCATTAAACATTCATGAGGCCAAATCTGTTTTGCTTTCCTCCTTCTTCTCGCCTCCTAAACACAAGGCCCTGCTTCAAAGAGGCAGCGTGAAGCAGCCCCGCTTTGCATTCGTGAGGCCCTTGCATACCGCGTATACAGTCCTCACACTCGCTGCTAGGGCGGCGACAGAACCCACCAGGTGTGAGACTAGGTGGGACTAGGGGTGGGGGGTTGTATAATGTTGCATGTTAGTGAGCAGAGGTGGTAGTCCCGGGTTCAGAAAGTAAAAACTCTGCCACAAATTTGATCCAACCAGCTCTGAATCAGCTGATCGTAATGAGCACTCAAGACAGGTACTGTAGATCGGCTATTCAGTGAAGTCACCTGTGTTAGAAGGAAAACGTGGCAGGGGTTTTACTTTCTGAACCCGGGATTGACACCTTTGTTAGTGAGAAAGAGCTCGGCAGGCCCCCCACGGCATTTACACTTTAAATGCACCAAGCTCTATCTCCTCAAGCCACCAATCACTCATAAGGCCCTGTGCAGTTCCACCATTTTGACCTTGAGAAGTCTTGTTTGATCAAACACTGTCCGTTCATATAAAGGATAAGGATCCTTCGGTGATTATTATTCCACAAGCACCTCACTAGAACATGCTATTTTAAAATAAGACTTATGGCTTAGGCCATACGTGTTAGCCCCTCCAAAAGGCCTTCAATGACTCCTCCCACCAAGTTCAAGGTTCAGGGTATCTTTACTGTCCACAGGGGGCAAATTTGTTATGTAGCCAGCACAATAAAAAGAAAAAGTCATCAACAATGATATGACACAGTACTCATAGATATGGCATCATAATTTAAGCCAAAAACACAGTGGCTATAAAACCATAACATGAAACATAAATAACATTAACCCCATTAACCTCATTAACATTAATCACTTACATAAAAGCAACACTCAACAGGAAGTGTTTCAAACCATGCTGCACACTGGAACTAACAATTGAACAACTCCCTGCTCTACTGAATTCTAAATTATCACTGGGTGTGTTTTCACTCTCTGTGGTGTGTTTGTTTAGAAGCAACTTTTCTTGGAGAGATCTTCAGATTTGTTTTGATTGTCATGTCAAGGGCTGATGAACACACACCTGTCTTTCGGTCCAGCTGTCCAGGTTGAGCACTGCATTGTTGTGCGGGATGGAGTATGTTGTAAAAATGACAGAAGGTTCTACACAGCACAACTTTGAGAACTATATTGCAAAAGTACGCTGTAAGCTTTTGGGCTTTTTAAACTTTTTGTGTGTGTTTTTAAGGTAGGTATTTTGATTGTATTGAGATGTAGACCAAAACTCCATTATGCTGCTCCAATGGGTTTTAATTTTTTTAATTATACATGCCCCAAAACAGAATTAGAACCATACTTACTATTCATGGTTTGGGCTGTTGTTGGAACTTAAGATGAAGAGCTGTCTGAATCATTTAGCAACCATTTGTTTAGGTGACTTCAAATAAATTGTTTCCTTATTCACACTTTTAACTAATGCCCTGACATGTCATGACAAGTGGTGACAGTATCAAAATCAAAATGTACTTTTCTGCTAATTTTATTACTCATTTTGTGTAGGAAATAAATACCACCACTTTAGTGAGTCACATGTTTGGAAGGAAATGAGGAAATGGATGTCAACATAGAATATATTACATTTATATTATTAGAAAGGTTAAGGCTTTGTTTTATGGAAATGGTATACATTATTCCATACTTAACATTACCATGGGGCAACATGCATATGATACCATTAAATGTAACATTTAAGAGTAATCTATATTTGTTTATACTGAGTTTAATGGTATACCTCTGATACTTCATTTGTTATGCAGTTGTAATGACATAAAACTTAATAAACATTTAACGTGTTTACCTTACATATGCTGCCTCAACATTTAATATGGCCATAATCCATTTATTTGAGGTTTAATAGTTTGTTTATGTCCTCTTGTACATTAATAAAATGCTAATAAAGGAATCACCTGATGTGAACTCTTGGCATTTTTAATTTAAATAAATACGTTCAGAGGATTATAAATGCCGACTTTATCACTTAATTACAGCAAGGAGCTGTACAATAACGAAATGCACACAGCACAAACTACTTGAGTAAAATCGTTTAATTATGCCCCATGGAGTCATGTGAAGTGCATTGCTTACACTCTGCACTGAAACCATACATCCATGATTTGAACTGCTGGAGGCTAACGTTTTTTTGGAGGGCTTCTCTTGGATGAAAAAAATGTTTTATAGATGAAAGGAACAAAACCATATGATTTTTCCTCTGTTATGAGTTTACACAAACAAACAGTTGTGTTTTGTACAGGAGAACATTGAAATAACTTCTCGATATTTGCCATATACTGTCAGACTATTAATACTGCACCTCAGTATTAAGGTACATACTAACTATGCCAGTGTCTGTTCATCTCTCTGGTCCTACTTCATTTACTTAGTTTTAGCTGTTTTATTTTGCAATAATTTAGTATTTCCTTTTAGGTAGAACAGGTAAAAATACTGTAAAAGCTGAAACTAAAGTGTACATTATAAATATGATTCTTCCTTTATATTATATTATATTATATTATATTATATTATATTATATTATATTATATTATATTACTTTATATTTATATTAATATTACTCTCTATAGGAGGTTTTAAAAAAAAGTGTGTGTGTGGGTGGGGGCAACTGCAATGGAAAATGTTGTATCCTGTGTATATGCAGCAAAAGTAGAAAATAGTGCCAGCAGCATGAATGGACAATTCAGCATTCCAGGCCAAACTGCACTATTAAAATGGGAGAGAGAGCTAATTTGTAAGTGGCAAATTGCAGAACGAATTGCAGGAGTAATGCCTTTGGAGAGGCAACAAAGCCCCGTGTAAATAAATTTCACTAAGTAATAGGTGTACTCGGTTGTTAAAACTGAGAAATATCTGAGCCTCCGTGGGACGTTTTCAGGTGTTTTAATTTGTGCCAATAAATATAGAGAGGACAGCAGACACAAACTGCCCAAGACGTGTTTACAGAGAATGGTGCCCCATGACATACTGTATGGGGAACTTAATGTCTTCAGTGGAGGGGCACCCAACTATCGACAGATGGATATTAAGGGACTAAAATTTTCTAAAAGCGTAGTTGCCTCAGTTATATTGGTATAATTTATACTCAATATCTGCGTGAATAAGTCTCCAAGCAGTAAACAAGGTAGGTCACAAGTAACAGATGGGAGACGTCATGGCAGTCTGAATACAACAGGAGAAAAGAATGAGCATAAAACACACACACAGTCCTTTGAAAAACTCACAAACTTGTGGGCCAGATTGCACATTCTCACAAATAGAGAGCAGGTGTACCTAATCTGCCGAAAGAAACACTCTACATAGTGGAAATATTTGGTTGCATTTCGGTTCTACTAGAAAGACCCTGAAAAAAGTAGTAATTTTACAACTGAATGGCATAAAAGTATTATTATCTTCCTGGCAGAACTTGGGCTACAAACTTCCATTTGTCTGACATAAGAAAGACTAAATCTATATGCACTGTGTGCTACACTTAAATGCCACAGGCAACTGTCAAATTATGGGCAACAACTAATAACTAATAACAAACAACTAATTATTACGTCAAACTAGTGCAATCTATGTTTAAAGACATCAGGCCTCTACCTATAGCTATATGCACTTAATTGTGCTGTTTAGGTTTATGACTTGCACTGAAAAATCCAATTTATGTATTCATATTTTAATTTCACACTACATGTTTGTCAAACCACCTTAAAATTCAAACAAAAGTTTGCTGTCCCTCCTTCAGGACACCCTGGTGATGCTTTGCATACTAAGCGCCTGCAGTTGAGAAAATCATATTGTGTTGATGCCATCCTCATACATGGTTCAGTGTGCTGAAATTAACATACATGCATAAACAAGTAGAGAGGACCAAAATGGCGGCTGACTTTCAAAATATAAGGGACAATATATGGCGGCCATTTTTAAGGCTAGCATGCATAAACTATGTGAGAGTGTAACAAATGGTAAACATATGTATAGTATTGTATTTTAGTAATTCCATTATACATAATATGGTGCATAATATGATATATTAGGCTATAGCTATAGGCTTAGCTTTGATCAAGGCCGCATCATTCCTATTTCCTTCAGTGTCCTCCAATCTCTTGTTTCTGAAGGCTGTTAGTGGCCTTGCTTTTATGTGAGGAAGCCTGTCTGTCTCTGTCACGCCATCTGTCTTTAGCTGTGCTCATTAGCTATATATGTGTGTGTGTGTGTGTGTGTGTGTGTGCGCGCACCTTTCTCTTTTCCAGTCTTTCTCCTTTCTCGTCTGACAACCTGCATGCCACTGCTCTGCCCCAGTCCGTGACTTGCTGGTGGTTGAGCTGACAGGAAGTCTATGAATGCCAGTCCTGCTCAGAAAGCTGTTGTTCTGCTCATCTGATGACTGAAGCTTTGTTTCTGGACCTCTTTTGTCTAAAGGAAAAGACCTCTTTCTTTTCTGGGTTATCTTTCTTTCCTTTGTGGTTTTATATCGACCTCCATGCATCACCTCTCAGTCACGGCCATCCATTGCTTCCAGCGCTGAGGATGTGTCTGAAAAACACCTCTAAAAATGCCTTATTTCCATATCTAGTTAGTTATGTCTACCCTGGGTGCCAGGACGATCTGGCAGTTTTGGCAACAGAGCGTAAACATTTCAGTAATTTCACAACATTGTTTCTCTTACTGTGGAGATAATGAGGGGACACACTTATTAAGAAGTTCTTACTGGCTGGTCTGGGCATTTGTGTGTGTACTTGAGGCCTTAAGTCATCACTCTACTGGGTTTCTAATAGACCCAGTCATCTGACTATTCAGTTACAAACTTTTTAAAAAACACATACTAAATACATGGTTTAAAACTAGACATTTTTTGACTTGTGTTTTCCTGAGTCCTCCCTGCTTGTACTCAATGTTTTCATCACCACCGCACCAGAAAACCTATCCAGCTCAAATTTTGTGCATTTCATTCAGTTACAGTACATGCACATATTTCTTTACAATCGGAATGAAATTAGTGCAACTGGCGAATCCCAACACAATATTTACATGGCGGCGATATTCAGAGGCACATATTTACATGCCACTTACATTCGCAAAGATTTGTTTAGTTCTTTATCAACCATTTCTGTTAATAGTTTAATTTTGAATGTGTGTAGTCTTAATTTTTTCTTGGCAAGATGGACATGAGGAGAATTTTAGGCTTACTGTATTCCCGTCCTCTCGGTAAAGCAGATTTGAAGAAAAGTGAAATGAACCTCCTGCTTATGGACAAGAGAAAGCAGAAAGAGAGGCAGAAAGCAACTGGCAAGAATGCATCTGGGAATGCTGTGTTTACAGTTGTATCGCTGCCTGCCACTTACGCCACGAGACAGCTATGGATAAAAGCCTGAAGCAAGGAGCGGTGGGAGAAAGTAGTTTTCCTTGAATTCACGGATGTTAAGTCACTGAACAACTGTAGAATGAAAAGGCAGTCATGTGCAGAAGGGTAGAGGAGCAGGAAACAATCCGATTGAGTGTATACATGGCTTACATTTTACTATGTAACGGATTATCTGAGATCCGTTTCACCTCACTCAATCCGATTGAGTGTATACATGGCTTACATTTTACTATCTAACGGATTATCTGAGATCCGCTTCACCTCACTCAATCCGATTGAGTGTATACATGGCTTACATTTTACTATCTAACGGATTATCTGAGATCCGTTTCACCTCACTCAATCCGATTCAGTTCTGAATTACAATGTTTGTTTTTTTTTCATTCTGATTGTCCTGTTTACATGAAGATATTTCATTCTGGTCAGGCTTCAGTCCAATTATTAACGGATTAATAGGGCCCATGTAAACAGAGCTATTGATGAGGGACACCAGGATTAATAGGGCCCATGTAAACAGAGCTATTGATGAGGGACACCAGCCACCACCCAAGGATCTTAACTTGCTCCTAGTGCTGATGCTGTTCAAAGAGTGGAACTTTCTTTTGATGAGTTATGTTTGAGTTTGAGGTATCGTGCTGTTACAGGATGTGGGTCTGTGTATATGTCAAGTGGCATTATACTGTAGGTAATGTATGCTGAAAGAGAAAGCATAGCAAGATAAAATAATTGGGTGTTACAGCAGTCACTGGTCAGAATAGTTTTGTATTGTATTTTTTTTCCATGCCAACTGTTCATTCTGTAGTGAGTCGAGGGGCACTAAAACAGCCAACTCTGCTACAAGAACAAGCCAAATGTCATTCTTTGAAGAGGGACCTGTCAGCAAAACGGGTGTTTACCCCAGAGCACTGAGATTAACTCTGGCCCTGGAGGTAACAGATGTAAGCTCCCCTGCATCGTACTAACCGCAGTCAGAGGGGTGAGCAGGAAATGGAACAGTGAATGCTTTGATGGCCTCACAACATTTATTGCCAACACATAAAGAGAGAGGACCACTGGGCAAAAAGCGTACTCACACTATTCATGTACATCAATGCCCAAACATCTAGAAAAGAAATGTTTTGACCGTTATTAAAGACCAAATATATTAAACCACAAAGTGCAATAAGTGCATTTGTCTACTAAAATATTATGAGGCAAAGAAAAAGATAGCTACAAGAGTCAATGGTTAAGGCTGGTTAAAACATATAAGGGGTGGAAAGAACAAAAAATAGTCTTGCAGCCCTATAGCCATGAATAGACATGTTCACAGGCATACACAGGAGCCAAGAGGGAGCACACACACACACACACACACACACACACACACACACACACACACACACACACACACACACACAAACACACACACACACACACACACTGCTAATTAGTTTTATGAAAATGAGCAGCACTTTGCAATCACCACAGTGACTGGTGACTGGTTGCCTTGCCTGAGAACCGTTAGTCTGTGCACCATGTGGAATCTCTTGTGGGCTCTGAATGAGTTTTGGAGGAGCTATGAAAATGGTTTATGCCTCCCAGTTCTCTAACAAAAGATCCCCAAAATAAACCAGGCTCTCAGCGACAAGTCCGATGTCAGAGCTGGGAGGGTGTCTCTGGAAACCAGCCTAACGTCAGCTCCCCTCTGCTGATGTGGAAGCAGCAGAGACGCTGTCAGCTGCAGCTCACTTCCTCCCCTCTGAGGACCTCCTTCCCCATCAGCGGATCCACCGAGTTTTAAAACAGAAAAGAAGGAATAGAAAATGAAAGACAGGGCAACATCAAGCCGCCCATCAAATTCATCATGCACGTTCTCTCTCCTCTCTCTCTCTTTTTCTCTCTCTCTTTCATCTCTCTTACACATACACAAACACACACACACACTCACTCACACACATACACGCACGCACACTCACACGCACACACACTCACACACAGTGAGGCAGTGAGGGAGAGCCCTTGCTGAAGGTTGGCCCACAGCAGAGCGCGTTGCAAGGTTACATGAAGATCAAAAGTGATCAGCGCCCACATAGTGTATAGACTACGTGATTCTGCCGCAGCGGACCCACCGTGGTCTCTGCTTAAGCTAGCGCTCAGATCTCCACAGGTGGCATCCCTGATCCTCTGTGGAGGGACTCAGCCCGCACCTCGCTGCCTGTCGGCGCAGCGTGCGGTGCCCGCCATGTATTGCTCTTCCCTCTCATCACTTTCTGTCACTGGTGTGATCATTGTCACAGCTGTCGACGCTGCCTTTGTGACAGCAATCATTTTCGATGGTTTTGGATGTCAATGGCTCATCATTACATTACATTTTCAACATCATTGCCACCATCACAAGCCATTATGTTCTTTATTCATGATTAGCATAAGTGCTGCAGACATCTTCACAACCATTACTCAAATTGCTATAACCATACCCAGCATTCTGTATGTCATGTCAGCAAAAAAAGTAACGCTGAACACCAGTCAAACTGCTTCTAAAATTCATCTGCTAAAGCCTCCACACACTGGTTTCAACATGGTGTGGTGCACTTCACTTGCAATATTCTATTAGGTTCAATTCCCCTGTTTTCAATACAACCACACACACCAGGGTTGAACTCTGCTACTAACGTTGTGTCAATTATGATTTGACTCTATTGCTGTCAGTGCCATTCAACGAAATCCATCGTTTATCAGCGAATATCGAACCCCTGGAAATTACACCGTGCGCCATGCATAGCTGGGGGCAAACGAAATTGCCGAATTTGAAATTGCGCCTCAATAATGTTGATGCCGTGGCGCACAGGCCTTTATTGCATATGTAGCACACTACAATGATGACACTGCTTTAAAGCCTACAGATCCATAAAACAGTGTTTTACACCACTAGGTTATAAATTACTGAGGACAATTCAAATAATATTGCAAAGACTGCTGCTGATTTGCTGCCTGACCTTCATGGGTGCTGCATTTCAATGATATTTGTTGGCCATCCACAGGTTTGTTTTCCTTTTTTGTCTTTAACAGAAAACAATATTTAAACTACTTTAGCTGCCTTTGTGTAAGCTAACCTCGTTGAGTAAAGGTGAATTTAAAATGCTTTCTATTAATGTGCAACCCAGTACTTTGGTACAATTGCAATCAGGGAGACGCATATATCTAAATCGGTGCACCATTTTGTGCCATTTCTAATGCAATCAGCTTGAAAGTTACATAAATGGCTGTTGTAATAAGTAAAAAAAGTCACTCATTCATCCTCTCCTTCAGTCTCTTTAAAAACTTGATTTTGAAAATTAAAAACTACATTTGATGTCCACTCTAACACACAGGGCAACCATCGTTGGAGTCTTTTGAAACACACTCCAAGCCCTGATTGCAAAACTTCCTGTAATAGGGAGCCCAAACAGATTTAAATAGGAGTCCTTTGAAACAAGCTCCATGCCCTGTTTGTGAAACGTTCTGTAATTGGGAGCCCATGTAGCTAGTCTAGCAGCAAGTCACAGTAGCACTCCTGGACATACTGTAGGGTTAGGTTTGGTACTGCAGGAGCATGCAAACTGTTCCTGAATTAAATTAGGAGGTGCAGACAGGTAAATGCCAATCCTCATAGTAAGTTACCATATAATCACATTACAGATAATTGTATTGCTTCAAAATATCACCAGTACTGACTTACAAGCAGCAGCAAGGTAGTGAATGTTGATTTTATGTCTTAACACAGCATGAAGGTCTATAGACAGAAAGGGCATGTGTGCATCACTGGACTAAGCTTCTTAAATGTATTTTCATTTATAATGAAATGCTTAGAATTAAGACAAAGACACAGGGATAAGATTGACCCCGACAGTAGGTCCACACAACAAAAGGAAAGAACAACAGGGGAGCATACGATTTACAGCAAAAAAAAAACATCTTTCTGACATGTTCAACATCAGTTCAGAGCATTTTGCCAAATGACCCTGTTTCCACAGTGTTGTGAATATTAAACACTTTGGCTGATGTAGATTTTATGTTACCTTAATATTTCCCAAACTCCACTTCTAAGCTGAAACACTTTTCAGTGGAAAAGGCACAACGGTAATTTTAGACAGTGTGTGGTCTCAAATGGCGGTCCCAACACTAACCAAATGCTGCACTAGAAATGTTCTGAAGCACAGGTGCTGTAGGAAAAGATGTATTCACACCAATAGAGTAGCAGAAAACCAATTTGAAATGCGCTCTAGCCAACCCACTCAGTCTATTTCTTTTGTTCTCTCTATCACACACAGACAGTCAGACACACACACAAACAAACACACACACATGCAAAAGAATAAGCGGTTGTTGAGGTGTACTGATTGACAGTGGTGTAAAAACATCTAAATGCATAGAGCTAGACTCAAATGGTAATTAAAAATGCATGCATATGCAAACAGAGGGCCATTTCTTGTGCATTCAAAACACACTGTATATTTACAGAGAAGAGGACAAATGGACAGATGTATATGTGCACATTTAACCATTTAATAAGTACAATGCTTGCACACATTCACATATTAATGTTATTCTCTCATATGTGCATACACATTTATGTGCACACACACACACGTGTTCACACACGCACACACACACACGCGCACATGCATACACACGCACACACGCACACACACCCACACCAACACACGCACCCACATACGCATATATATAGATTGATTTAGAAAACCAGGTTTTAGGGTAACTTTCTTCAGGCTGAGCAACCTCTCCGAGTTCATTAGCTTGAATGGAGGGAGCCCCACTGCGCCCCGAGACAAAGAGCCTGTCAGGCCGTGAGCGCCTTCCAAAAACTGACACATCAGATCGGGCCGAGGCAAATGGATGCAGACCGTCCTGGCTGAGCCGGCCGCCGGTCTAATTGGTAAGCCGTTAGGTGCGATATCACCTGTGATCATGGGACCGATCCGCACGCTTAAGAGCCCAATCAGGAGGGCTCAGACAGAAGCAGCACACAGCAGTGGTGGCCCCTTTGGTTTTTCTATGGGTGCTGAGGCACACACCTACATGCACACACTAGTGGGCAACACCTCGGCACTCGAGTCAGTCGAAGGTTTTTATTATCAGAACAGGACGCAGCCACCAAGATGGCGATAAAAATGGGGCCCTGAGAACAGGTGACTACATGTTTTCCAGCCACCCCCCCCCCCCAAACAAAACAAAACAAAAAAGCAAAACAAACTGAGTCGCTTTCTTTTTCTTCTGACAAATTCATCCGGATGGATGTCTGTCGTGGTGTTAAGAGGCGCCTGGTGACAGCTACCCGTCTTCTGGCAGCGGCTGTAAAATACCCGCCGCCGAAAACCGCCACTCTCAAATTGAAGGCAATCAATTTACCAAAACAGCGTGAGATAAGGATGCAGTTAAAACGAGGCATTATTATTGCAGGCATAGTGGAAGGCATCATCAATTGTCTCCAGAGACATTCGGTGATTAGATTTGAGAGGCAGCCAAGCCGGAGTGCTGTTGCCAGGCTGTGTTTGTTTAAAATTGGATAGACTGGTGAATCCATTTCACTGGGCTTTACATTTACAGAGGCAAACAACCCCCTGAGCCAGAAACCTCACAGAATAGGATAGACAGTGTTTGAACTGCAGTTGTCTGCTTGCAGCGGTAAGGATGTTACATTCACACATGTGCATGTGTGTGTTCCTTCTTTAACACGTTGACTTACACTGTTCTGGCAGAATTAGACAGTTGTAGCTTTGCTAAATGTTTTGTCATGCACATATGCAAAACTGTTTTTGTGAGTATATTTGGTAGACTCTCTCTCTCTCTCTTTCTGTGTGTGTGTGTACGCATGTGGGTGTGCATGTGTGTGTGCATGTGTGTGTTTGAGTGTCTGTATTTGTGTGTGTATCTGTCTGTGTTTGTATATGTGCTGCTCTCTCTTACTCTGTCTCTCTCTCTCTCTCTCTCACTCTCTCTCTCTCTCTCTCGCTCTCTCTCTCTCTTTCTCTCTTGCACACAGCTGAAGGCAGTGGATGGGTTCATCAGTTATGAACCCCCTGCTAAGATCAAAAATGCTGATGGAGTTGTTGCATCACGCTATCCTAACCCAGGTGTAAGGAGCCATGCAGTGTGATCAAACCTGATTATGATGATACTGCACAACAGGCTGGCTCAAAGACTTTCTCTCAGGAGACATTTACCGTCTTTTGACATTTTGAATCATTAAGGAATTCTTCTGTTGATCAGCAGCACACCTACTCACCACTCTGTGATGCACTGCCAGTTGTGATGTCTTTTCCCTAAGTGCTTAGGAAGTTGATGCAAGCTAGTGCAAGGATAAGACACACCCAAATTACTGCAAATAACTGACACATTTCACTTGGAAACCATGGAGGAAGGCCAGAGGGGGGTACGATTGGGCCGACGTGGAGCAGAAACATCATACAGACTTTGAAACTGTCTGGGCATACTTTAGTCCTTTAGTCAGGAGCATGACATCTACTAACAACAAAGAGCAAGTTGCCTTTTAAAGTTATTTTTTATTGCTATGTAATCATTTGACAATATTTGCCTTAAAGCCTGCATTAGTAGTGTAGTTTAGTGTAACAAAAACCCAAAATATAGACCCACAGAGTTTGCAGAGTGTTGCTGAATATATTATAGCAACTATAACACACACCAGGGACTTCACATGCAAATTAGCTTGGATAGCTAAATGGAGTACATTTATACAAATTGAGGAAGTTAATTAATGTACACTGTTCCTTTTAAATAAACAGACAAAAATGTAGATGCAATTCAATATGCAATAAAGGGATGAAGGCTCCTGTTCAGCTACAAAAAAAAAACACAGTTAATAGTGCTTCTCTGAGTGTCTGTTTATTGCCACAATCTACATTAGGCTGGATATGCAGTTTGGTCCAACAGTACATTGCTTGTTAATATCCAGCTTGGAGACATTTTCCTCTGAAATAATACATTATAAGCACACCCCTCAAGGACAGTCAGTCTATCAAGGCATCATTTAGTTTCACAAATTTACATAACATTTCGATGCCTCTGACCTTGCATGAGAAGTCCTCCCCATCAGCATCCATTATCAGTAAATTACAGCAATTTACAACAGCAGAAAACAGATTAAAGACATCGAAGTCACATTATCATGGCTACCTGGATGCTTTGGGTCATTTAAAAGGAAGTAGCAAGTCAAAAAGCCTCACAGAAACAGTCATGTGAAATTACCGCCATTCATTCTTCCCATTCATATGTTCCCTGGGAGCCAAAGCATCACATACATATTTGAATAAACTATACACCTATGGTTTTGGTTTGTCCCTGTGCGTGGTGCAGGATGATGCTACAAAAGGTTTATACAACATTACATATGCATTACATATCATCCACAAAAGGACTGCACTGAATACACTCTACGCTGACCGTGCATGGATCAGGATGCCGAGATGCTGCAGCAGAGGTGTATACTCACTTACATAGGCAGGCTTAAAGGAGAGCAGTGTGGAGGGCAGGCTGCAGTGAGTCCTCCACCTGTATGAGCCTGTATAATCCAGCCAGGCAATGCAAAGCTAAAGCCCTTCAGTCAGGCAATTACGGGTCTGCCCCGCTGTCACCCCTCCCTGCATTCACTTCGCTGTGCTTCCCCCATTTACAGCAGCACGGCGGCATGGCTCCTGCATACTAAACCCACACAACAAAGGCCTGTCAACACTTCAGGCAAGGCTCCTCCTGAAAGCCAAAACAGCAATCCTGCAAAACCCAGGAAGAACTGAAGCAATTCGGTGCCTCCTTTGTGTGGGGTGTGTGTGTGTGTGTGTGTGTGTGTGTGTGTGTGTGTGTGTGAGAGAGAGAGAGAGAGAGAGAGAGAGAGAGAGAGAGAGAGAGAGAGAGAGAGAGAGAGAGAGAGAGAGAGAGAGAGAGACAAAAGAAAAAGAAAGACAAACACACAGAGAGAAAGAGAGAGAGAAAGAGAGCAAGAGACAGACAGAGAGAGTGAGAGACAGAAAGAGACAGCGAGAGACTGAGACAGAGAGAGAGAGAGAAAGAGAGAGAGAGTATGTGTGTCAAAGAAAAGAAAAGAAGAGATTGAGGATAAGTGAGCGAACAAACAAGTGTGAGAACGAGTGAGAGAGAAAGCAAGGCTCAGGCGGGGCTCAGTGGGCCTTTTCAACTTTCAGAATACAAATGTAGTCATGTTGGTATCCTCAGGAACTCTATTTAAAGCACAATGAGACACAGAGGGGACGGTCCAGTAATCGTCTGCTCCTCACACAATACAGCTCTAATTATCTGTTTGCTTTTTCTTTCTGCTGGGCTTGTGTGTGGGCCAGGGCATTTTCTTGAATAGCTACAGTACGTGTCTACATGCACTCTATCTATATCTTTTAATTATAATGATAAATATGTAATATGTATTTACATCAAATATAAATCAAGAAAATAGGTTGCATTGCATATGGCCTATTACTGTAATGTTTCTGTGCATATTATTTGAATGAGATCGTTCAGCTTGTAGTGTTTGAATCAGCTTGTGATTATGCCCTAGCCTAGAAATCTATAGACGTACCCTAGCATTAGCAAATGTAATTTTTATCCAAGGTACAGTCTAGCAACAACCCATTGAAGCTCATTAGCTATTCTCTCAAATCTGGTTGGACCAATCACATTGGTCTATCCTTGGTCACTGGGTAGGTTTAAAGGATATCTTTGGTCATTTTCAACATGCACCTGTAGTGCCTCAAGCTACCCGAGACTTGCCAATACCAAAGATGCAAGAAATGTTGGTGCAACCAAATGCTGGAATACGGTTCCTACCTGCAAAATTGAAGTTTTCGTCTTTGTTAGCGAGGAAGTAACTGCAAGTTCAACAGACTGACTTGTTTGGACTAGCCAGGGATGTAAATAAACTGGTATGTGACTGTTTGCACAAACACACTGTTTTAACCACTTTTTAAATCATTTTGAGTCATACACACTACAGTGCTGTGTTGTAGGGTGTCTGCTGATGTTGCATCATTTTTGGGGTGAGATTTGAAACATGTTTAGATGCTAAAAACTGATCCCACTGGGTTTAGCTGTCAGTGCTAACTCTCCATCCAAGTAGACCTATACAGCTTGCACCAACATTTCTCTCGTCTTCGGTACTCGGCAAGTCTCGGGTAGCTTGATCGATACAGGTGCATGTTGAAAATGACCGAACTTGTCCTTTAACATGAGAAAGGCAGGGCAGCGATGATCCACTGGTGTAGTGCTATAGTGAACAGCACTTTAGCGCTATCTCACTGCGTGCAGAGGCAGTTTGAAAGACAGCAGTTGATGCCACCCCTTAGATTGCACCTGGCCTACCCACTGTGGCCTGACCACACAATTCGATGTGGGCTGGCTTGTCAGGCTAAATATGCCTGCCTCTTTTTATCTTATGTTAGCATGTATATGTTTATCATTTTGTTAATCTGTGTGATATATATGGTAGACCATATGCAATATCTTACACACTGTTGAAATATGTAAAGTTACCTGCTGTGTAATATTTTTCTTCATGTTAGGGTGTGTAGTGGCCATTTCTGAGGTTTATGGGGTATAAAAGTTCTCTTTAATCCTACGAATACTGTGTCTTTCCATTATATGGTATGTATGACCTTTTAATTTGACCAGAGTCCAAATCTATACAGAATTTGTGGTTTGATGACCAGCTAATCCTCTGAAACATCCGCCATCTCCATATTCTGTGAAGAAATTGTGCCATGTTGAGTCATTTCTTACTGCATTCCTTTTCTCCCTACATGAAGTAGTTCTTACAATTATCTCTTTACATCATAACAGCAATGGCCCGATGAGAAAGGCCTCTTACACATAAAAAGGGCCATTGGGTAAATGGGATGTTTGGAAAAAAGGTTCAAGGTTCTGTAATTGACCCTTGTAGAGTGTTGAGCAGCAGTTTGCTTACATCTAATGTACAAAAATATACAATAATGTGTTTATTTATGAAGATTCATGACTTATTCATGGTGTTGAAAAATGTACACAACATCATTTAGATTAATACTTTCGTGAGATTTACCCATAATTTCCCACATTGGCTCATAATTACAGACAGAAAATACCTAGGCAGTCATGTTTACTCCATGTAGCAGTAGTAACATCATCATGGGATACTGCTGTGATTAATAACTATAGGGTTTAGGATGTCATGCATCATAACATAAGTCATTATCTTTTCAAACCTTTAAACTTGATAAATAATGCACTTCCTTCTGTATGTTGTTTATGACTGTAATTATGACAAATCATGCATATTTGTCATGCATGCCATTTCATGTATGGTAATCATAAATTGTTGATCATGCAGCATAAAACCTTATGATTACACTCATACATGCCAATACAGCTACCCTCATTTAATAACATCCCACAATAATGCCTTTGGCCTTGTGTTCTGTGTAAGATTTTACCCTAATTTGAAAAGCTTTTCCAGGATGAGTAAATAAACAGATGTACAGTATAATAACAGTAAACAATACACAAACAACATCTATAAATATATCATGTGTAGGCCTTAAGTTTGTCAGGGACAATTAGAATGTCTTGTGTATTTATAATATCATATAATAGTCTCTTCTAAATTAAAAGAAAACCGAAAAACAAGATGGCAGATACTTTTGTTAAGTTGAAACATCATTAAGACATACTGTATAGCCAGGATGGTTAACACTATAGTTCAGTTGAGAAGTGGTTTACTTTAGACATACCACCAGGCTTGTTAGTCATTCACTTGTACTGAACGCATCAAGGAGTTGCTCTGTGTTGTGCAGTCCTATCACCGAGTGCTGAGGTCACGTCTTACCCCCTGAGACTGCAACAGGACTAATTGGTTGAGTGGGAAGCAGAGTAATTACACTTTGTAAAACCCTCGGTCTTCTTGGTACACAGAGGCCATTTTGTGAAGGAACTGCTGGCAGTACAGACAGTGGTGGGCTGTAAAAGCACATTAGATGAATCCCAATATTCATAACAAAAGATTTTATAAGTTTCACGGTAATGACTTTCAAAAATGATTGGCTCTCTCCGCACCAGTATCGATGTTGGCAGTTGTGAGCAGTCAGTGTTTTTCAAGTGAACATTAAACATGCCTGTATTGTGACAGCTCAGTGTATAGATGCTTTTTTAAGAGGACACAGTACTAGCTTCCCCCAGCTGTGTTGTTCAACACGTGAATGGAAACTACAGCTGCATAAAACAAAATAATTTTTCTGTTGTTTGCTCCGTGCATCCTGATCAGCGCTTGGCAGCTGCGACTCCCCTCTACTCTATTCCCATCTAATCAACCTACTCAGGATGCTCAGCAGGACGCCAACTGAGTGCCGGTCCAATCGCCAGCTTCCCCATCCCCATCCCCATCCCCAACTCCCACCGCCACCCCCCATCCTTCAGCAAGCGTGCCACAGCTCCCCTAATTAACCATAGAGCAGAGAGAGGGAGAAAGGAGTTCCTCGGGAACCGAGTCGGCAGCAAACTATCTCCGGTGGTTGTCAAGAACCTGAGCTTCAAGGCTGCAGACTCAGGGAAATGAAAGGTTCTGACCCAACGGAAAAGGAGGAGGGAAAAAAAAAAACATCTGCAAGGAGAGCGGAATTAAATAAAAGATGGCGTTCACCACTAAACCCACCACAGTGCAGTGCATGGATACTAATGCCAGCCGGTGCCACCTGAGAGAGGCAAGGTGATAGAGCCAAATGAATGCCTCACAAATCTGGACACAGCCATAAATCCTCAGACATGGGGACAGTGCATTAGCCAAATACCTCAGATAAATCACAGCTCAGGCTCAAGGTCTGTTTTATTTCTTTCAAGGCCCCAACAAAACTTTCACAGCAGCTGGGGTTACGTATATATTAAGAGTTTTTTTTTTTTTCATGGAGCCTCATTATCAAACGCTCCAAGAGTCTATAAAATATATAGAGGCACCCCTGGCCCGAGAACTCATTTCCTCAACCATACCCACTTCATTCAACCCAGAAATTACACTCTCAGTAATTAAATCAAGCTAATTAAAAATTTGAGAGAGGATGAAAAAAAAAAGAGATCCTATGACATTTCTAAAATTGGATGTAAATGACATTCCATTTTTAACCCTAGTATTACATATCAAGTTACTGTGGAGAGCGTCAGGTGTCACTCTATTACGCACTGATATTCTCTGTCTGGTCATCAGCAGGCAGGTCTGCTCTAATGCCTGACACTTTCTCATGAATGCAGATGTGATAGATCTAGACTGTGCAAGGCTTAGGCGACGTTATACTTGTCATATCGGAGCCTGTGCATAGCAAATGAATGCTAAACCTGTATCATAATACGTTAAGTATTAAGAACACCTATGGATTCCATAACTTCCATAGCTTTATCATATTAAATAATAAATTCCATCTCTAAAATAATGTCGTCACAATCAATGTCCTATGACATAATGATCCAATCGGTTATACAACTGTATATATTGACCATATGACAACTTTGCAGTGTGTGAGACAAGTTGATATTGCACCAACATTATGATTGCTAGCAACTACTGTAGTAATTGATAACATGATACTGTCATTTGATATTGACTGCCACGATGACTCACTAACAGATGCTGTCACTGCAACTGAAACCTCAGTCAATGTCTACCACTCAACCATTGCAGTAGTAGCTTCTACATAACAAGTGAGCTAGTAGCAAGCAGAGTTTGAACGTACTACAATGCACCCTCTTGCCTGTCTTCTGACCCGAACATTTTCCTTTTTTGTCCTTACAGTGACTTATGGGATAGCATAGTGTGGTTCGCTTGCACACTGCAAAATTCTAGCCAAGGTAGCAAGCCATCTACCTTTCGCCTTCTAATAAAAGCCTACTATGTATTCGGACGTACTACGGTGTAGCTTACTCGTTTTTGCCTTCTACATAGAAAACAAGTTGAAGTACTCGGATAAAGTGTACATGTGCCATTACTGGCTTATGCCACCATCGCTTCCATTGTACTGTCTTTCTCTGGCAAATACATGGGCTACTTAGTGTAAGTGGGCCTTTATACCAATGGTCCTTGAACATGTACAAAGATGCCAAGGGTACCACACGTACTTGGTGTGTAAGTATCAATTGCAACGAAGGGAGATTTCTTTTTGAACGATGCTGCTATCTGAATACAATAAAGAGAGTAATTAAACTAAGCTGTGTCCTCCCCATCTCAAAAGAGAGAAAAAAAATCAAATTAATGAAAGTGTAACAATCCCACCACTTAAAAGTGTCATGAATTAATAGCACTTTCTTTGACCAAGGCTGGCATGAAAGCTCCTCATGGCACATCCCATATCAGTGTGCTCTGATGTTTTAAAGGCGGCATTATGCTTCCAACTTTATCACACTTTAAAATGATGAGGACACTGCCTGACTTTGTTTCCAAAGAGATAACACACACTGTTTGAGCCTGTGCTCTTTTAGTATTGCTACGCTTGCCCATACTTGTAAAACCACTGAGGAGCCTAATGTGTCCTCAGATAATCAATCAGTGGGTGCGTTGGCTAGTGTCTCTTTTCATGGCCAATTATAACTGTCACCACAACATGCCTTGTATCTCATTACAAAGATGCTGAACAATATGTACGTGCATACATTTTATGTACAGTATGCTACCTATAAACTGGGAATTAACTAGGTCTATCTGACATATTCACAAACGTGTATATGAATAAATCTGGTACAAATTCTTTTTTTGCCAGCTGAACTTTTGTGCATAATTATAATAACTCTACATTGTATATTTCATATTGACTATTATTTCTATTTAATTATTTTAAAACTTTATAATAAAAAATGAAACGAATCAGGGAAAACGGGGAAATACTATAACAAAAATCCATAAGTGGTTATTTGCTTCTGCATTTTCAATTATGCTTTAATCATGGTTTAGATACACCTTGAAAGACCTTCACATACACAGATATAATGTGTTTTTACCAAAATTGTATGACAATAATTTCCACCTCTCTCCACCTGCATCTAACTACACACTCACACACCTGCCCTTTTAACCACACACACCACACACACACACACACACACACACACACACATGCGTGCGCATGCACACACACACACACACACACACACACACACACACACACACACACACACACACACTTAATTTGGTTAAAGGACCTCATTACACGGCTGGCTAAGTCATCGAGCTTCACTCACCTTCCATGGGTTAAGAAGAAGATGAAAGAAAGTAATCTTTCTTACTTTTTTCTTTTCAAACTCTGACAAGTTGTACAGCTGCTTTCTTTGTACCGCTCTACTTGTGGCACACTTGTGGCACCAAACCAAAAATGTACATTTTAGTTTGTTTGGTTATAAGAAAATAATACAGAGACTATGGGAACAACAGTGTGCCAGGTACCCCAAGGGCAGGGAGTTACCTGGTGTTAAATAGCTTAAGAGTCAAATAACAAATCCATAAAAAATGTTTCATTTTTGGTTTAATCAAGCGTGAAAGGCAAACTGTCCAAAATATCACCCGATTTACAAGACTTTGTACTGACAGGTTTTAAAAATTGTTGCCCGCTTTCATTAATATACATTACACAAATAGCCACTTGCTGCTCATTTGTCTTGTGTTGTTCTATTACAGGTGCTCTCCACTAATGTATTTGGTCAGACATGAGTTTGATTGGCTGTACAATTAAGATTTACATACTAAGTGTACCTGAAAGAATATCACCACCCCTACACCTTGACACAGTGTGCATCCCCCGAGACCGAATCCCCTACCACAGGACCAGCACAGCGCCACAGTGCACGAGCAAGATGTCAGCTATAGGTCTGAACACTGATCAAACCTGACAGGGTGTCAATTCCAATTCCAACTGCAGAACAAGTGAGAGTTTCACTCAAATGTGCTCTCTCTCTCTCTCTTTCTCTCTCCTCTCTCTCCCTCTAACTCAGTCACTCACACAAACACAGGAAAGAGAGAGAGAGAGAGAGAGAGAGAGAGAGAGAGAGAAGGGGAATAAGAAAAAGAGAGATAGGGAGAGAGAGAGAGTGAGAGAAAGAGAGAGAGAGAGAGAGAGAGAGAAAGAGATAGAGAAGGGGAATAAGAGAGACAGGGGGAGAGAGAGAGAAAGCGAGAGAGACAGAGAGACACAGAGATACACGCACATGTCAGGAGACAGATTGCATGAGTCAGATCTTGGCAGATTTGAATTGTGTTGCTGTTGCTGATATTTGTGAGATATGTCACCATGTGTACTATGCTGATGCTATCTTGTTGCTCTCGCTGATGTAGACATTTCTAGTTTCTAATGGCTAATCACCCATGTCAGGTCCCTCCATACCTCCCTGTCACCCCTATCTTTGAATCTAATGTGAAGCATTTATGGTCAATATGGCAATCATAATTAGGTAAACTTGCACATGAAGTTAAAGGCTTTGGCCACTTATTTTTTCTATGTTGTGTGTACGCAGTCTGACTCAGGTGATTTTCCATGTGTTACCTGCAACAGAAGTCATGTTCAGTCCATGTTCATGTTCGATGGTTGTGATAAAAACATGATTTTGCTATTAATGGTTGTATTCGGTCAAGTAGCTAGGACTGAATGAAGAATAGTGACTCCTTAGGTGGTAATTGTTAAATACCTTTTATTGGTTATAATGAAATTATATCAGCATGGGTACAGAATGTTTTACATTCCAATACATTCCAATAACACCACTGAACTATTGCCTATTGAACTTCAAATTGTCTCCAGTGGTAGGTTGACAAAGAGCTGGAATATATTTCCTCCATGATCCTGACAAAACAATCACCAAGGGAAAGATTAAGATGTTGCCTTTTAAAGGAGTGAGACCAGCTTAATGCAGAAACTTTTGATTCTGTCCCACAGTTCTGAAATATCTTCTCTGGTATTAACAAAATGTATAATGTACAAAATACATGCACACATTTACATTGCTAATGACAGGGTGATGACACTGTTCGAAATGTCTGCGGTTCCAATTAGTGCAAATACTGCTACATCAATTGTGTCGATTTGAACTTCTAAGTAATTTAGCTTTCCAATTATTTTATCCCATACAAAGTTTGATTTAATTAGTTACTGCACAAATAATACACTTGTCGATTCACAAAGTGATTCAAATGGCATTTTTGTTTCTTCTGTGTGTGTGTGTGTGGGTGTGCGCGTGTGTGCGTGCGTGCGTGTGTGTGTGTGCTAATGAAAGCAGTTGGCCACAATTTCAGTAATTTTACCACTGTTTATAGAGTAGATTCATTTGACTCAGGGAAAATGTCAAGTAATTAATTCTTGAATGTTCAAAATGGAATAATAAAGACTAACATGGCTTGATCACAGTGCGTCAGTCCCATGCTGTTATTTGGATGGGTGCTTGCCTTACATTCTGCATCTGTAGTCCATCAAAGTCCAATTTCATGCTGTTTATTACATTTTCTACCATGCTCAAACATTTCAATAATACTCCCACCAAAGTTAAATGTTGTTTTATTTAAAAATATTCCAGGAGAAGCTCATAGGGATGATTGACAGCCATTAATTCACCTGTGTCCCATCTTTCAGGTGATTTAAACCCACGTGCTGGTCCATACGTCATGCTGGTCCAATGTTTCCATGCCAGCTTTCAAGCCAAACATGCCTCTAATTCAAGCATAGCTACATGTATATGAGCGAACTAGTGGTAGCTGTGGCGGTTAGGGAGTTGGTCTTGCAATCAGAAGGTTGCTGGTTTGAATCCTGCCCTACCCATGGTTGAGATGCCCTTGAGCAAAGCATCTAACCCCACACTGCTCCAGGGACTGTAACTGAAACCCTGTAAATATCTGTAAGTTGCTCTGGGTAAGAGTGTCAGCTAAGTGTAATGTAATAGTGAAACAAAATTGCAGGTGCTCCAAAAATTGTCTTTTCATGTGTAACTAGAAGCTTTACTGCCTTATATTGAAAAAATGGCGAATACAATAATTACTAATACAGGCAATGCACTGTTATGGTTTATATGGATATATATATATATATATATATATATATAGAGAGAGAGAGAGAGAGAGAGAGAGAGAGAGAGGGAGAGAGAGAGAGTTTGTGTCTACCAAGTTGAAATTTACATAGTTGTCTTCATTGATGTAAATTTGTTGTTGACATATTGTATTGCTGACATGGAAAGTATAGCAGCTACAAAGCAAAACAAAGACACCACTTGAACCTTCTAACATTGCTGATCATGATGAAACACATTTTGAATGACTACGATCAACAATACTATAATGTCTATGTGTAAAAGTATAGAAGGACCTGGTGAACATAAAGCTGATCGCGTTGTTTTAGCACTAAAAACTATTCATTAGTTACTGATCCTTTTCTGTCAGCATTAGGTCTTACAAAATTTCCTTAAAGGTGTCATTCTGCAAGAAACCATTTAGTACTTGCTCTTTTTGAAATGTGATAGGTCACTCCCAGTTGCATAGGCATGCTCTGGCCCACTGACAGTCTTGGCTGGGACAAGATAATCTGATGCCCCCCCACCTTTCATATTCTATGATTGAAGGAGGAACCAGTTCTGAGCGCCCCCTTTCCCTGGGCCCGGGACAAGAAACGCGTTTGTCCCCGCCTATTGGCGAGCCTGGGCATGCAGCATGTGAAAATGTTCTTCTACCCCGATTGCCTTTATTAGTCAATGAAAGAAAATAGGCGGAAAAACGAGCGAATCAGAAAAAGGCCAACAAAGTGACATAAGTTTGTTAATTAGAAAAAACCATGCCACTATTCTGATTACCGAAGGAGACTCATTGCAGCACACATTCACTTAGTGAAATATGTACTGTAAGTATGTGTGTTTGTTTAGAACGTTTAAATCTTCTATTTGGTATGCTATGATCGAATGGGCTTTGAATGATTGTAGCCTGTGACTAGCATAGCCGAGAACCTGTCATTCTCCCTGCTCCATCTCCTCCACCAAACTAGAACAGCCAGTAACAGGAGCACTAAAGCATTTTTTTCACCAAAACCAGCTCACAGGGCATTCATTAATACTACAGACCACCAAAATTACCACTGCAAAAGTAATGAAAAAATGATGCAATGATACCTTTAAAACAGAACATCCTTCAGAGGGAAAAGAGCTTTTGATCCTAACAAAATCAGAATAATACAGCTTTTGTTTGATTTGGGTTTATCAGGTTGTATCAAGTTTGTTTGGACACAAGACCTTTTGTAAAGCATAGGCTGGGCTTTGACTGAAATGTATAATGGATGAATTTGCTGCTGGTGCATCCCTGATGGTGTTTTTTTTTTTTCAAAGTGCATGTCTTTTCTTGTAGCATTTCTATTCCTTGGGGGGCAAGCAGTGAAGCGGCGAGGACACCCATTGTGTTTCTAGCTTTTCTTATTATTTATTCTTCCGCCAAGGGAGTCTATGGCAGCCCACAGAACCAATTGTTAAAAATTTTTGAAATTTGGCACACTGATTCAGGACAGCGTCAGTTTCATGTTAATTGAGCACATACTCTAGCGCCACCAACACGTCAAAGTTGGACATGTGTTCATGTACATAACTTTTCAGCCGTACATCCAATTTTCAAAGACCAAGCCGAGTTCAGTGAACCCTATGACATAAATTTCTGTGTGCCAAATGTTCCCGCCATTTTTAAAAATGTCAAAAGTTAAACTACATTTTCAGTTTGATCAGTGAAAGTGTTTGCATGTCACAGCCAATCGAATTGGGCGGCGAAACCGCCAAGCAGGAAGTGAGGTCATATCTCTGCAACGCCTTGATGTATCATAACCAAACTTGATGACATGACTCTTGACAACGTCACAAGAGGTCACAACAAAAGTGTTGCAGTTTGGGGGTGCTGTAATGAGCAAAAATGTGTTTTGGCTCATATCTCCTAATGTGTTTTGATATAAGACTTTATTTTGATTTCTGGTCATAGTTTGGCATGGCCCTTTTAAGCTTTTCATGTCAGCCAATCAAATTCAGCGGGAAAGCCACCAAACAAGAAGTAAGCTTATATCTTGGCAATGCTTTAACACATCATTACCAAATTTGGTCATATGATACAAGACGACGTTCTGAATAAGCACCATGAATTTGGTGTCATTTGGTGTAACCAGGGGGGGCTGTAGTAAGCAACATTATGTTTTGGTTTTTATCTGTTACTGCATTTTGGTTTGAAAGTTATAGGAGAAAATGTACAATTTATGTTACGAGCAGATCCTTGGCGCCGTCATTGCTGAGTGCAGCTATATTTTAGTAGTGTTTTTCCCATTCTTTGTCTCAATGTCGTAGAGAACAGACCCTCCTGTGGCTGATTTACGTATTCAGCTGCATTCACAAATTGGCTCCACCCATAGGAAACAGGTGTGAATACATAAGTATGGAATTCCTTAGTCCAAAGAGAGGCTAAAGATTGCAAGGTTGACGTGTTGTTAGAGCGAGCCAACTATGTTATATTGAATAAAATACTGTTTAAAAAGAAGGAACAACTTAGTAGAGCTACACAAATGGTGAAAAGCATAGCACATTGTACAGCCTATTGTTATCCGCTCTGAGAGGCTTTTTCATGTCCTCATACTAGATCAATACAATTCTTATGGTGCTTAATCACTAAGGCTTGCCATCAAATAAGAATTGACATTTGAAATGTCACAACACAGATACCTATGGATTTGGAAAGATAGAGATGTCTACGGCCTTCTCCATCGTTTAATTATAAACATTTCCAATAGCCCAGAGAAACATAATGTTATTGGCTAATCAAGCTAATGAAATGATTACCTGTAATCTGACAAGGCATGTAAATAATCTTTTTCCTGTTTTAAGCTGTCATGTTCAGCATGTTACCAGGCTTGTACTGTATGTCTTCGATTTAATTCTAGTCTGGTGCCTCTATTAAGTGTGGTTCAAGAGCAAGCAGGCCCCATGGCAAAGACAGAGAGTTCCCATGGCTCGCCATTATTAATATTTCTGAGACGCTCCTGTATTTTACATGTTTTCTAACTGTAGGGAATCCATGACATTTGTTTTGACATGATTTGGTTAAAGTGGCTAATTTGTAAGCTTGCCTAATGGATAGCCAGCACAGCTCAGCTCGCTCATAAAACATACATGGCCAACATTAGCAATGCAACACAGGATGGGCAAATGTACACCTGAGTAGCCTATCTGTTTATATTAAGTGTGATTGGATATTCAAGGGTCAGTAATGCTTTGTTTTGTGATCGTTTTATTGTTGTTGTAATGTGCAGTGTCCTTGGGTAACTTGAAAGGTGCTTTAAATAAAATGTATAATTAGGTAGCGTCCTTAAGTCCTTAAAACCCGGGTGTGGCTGACATGTCTGAGAGTTGAGCTTGGACCTATATCTTACACATCAGGCTACAATACTTTTGGATGGACCCATCAGCTGTCTATTTTCAACTCCACTGGCCATTGCTGACCCTTACACGATCCTGCCCCTGACACAAAATTCTTAACCACCAGATTTCAGTTCAGTTTAATTGTTATCAAATTTGGCTCTGAATCAGAAAAAAAAAAAAAAAGATACCTGTGGCTGTCAGTGACCTTATCTGTGGTCACATCCATGCCCTTGACAGATAACACAGGGTCATAGCCGTGAGGGAGAGAGGAGAAAAGCGACACCCTGGTTCACCTTTAGTGTTGTTTTGCGCTTTATCACGCCGATGACAATCACACCGGGGGCGCTAATCGGCCGTGACACCGACCTCTGCTTTGACGTCTGCAGATGGAGAGGCTGTTTACATGCCGCCTTTGCTTGTTTGTTCAAAGAGCCACTCCCAACCCACCCTCTCTTCCAGACGTGGCTTCTATGGCAACTCGAGAGAGAAAAATAGAGTCTCCAAGGAGTGGCTCTGTGAAAGCAGGCTCTCTCGGCGCCAGCGCCTGCCAAGAGGAAGCTGACCAACAGTGCCTAATAAGAAGGGGGCTAAAAGATGGGCGTAATTTTTTTGAGCGCCTTAAGAGCTGCACAGTCGGGAATGCTAATGGAGGAAGGCCAGTCACTTTGCAATCAACTTATGCAGTAAATATGGACAGGTGGCCAGAGATATCCTGGAGAACAGGTGGGAATTTATGCAACGCTGTCAGCGAAGACGCTGGCAATGCCTGATAGCTCTGCCGACAGATGATTCCCCTAACACAGCACCTATTCCTCAGGCTCATCTTAAATGGCCTACAGTGCTGATAGGCTCAGGTTCTGTCATGCATTTTTCATACAGTGCAAGGCACAGCAAAATGCTGAATATTCAAATGTTTGTAAGCTTTTTGCGTCCTAGCGGAGTGCATAATGCACCCAAACAGATGTTAGAGGGATACAGTGCACCAGCGTGACTGTCACCTAACTCTGTGTTTACTTCACACTCTATCCATTTACATGAACAGCATCCAGGGCTGTGTTAGGCTTAGGTTTTTTTTTTTATTTGTTTTGTTTTCTGTTTTGTTTGGATCCAGGGTGACATAATGTGCAAAATTATTGGCAACGTTTTCAAATAATGCTACAATATATATTTAAGTACTGTTTAACTAATGCATAACTCTTGATGATTTAATGAAGTAATGAAAGATGTATCATAAATTCATGCTGCTCACCATTAACCAATGATCAAGTAACCATACTCATAAAGGATTACATCCCACTTCCATAACCATTAATTTTAGGGCATTAATTCACTGGTACCTAATACATCATTGATATGCCAGCACCTCTGGTGAAAGGGGTGGGTATCCTAGTAATGGCGCTGGCTCCATTATAGCATTGATCAAGCTCTGGGTGCTTACCTTCTACACAGCATGCATTTGGCTTTAGGCATACCATGAATACAATTACAGTAAGTTAATCTAGTGGCATATCAAATAATGTATTAAGTAGCAGTGGATTAACACCTTATGGCTAAGTTAATCAATGGTAACATTATAAAGTGTTACAAAATGATTGGTTTGACTATATCCACTTCACTTGCAGACCTCTTTTAACATTATCTTCTAAGGAGAATAGAAGAAAGACACATACTTTAACAGTACACAGGCATGTTACACACTTGCCACCTATGCTTTCTGTTACATAAGACCTTACGCTAGACAACACACTTGTTTCACCTATACTATCTGTTATATAATGTGAAGACCTAATGCTGAAAATGTAAACACTCTTCATTTCCTTCACATACAAACACACATACATGCAAAAAAGCAAGGTACAAAGACAGAGAGAGAGAGAGAGAGAGAGAGAGAGAGAGAGAGAGAGAGAGAGAGAGAGAGAGAGAGAGAGAGAGAGAGAGAGAGAGAGAGAGAAAGGAAGAGAGAGAGTAAGAGTAATACAGGAAGTGGATTGAGGCAATGAACAGATAAGCACAACACACACACACACACACACACACACACACACTCACACACACACACACACACACACACACACACACACACACACACACACACACACACACACACACACACACACACACATATATATATACAGAGAGAGAGAGAGAGAGAGAGAGATTTACAGTAGTAGCCCCCCTTTATACATTATTACCCTCCCTGCACCTTTAATACATAATCCCAGCCTTCATAACACTGTCCTTTAAACCAGTCGAGCAACAGGAGTGTGTACATTTCTCATCTGAACTCTGGTTGCACTCTAAGGTGCAGAGCCATTGTGTCTAATGTTATACCACTGACACCGCTGTGGGAGGGTGGTGCCTCCTGCATTCATACAGCCAGCTGCTTACACATGCTCCCTTAGACAGTGCTAGTGCTCAAGTCATTTTGTATGCAAACAATCAGTTGTGGGGATACTGTTTGTACTCTTGTGTGTGTTCGTGTGTGTGTGTGTGTGTGTGTTTATGTGTGACAGCTTACGTAAATTTGTGTATACGCTTGCATGAGATTTCATGCTTGTCTTTGCATTTCCTCTGGCACATTGTTCTGTGTGTGTGTGTGTGTATGTGTGTGTGTGGGTGTGTGTGCGTGTGTGGCATATGTGTATTTTCCTTACACTGCACACCACGCTCATTCCCTTTTAAGCTCATCTGTGCCTGGCCAGATATGCTGCAGAAAAATAAAGTGAAACCAAGTGCGGCAGGAAAGGCAGGGAAGACCACGAGGCTTGTCCACTAGCTACCCTGAGAGGGGAGGGAGGGAGGGAGGGAGGGATGGAGGAATACACAATGAATCATGCTTTGCTTTGCCAACATTTCCTCAGACCTCATATTCAACTCGCTATCGACTGGAAAGAGACACATGCACTTTGAGCTTAATATTTAATTTAGAGTGTGTGAGACAATTTGAGAGTGAGTGTAGAAAGTCTCCATTTTTAATAGCTCACATGTGGTGTTGTGCCTTCCTCTGCCAGCTACATCAGCAGCTGGCTGCTAACATCCTCAGCAATCACAACAGACTAAAAAAGAGTTGGAGCTGTCGCACAAACAACATTAAGGCCAGTGCTCATTTGGTAATTGTGTAGAAGATTGCTAGCAAATGATGTATTCCTACATAATTAGTTAGTAACTAAAGCAGAATCATTAGCAG
>CM050208.1:15717500-15737500 GCA_027475355.1 Coilia nasus
ACTTGCCGTGGGTACATCCGAGCCCCAGCCCCAGCCCCGGCCCCTGCATGCGCCATAAGCTGTCTTTACCTTAGCGGCTGTCTAACAGACCGTGAACGAGACGTAACGAGAGGCCGCTCCGCTGCCGAACCCATGTCACTGAGCCATTAAATCACCTGTTCTCAGTGGGCCTCCACCCTGACTCCACCTGGGCCTCTCCTCCCTCCCGCTGCTATCCTCCACCCTCGCCCCCCGTGTGAGCCAGCAGAGTGTGCAGCAGCGGATGGTGGCCGGCAAGCTCCTTGCGTCTCGGCTCTGAGCAGCAGAGGGGGTGCCGAGACAGGCCGGGAACTGGGGTAAGCTGTGGGGCTCCAAAACAGCAGAATAGTGGGGAGTTAGAGAGAGAGAGAGAGAGAGAGAGAGAGAGAGAGAGAGAGAGAGACACAGAGAGAGAGAGACAGAGAGAGAGAGAGACAGAGAGAGAGAGAGACAGAGAGAGAGAGAGAGAGTGAGTGAGAGTAAGTTTGAGGGAGGCCCTGCTAACGTGTTTCAGACTGTAATGAGAAACACAGCCAAGCATGAAAAGCGCCACAGCCTCTTAAGCAATGCGTGAAATACACGCCATGATGAAACGCGCTGGGATTGCACACTCACTGTGGAAAAAGGAGTTATATGTGGCAGAATGAGAGGAGAGAGCGCGAGGGCGACAGAGGGAAAGCTAGAGAGACAGGAGGGAGAGAGAGAGTAAAAACTTTGAACTCAACCTGTTCAAGACAGCCTGAGCAAAAGATGATATAGTAAGTTCAGTGGAGGACATTGGAGAGGGAAGGCGGGGCAAGTCACAGACACACACCGTTTTGTGTTAGTGATGTGACCCTATAACAAATCCTCCAAGTCAAATGTCTGTGTGTGTGTGTGTGTGTGTGTGTGTGTGTGTGTGTGTGTGTGTGTGTGTGTGTGTGTGTGTGTGTGTGTGTGTACAAGTGTGTGGGCTTGTGTGTGAGTATGTGTGTAAGACAGAGAGGCAGATAGAGAGAGAGAGAGAGAGAGAGAGAGAGAGAGAGAGAGAGAGAGAGAGAGAGAGAGAGAGAGAGAGAGAGAGAGAGAGAGAGAGAGAGAGAGAAGGACAGAGACAGGGACAGAGACAGGGACAGGGACAAAGACAGAGAGAGCCTTCTCTGCAGGAGGTAAATGGAAGGTTCTGGAAAGTGTCACGAGCACTTGGAAATATTATATAATTTTGGCAACAGAGTGAAATCTCAACAGGGTACAGAGAAGTGTTCAGGTAATCACTACAGCAGTAGACAGGAAACTCTCCAGCGCTCTCTCCATCTTTCTATCGATCTACCCATCTGTCCATCAACTATCTATCTATGACTTTAACTTACTCATTAGGAGTTACACAGCCCCATTCTTGTTGTTCTCATTTAGACATACTCTTTTTTTGTGAGCTCTTCAGCTGACTCTTTCTATCAATCGCTCCATCTGTGCATCAACTATCTATCTATAACTGACTCATTAGGAGTTATATAGCTCCATTCTTGTTGTTCACTGTTAGTCTTTGTGAGCTCTTCAGCTGACTCTTTCAACCGCTAGTGTCCAGCCTGAACATTATCGATTGGTAATTGGGTACAATGTCAGAGCAAATTCAATTTCTTTCCTCAAAGTACACACTACGACTTTCCCTGTAGTAATTAAAAATGGAATGATAGGACTCTTCTCATTAATGAATGTTATATTTGCATACTCTTATTTATTTGCACAACCCCCCCCCCCTCCCCACGCCATAGCCAGGATAGCACCGACTAGTGCCTCCGCTCAATTTCATTTACCTCCAGCAACTGCGTCAGGGAGCATGAACATAAGTTTCGGTTCGCTCCGTCTCTGAATGCGGACGGGCTACAGATGCAAACAGATGGAGGGCTGAAAAAACTAAAATGCCAACCTCAAGCTTTCAAACTCAAGATTTAAAGCCAGAACAAGAAGGATGCTTGAGGTATTTATCAAGGTGAAAAACGTTATTGGTCTACTTCCTACGGGTTTTGGGAAAAGCTTAATGTAACAAGCAGTAGCGATTGTTTGAAGCGACAGTGGAGTGAACAAATGCCAATGCAGATGTTTCAGCCGCTTTGCATGAAGTGAAACCATGTGAAAACGGCTGACGCATCAGGCTACCCCACCCTCACCCTCTTCTCTAAAAAAAGAAAACAAGGAATCGTATGTTTATTCTGACTAAAGGTGGGGGAAAAGTTGTCCCTTTCCTCCTTTTGCTGCGCCAGGTTTGACACTCAGCCTGTGCCTGGGTCGGGCTGTGCGCGGCGGATCAATGATGGAGTGCGGTGGAGAGCTGGGGGGATTTAGGGCGAGGGCTCTGAGGAGCACTAATGAGGTGCGATAGGGCCGGCCAAGCGGCGGGGAGAGGATGAGAGGGATGAGGAGGAGAGGGCTGCCACACTCTAAATGTCAGCCTCTCATCCCTGCCTACTTAACCCAGCCACAGGCTGCAGGGGGTGGGGGGGGGAGCTTTATGCAGCTGCAGCTGTATATATAATTTATCATAAACACTAAAGGCATGTTCCCATCCGCCATAATCCGCAGAACATGCCCTGGCCACTGGTTTGCTTGACATGCCTGTATTTTTTTTAATCGCCATACCTCTCAGTTTCCTTACGTGTCCCTTGCCTCCTGGAAATTTTAGACCCATCTGAAATGTATTCCTAAAGCCTGACAGTAACGTTGACTGAAATAAATCATGTGCATTTAATTATTTATGTGTGCGTCTTAGAAATACAGAGAAAACCTTTAATAATACAGAATGCATGAGGAGCTGCTGGGTACATGCGGGTGAAACGCAGAGACCCCTTCAGCATGTGGTTAAAACCTTCCCCTGAGGTCTGCAAGGACGGTTTAACTGTCACATTTCAGACTCCTCTCTTTCCATAACCTCTGGTTACTCCTGCCAGTGCTCAAGGTTCAGGAAATGATGCGTGCACTTTTGAATCCTGGAGGGAGCGAGATGGGGGAAGGAGGTGGCGGCGGTGGTGGTGGCGGTGGGGACGAGGAGCTATAGGGACCCTCAGAGTCCCATGACAGACCAGGAAGCGAGGGACATGGCTGTGAATGAGATGCTTCAGAGCATGAAAAGCAGCCATTCTATCTGTGTCCACCAGCACTCGGTACGTGGCACTCATACCACTACCCTGCTGCCAAAAACGAACATGAAGTTTTTTTTTCTTTCTTTCTTTCTTTCTTTTTTTTCAAGGGTTGTCCAGAGAGGATAGCACACTGAACCTGGCAGCGGTGTTGGGTGAAGCCCAAACCTCAACTGATGTATCGTGTGAGGAGAGGGGAAAAATATGTGAAAATGAGGTGTCACACAGCTGGAGACTGACACACTGCTTGTGTGCATGACAAAAGATTAAAGGCACAACGGGGACGTCAGTGAACTATGAAATAAGGTGCCAGCCACCATGAAGGCTTAATGATCAGTTTGTACAAAATTAGTCTTGGAGACTGGTCAAAACAGCTTAGGCACACTCATCCATCAAGTCCTCATATGTGTGGGTGGCCTGCCTTTCCCCAGGCTTTGTCCTTGAGAAACCAAGGGGTTTTGCATTGCATGATGAAGTTTCCCCTGATTTGCAGTGTTTTTAATGTCATTCAGCGTCACTGTGAGCAAGGTAAAAAAAAAAAAAACAAAGAAAAAAGAAACAGGCTTGAGTAGTGATCCATGATCCGTAATTAGTCTTGCACAATTAGGGGTTTCAAAACAAATTGCACCGAGGCCTGCCACAAAGACGGCACCGTTAAGGGAATCATCAGTACACGAAGACCATTCTCAAAAGCCCTCTCCGGCAGACACCGGCAGAGGCATGTTCTCTCAAATATCAAATGTCACGTCGGAAATGCCACCGGCTCTTTCTTCTCCTTCTATTAACAGAGCAGGTGTCGTGGGGGGGGCCGCAGGGAGATGCTCGCACTCCCCACCCCCCCACCACCTCAACATTTCAAACTCCAAGGGTCACCTGCGGGACTGCAATCATGCGATAACTGCTGATATTTTCCACGCAGGCCAGTATAAAGTCTTCAATTTACAGGCTTTGTGAGCAGCGTCTCCACGGAGGTCAGGGCCGCTGGCAGAGCTGAAGAGTGATAAAGGAGAGCATATGTTGTCTTTATATGTGCAGGCCTGCATGCAGACACTAATGCAGATGCACTATATACCATATACTAATGCAGATGCACTATATACCATATCTGGACCTAAAAAAATCTAATTATATTATATTATATTATATTATATTATATTATATTATATTATATTATATTGTATTATATTATATTATATTATATTATATTTTCAGACTATGCAGTGAACAGAGTCACTGCTTGGCTGTAAATACACATTGCAATGTGTTTGTTTGCTTGTGTGTTTTTTCACTCAAAAACACACTAATTACCTTTACCAACAATGCCACAATGGTAACTGTTCATAAAGGACCCAGACATGAGGGGCCTAATGAGGATGTCTGAATGTGGAGGATGTCTGCCGACACTTGTGTGGGAGCTTTTAATTGACCAGTATTACAGGATCATTAGTAAATGGGCATGGATCATTTTTTGGGGGATTAGAACTATAAAAAGGGCTGAAACTACTGCCTCCAAGCCATAGAGCGCATACATGTTTTAGACTAATCCTATGGATAGTTAGAGGAGAGGAAGTAAGAGAAATATCTCGATTTTACAGCTAAAGTTGTATTTTGACTGGCAACTGTCCTCAGAGAGAGAGAGAGAGAGAGAGAGAGAGAGAGAGAGAGAGAGAGAGAGAGAGAGAGAGAGAGAGAGAGAGAGAGAGAGAGAGAGAGAGAGACAAAGCGAGAATGAAACAACTACTCTACTATTTTACTATTCCAAAAGGGGGGGGGGGGGGGGCAGAGAGAGAGAGAGCAAGAGAGAGAGAAAGAGAGAGAGAGAGAGAGAGAAAGAGAGAGAGAGAGATAAAGAGAGAGGTCTACAGCATAGGCCTACAGTGATCTGCACATACCTGAACATATTTTGCTGCACTTACAACACTGCAAACATATAAAAACATGAGACAGACCTTGAATGTACCTTAATAAATAAATATTATTCTGTGATTCAAAGACATGCATGCTTTTTTCACCTTGTGCAGGTCTATTCCACTTAAGATTGATGTCATTGGCCAGCTCGCCCACTCTGTTTTGATTGGTCATGAAAGCAGTAGTGTTCTTCTGTTATGACTGAACCTGAAAGTAAACAGTGAACACAAATCAGACTAAAAAGAGACAAGTAGAACCACAGAAAAACTCCTTTTGTGTTATTACTTTAATGTTTTTAAAAAATCCATGTGGTTTAGGTCCTGTTACATCACCTTGTACCACATGAAAAGTGGGGAATGTCAACAAGGTGTTTTTGAACAAATGAGAGGAATGACTTCTGTGGAAGACAGTTAGTTCTTAGGGCTCATTTCCACCAAACACTCTCCGTATACAGAGCATAGACAGCAAGTGCCCGTTTTCTGGCCGTACTCATTTAGAATGCACGTTAACAGATTAGACCATTTCCACCGCACACGTGATCTGAGCGTACTCTGCCACACATACAGACATATTGTACATGGTTACGTGCTGTACACACTCAAGCCGGTGGAAATGGACCCTTAGGGCTCATTTACACCAAACACTCTGCTTATACAGCGCATGTCCATTTTCTGTCCGTATTCATTTAGTATGCATGTTAACAAATTAGACTATTCACACCGCACACGTGATCCGAGCGTATTCTGTCACTATACAAACATATTGTACATGGTTACGTGCTGTACACGCTCAAGTCGGTGTGAATGAGGTGTCTCTTTAGACCTTATTTGGAGCATGTCTGACTATGAGCTTGAATGGAGAATATTCACTGAATTTGTGCACATGGTTTTCTGTCTTAAAGTGACACTATCAGCTCCTGCAGGAATGTATATAATACAGAAAGTAGCCATCAAGAGGTCTGCCATCAAGGCATCCTCTCCTGAGTTTAATATCGGATACTTTATGCTTTGCTGGATGAGGTATTAAAATATAATATATAATGAATGTAGTATAATGTATATAATATAAATGCATACTCTAACTTATGTCTAACTGCATGTTAACATATGCATACTTTGGCCATACTATTACACAACGACATTAACTAGCATCCCTAATTGTAGCTGAAATGGATTCTGATTTAGGCAGAGTCAGTTGTGTTAGGTTAGTTTTGGCATGTGTTCAAGCCTTACCCTCCTAGCCCAAGCCACCCCATCTGCTCCCATCCCATCAAGCCAAACAGTGTTTGGGGCAGATGAGATAAGCGGGTCGGATAAGCGCCTCTACTCCCACGCGCTACATCAGTGGGTCAAGAGGGGAGAAGGCTGACTGCTCGGAAGAAATGGAATGTCCGCTCAGATGATCCATCTCACCGACCGTATCTCCCATCTGAAGGCGAAAACGCCACAGCCACGGGAAGCCAAGTGGAAAAAGGGCCCTCTTACGGGCCACCACCAGGGACAAACCTTGCCACTAGAATAATCTGGCGTCACGGGGGAGTAAAGTCACTCATCCTACACTCACATTAAGAGCCATTTCGTGAAGAGGTGATTTGGAAATGAGCAGAGGGGAGGCTCAATGTGTGTGTGTGCATGTGTGCATGTATGTGTGCATGTGTGTGTGTGTGTGTGTGGTGTGTGTGTGTGTGTGTGGTGGAGCGAGCAAATTATGTAGGCTATTGTGAAGTGGGTTTTGCAATTCCACAAGCAGGCAGCAATTGGTTGTCTTCTTGTTACGGCGGGCTCAGTGGAGCGCGTATTAATTAGCAGTAATGCAATTCTCAGTGTCACAATACATTACCACATGTGCCTTTTCCTCTCAGCAACAACCTTAGGCTCCACTCCACCTTGCAATGTCCTCTAGCAAACTCTATATTCTCTGTCAAGTCCACCACATTCGGCTGTAGACAGAGAGAAAATCATCGTTGCACATTGCACTTACTTACAACTTACAAGCAGTATTATTGTATGGCTCTTTAGAATGCTGACGAACATCCCATTGACTTGGAATGGACGACTCCAACATTCGGATGTGAAATATTTTTGTATGATGACCGCTGAAAAAGTGTAATCACCGCTGTCAATAGCAATTAGCTAGCTCCTATAGCACAAGAATGAAGGGGGAGGCCTCATCTATTTTCTGCAGGAGAAAACATCCCATGGGGTTTTAGACAGACTAATAAAATGTTGTGCTTCTTTCATATCACTCCACAACTAGTCCGTTTACTTATCGTAATGGAATTTCAACAGTATAAGCTGCAACAAGTTATACTACGGCTTCTTTCAATTTCCCATTGTGATCCACTCTTTAGCGGGCTAATTTTTTATATATGTACGCACATGTATGAAGTAGTGTCTGCCTTCTGACCGTATCATGCTTATGTATCAATGCACTACGTTCGTGGTGAACTAAATAAACGGTAAATATGTGATAGCTTTAGCAAATAATGAGCAGATGGATAAACACAGAACTGCAAGATGTTATATGCCTCTGAGATTGACTTTTAGTGCTGTCCCGCTGCATTTGGACTCTCTACTAATGTGATTCTGCTAAGCAAGGATTAATAGAATTTTGGAATAGCTAGCTTCACAACCAAAGGCATGGAACTAAGGTCTTGCCCATTACAACCTCTAGTTTGGAAATAGTAATGGTAGTTGGTCCATTAAGTTATGGAAAGACACATCTTGTGGCAGAAGGAAGTAGAAGGAAGTAGTGCTACAAATAAGTTTAAGTTAGTGATTAAAACATGGAAATGATTATCTGAAATTAACATTACACAAGTGTGGTAACCGTGGTATAGGCAGGATAATGGACTTCACTGTGTTGGCTTTGAGTCATGGCCACCTTGATCGTGCATTAACTTTCTGAAATACGAACACCGGACATTATCCCTTACTAAACATATTCAAGTGTTTATAAAGTATCTATAATACATGGTTTATTACATACTTAATTATGCATTACATACTAAGTAATGTATTACTACACAATTTTTAACTAAAAAGGACAGATTGCAATCGTAAATTCCTCTAATGCTGTAATAAGGCTTTATACAAGGAATAGTATTAAGGCTTGTGTGGAGTCACACATGTTTCTGGGAAGAACGTAAAGCAGATAAATAGCATTTAACATACAGAAAATGAGTCATCATTGCCATTCTTTAGAAGTAGTAGAAGCTTTATTAAGCGTTCTGATGCTTTCAACTGCAATGACCATCCCTATAGTATTCTAATGCATTGCAGGTGCAGTTCTAAATGTGTATAAAATATATACACTATTACTGATAGACTATGATAGACTCAAATATTACTAAGTCCGTATCGTTACAGCAACAAAGTAGTAAATTTCAAAGTTCTTAGTCACTCTGAAATTTAGCTTGATTTAATTCTGCAGTTTACAATAAATGTTTCTTACAAGGCCATTACTACAGTAACATTTGTTTTATCCCAGCATGTTTGTGCGTTTGTTTAGGTGTAGAAGAATCTCTACAGACATTTACAAAGGACAACAAGAAAATGTACAAATGTTCAGTTAGATCCATGTGTGTGTGCTAAGATTTCCAAATGTGTGCAGAAATCTGCACATGTGTAATCAGATACATGGATAAGCAGTCAGATTTGTAATGTGTACAGAATTGACACATATGCATGTAGTCAGATCTGTGTGTGTGCATAACACAGAGCAGCCCTCTTAAGTCTGTGGTTTTACACGTGATTTATAACACACTGTTTGGAGGATTGTCTGTATCTTCTGATGTCTGTGGAATTTACTATTGTTTTTTCTCCTAAACTGAGGCATGACAACTGATAGTGACCTTTTCTAGACCTTCCCTCACAAACATAGTTAAGCGTAAGCTAGAAGCCGTTAATGAGGCAGGGCAATGAAACAGCCATTTTAGCTGTTTGTGTAACCTATGGGCAAGCACAGTTTGCATCTTACTTACTGTAACACAACACAAGGTAAGAATTTGATAATGAAATGAAAAATGTCAGCTTATGACCCATAACATTATCATTACTAAAGCACACACTTTAGGAGAGAAGGAGGCTCCCAAATTTCCCCTGAGTGTTTATTAAGGCCGATGCAAAAGGCTGCTAATGTTAGGTGCAACATAATAACGTTCCCTCACATTTGAAGAGGATACTGTTAGAACATTTTCCCTGTAGACTTGCAAGACACTAGCCGTGACCATGCGTCAGCCAATTATGATGCTAAGGAGGGACATAACGGAATTCACCAGTTTAATTTTTTTAAATAGCGACACTGATTTATATATGCTGTAATGATGATTAGATCAGAATACTTGGAACCCCATTCAAATTTCATCACAAACACAGACAACACACACACACACACACACGCACACGCACACACGGACACAGAAACAGATTGAAATACAACTCTCCAAACACAATTGTTAATATTATCAATAATGACACCATGATGTCCCCTACACATTTAATGAATGTATAAATATGTTGAGTAAGAATGCAGTCATAGAAAGTGCCGAGAACTTCTTCTTGTCGGCACTGTAGCAGGCAAAATTGGATAAGATACTCATTGAAGTTTTTAATTACAAAATACAGAACTATAGATGTGACGACAGATAAAGTTGTCTTAGGTTACAATCCAACTATCATTCTTGTGTTCAAGGCTGTAAGGTTACAATAACGTAAGATTTCATTCAGAGACCTATTCACCAAGACACGTATTGAGAAGATCAATTGAAGTCTTTAGAGGTCATTTGACTGCTTGTCCCTGTATTTCACACACACACACACACACACACACACACACACACACACACACACACACACACACACACACACACACACACACACACACACACAGGACCATTGTGTACCCTATTAGTTGGAAAACAAAACAGTGCCAGGCAAAGCTACATTAATAAGGCTATCAGTGAGTAACTGACATCGAGGTCTCTGTGAGAAATATCAACTGCATTAGCCTGCACATTCTTGGCAAGGACCTGTATCGACTTGATTAACATGCTGAGCTAAGATCCTAAACCATTAGCAATACGGCTGCAGCAGCCAGTGACATAGCCCTACTACAACATGACAGCCCATGCAATCCACACACACACACACACACACACACACACACACACACACACACACACACACACACACACACACACACACTGCAGCTGGTGTTCAATGATGTGCAGTTGGAAGTCTTGTGGAATTGTGTGCCCAGCAGAGAGGATTACTAGCATGGGGAGGCACTGTGTGGCTGATGGCTGATGGGAAGGGCATACCAACCCCTCAGGGGGGCCCCCTCGGTTACAGAACTAGGATCTCAATGCATTGAGCCACTGCTTCCTCAATCCCCCAGGACCTCATATGATTGCATGATAATTCGCTCCACATCTAATGCATTGTAACATTACGCGATGACATGCAGCAATACATCAGTAGCATTTCAATGAGCTACGTACAGATATTCAGTGCACACGTGTGCATGACTGCACCTGTGTGTGTGTGTGTGCGCGTGTGTGTGTGTGTGTGTGTGTGGGTGTGTGTGTGTGTGGGTGTCAGTGGGTGGGTGGGTGGGTTGGCGGGTGTGTTTGTGTGTGTGAAACTATGAATAAATGTACGTGTGTGGGTATGTAACTATTGAAAAGGAAGAAATTATCTTTTTTCTACACACTGCTGGACTTGTGCAGAGAATAAAATAGGGAGGGAGTTATCAAAGTCCAATTGCTCTAGGCTGACAAGAAGAATTTCACACGTTAAATAGATTATATAATTTTCGATTCCATGCGCCTCACACAGTTTAAAGAAGTGGCCCAGGTTTGATATCCAGAGACATTTTATTAGTCTGTCTAAAACCCCATGGGATGTTTTCTCCTGCAGAAAATAGATGAGGCCTCCCCCTTCATTCTTGTGCTATAGGAGCTAGCTAAATAGCAGTCAGCTATTTGCTGGTTGAAAAAGAATCAATAGTAGGCTTTATGACAACTGAATCAGCTCAACTTCGTGTAACAATACATTTTAAGTGCAGACAAAGGAATTTGCCTTAGGTACATTTCATTTGCTTTTCTAAGTAAATCCAAACCTCAGCTAAATTCTACTTCTTGGGGTATCCCTTACATTATACATCTGTTCTGTCTCTGTGATGGATTGGGGCAGTAGCAATCTAATGAAGGTGGTAGCCTCAATTTCCCACTGATATTGAAAACAACACGGGAACACAGCAGACACATGATATGCAACCAGTGTGTCAGGATGCTCCATAGGGTGAGAAATTACACTCAGTCTGTGTAAAGCCAAATCTAAGTTACTAAAGCAGAGGATTAAAAAAGTAAAAACCAAGACAACACAGAATCAAAGGGCTGAATTGATCAGGCAGGAGCTCTGATCAATAGCAGAATCAGAGGAGACCCTCACAATTCTTGAATATAGTGGAATGGCATTCCGTTTGTAGCTTAGCAACCCAACATCAAAAGCGTGGACTGTGGGAATCCTATTTGCAATACAGGTTTCTCTCTACAGGGGATTTTGCTGCTCAGTGTGTTGTTCTTTCAATGTGTGTGTGTTTGTTTTATTTTTCATAGTATGTGTGAGTGGAGGATACATTTGCATTTTAACGTGTGTGTGTGTGTGTGTGTGTGTGTGTGTGTGTGTGTGTGTGTGTGTGTGTGTGTGTGTGTGTGTGTGTGTGTGTGTGTGTGTGTGTGTGTGTGTGTGTGCATATGAGTGCATGTTTCAATATGTATATTTGCTTAGGGCAGTGTTTTTTTCCTGTGTGTGCCACGTGTGTGTGCATGCGTGCATGTGTGTGTGTGTGTGTGTGTGTGTGTGTGTGTGTGTGTGTGTGTTTAACATCACGTTATTGGTCTGGGGAAAAAAACATATTGTGAGGGGAGTTTGCTGTAGTTTGCTCCATCTTCAATCTCACTGCGGAAACAAACACAAATCATTACAACACAAGCTTCCTTTTTTCTGGTGGTGTCAAAATGAGAGATTAGGAGACCCTCTCACACAAAAGCAGGCAGCAGGGACAATGTGCCACTGGAGTGAAAAGGCAGAGACAAATAGATCAACTACCAGCAGTGCTGGGGCACAAAGCCATGCCCTGCAAAAACAAAATGATTGAGCAAACAACCCCCCCCCCACACACACACACACATACACACACACTCCTCCTCCTCTTCTTCCTTTTCCTTCTTCACCTCTTCCACCTCTTCTTTATCTTTTCCCCCTTTCTTGAGCCAGCGAGCTTGCACAACCAAGGGCCGTCAGCATTCTGCGGCAGCAGTGCCAACTTGACTGATCATAATACCTCATATAGCCCTTCACGTTGCCCTGCCGAGAGTGCCCACAGCTCTATTCAATAACGGACAGAAAGAAAGGTCTTTGCAGGCCAGCCATTCCACTGCTCTTTTGGCCTCTCCAATTCCCGCCGCGCATTTAACAATCGCTGCACAGGAAGAGCGTCTCGGCGAGGGGGCTGGACAGGCGACACAGACGGGGATGCACCAGGGCTAATCCCCGAAAGGGGAGCTGGCAAGCGGGCCCAAGCCCAGTGTGCCTTCCATGGCAGAGACAACAGCTTTTCTTGCTCGTAATGAGCTAAGCCCATTTCCAGGCTGAGGGAAGGGGCTGGGGGATGGTCGTGGTGCGAGTGGTGGTGGTGGTGGTAGCGGGGGAGTACGAAGGGCGGAGGATAGGGCACGTGCGGCTTTAGTGCTGCTGCTGGCGGTAGTGGCGGGGGTGGTGGTAATCCTGGGCACTGGCGGAGAGGAGGAAGGATCAGAGGAAGCAGTCCCAGCTATGTGTGGGGATCCGCGGGATCAAAGGCCCAGCCAGGCCCCTGCAGGACCTGGAGGCCTTTGTCGAGCCTGAGCTGGCTAATAACCACTCATCACTGGGCTAATCGCCCATGCACTGGTCCCCTGCTAAATTAGATTATCAGTCGGGACTGGAGGGGGAGTGCACTTGAAGACTTTCCTTAATACTGTATGTATATTTAAAGGCTTTATTTTTTTGCACGGGCTAGGCAAATGGTGCACACTCCATTTTCATTTTCTGACTCAGCCTTGCCATGCTCTGAACCCACCCCCACATTTGCAGCATTCAATTCAATTTAATTAAATCTTTAAAATGCATGATAACACTAACAATAAAATGAGCTACAGTATAGTAAGATAAAGCAAATCACAAATCACACACCAGCCGTCATACAAGATCCACGCATATAGCAAGTCTAACAATTAAGCCACTGGTGTAAGTGCACACAGTTTCTTTTGCCAGTGTTTTCTAAGCCTGGATGAGTACCTTACACAGCTCCTTCTAGGGCTGGTTAACGCTATGATATTATATTTTATATACTGAAAAAAATAAAGTGGCATTTCATGACAGCTGTCAGCAATAATTTATCTCGACGTTTTGACCATGGTTGTGCTACTCTATGACCAGCACAGCACAGTGCATTGTTTTTTTTTTTTCCCTGTTGCCATGATTGGTTACACTGCAAGTCATACTTTTGCTTAGAGTACAGCATGAGAGGAGGGATGACAGTCACGCTCACTCTTTTTGGACATGGGAATGTCTGCCTTTTGTCTCCCTCTGCGCGGCTGACACGTGAAGGAGCTCCCAGTTGGACGGAGACTGCGTAGGTAAGCAGTCTGTATACAGCCAAGTCAGGGAAAACTCCCCCTGCCTGCTGTGTGTCATCCTCTGTGTGTTTTTGCCAGCAGTGTTAGATATTACTTAGAAATGGAGACAGGGGGAAGAAAAAAACAGCCGTGTCCCTGTGGTGTCTTAACATGGAAGCAACTTGAAACACCTGGTGGAGTTGTAGTCAGCACTGGATATGGAGATTTCGGTGGGAACAATGACACATAGTAGACTACACACACACACACACACACACACACACACACACACACACACACACACACACACACACACACACATTTTAAACAAGGACACACAATAGACTACACAGACAGACAGACAGACAGACAGACACACACACACACACACACACACACACATTGGAAACAAGGACACACAGTAGTGCACGCATACATACGCACACACCCACATGCATGCACACACACATTGGAGACAATGACACACAGTAGAGCACACACACACACACACACACACACGTGCACACACAAACACAATATAAGGAGGGGGAGTACTGCAGTGCATTGCTACGCCATGCTTGGTCCTCTGGGAGACCTGTGTACTTTCTTGTATATTATATAATTTGTCCTGCTCCCGCCTGAATCATTTCTTCGCCCGCTATTGAAGGGAAGCATTAATGACTTCAGGTGTGGTAAAGCTGAGATAGGGGAAAGGCGTTCAACTGAAAACTGGAAGCTAAAAAAGAACTGAGGAGACGCTAAAATAAAGTTTCTGTGTGAAAAAAAAAACATAAAGGGGGAATATAAATTCATTCTTGTATGTCAATTAACTCCACTGAAGTAAACGTCTGAGCTAGCCTTTTTTGTGAGGAGATGTTGGATGCTAAGGCTCTCATGCTGTGCAGAATATGCACAACACAAAAGCAGGCCATATTTCAATACTGTTAAATAGTACAGGTAAGTGGGGAGAAAAGAGATGTAATGGTGTATCATTAGATGAGTCAGCTGAAACTGTCAGGGACCCACGGTGCACTGTGCTACCACACAAAAATGGCTGACAAGCTAAAGACTATGTTCTGTTTTGTAAGAATTATTTATGCTGCATAATGATGTTCTTTTGTGTGAATGGTGTGAAATCAGTAAGAAACATCATATGTGGGCCTCTTACAATGAATGATTGATTGCCTGACCACAATTATTTGAGCTGACTGCATTTATTTTGGACATTTCTATTCATACCTACAAAACACACAGCACAATAAACGTCATGGAAACGTCACATTTCTGTGCCATTTTCCACTGTCTGAGATTTGATTCAAGGGTTGTTCAGAACAGCTGGCAATGCAGCAGCTCCAGTGAGATATTTGCCTTAATTCAGATAAGGCAAACATGTTAGTGTTCCTTAACTGGACACTAACTTATCATTACAGAGCATGATTGCATAGCTGTTATTTTGAATGATAAGAATGTGGTCGGTTATGGCCATTATACATATTTTATTTATTTATTTATTTTTATTTTATGACTTTTGGTTTGTTATTTATGCTATATCTGTGCAATTGAAAATCAAAGGGAAACAAAAAATGTAATTGTCAAAAATATGCCAATTCCAACATATGCCAAGATATGCAAGATCCAAGATGCCAAGATGTGGCTTTCCTTCTTCATGAGCTGTGCAGTGTGTGGTATTGCTAGAGTATGATTACCTCTATTCTCACATAGGGTGCTTTTTACACCTAGCTTGTTGGAACGGTACATGAATCACTTTTAAATCATTTTTAAAAACATGTTATGTTTTTCCCCACTGAAATCAGTGTGATATTTTTTTCTCAACCCTATATGTTCAAATAAAGTTTTTTCAGCAAAAAAAAATCACATCTATTCATCTCGGTTAAATTGCTCCCTCATCTCATCACACAGTTTAATTGCACATCGGTTTGTTTTCATTATTTGTTCCATTCTAAAAGTTTGCTGTGTGAACACGAAACGAACCCAGGAACAATGCCAAATATTTGTATCAGTTCAGGGTTTTGAACAGAACAAAGTAGCTGTGAAAACAGCCATAGAACAGAACAGAAATGAAAAAAAAAAACAACCAGAAAAAAGACAATTAACTTGTTACTTGCAACTATTTGTACTGTAATTAATCTTGAACTAAGAATTTTATGAATGTGACAGTAGTAACCACACAAAGAATTATGATTAAGTTTTATGTTGACAGGTGCACTCTGTATTGCATATACAGTATATATGACAGACTGAAAACTCAAGCTATTGTAAAACAATTGTGTGTCTGAAAAGCAGAGGAATAAATATGCAGAATCCACTTCAAGAAACACTGGGATTTGGCATGTTTGCTGTGTCGGAGTGTCCTTTATGTGACAAATATGAAAGTGTTACATAGAGCCCCTGGGTATTTGCATATTTGAGCTAAATTGATTTGCATTGAACACACTAAAACAATGCAGCCGATTTTAGCCCAAATTGACCAAACAATGAAGAATGTACATAGTAGCCTCTATCTCTTATAGTCGGCAGTATTGTGTGTGTGTGTGTGTGTGTGTGTGTGTGTGTGTGTGTGTGTGTGTGAGTGTATGCGACCGTGTGTTTGTTTGTTTGTGTGTGTGAGTGTGTGTATGTTTGTTTATGCAGAAAACGAAACAGCTCTGTCGCCTTTTCTCGCCCTCTTTTCAAAGAGCCTATTTTATTTCCTTCAAACCGCGCTATTTATCTCTCCGCCCGTGTCCATTCTGCCTCTCTGTGCCTCCCCTCTTACCTCTATTTGAGGGCCTCTATCTAGCTACTGAATCCTCCTCCCTTTGTTGGCCAGTCTCTCTTTCAATGGTTCACGTCTTTTCTCTCTGGGGTTGTTACTTTAGAGTGTGTCCTTGGATGGTTGGCGCTCTCTTTATAAAAGAGAAGACTCTGTGTACCCACTGTCACTGTCTTTTGAGTTTGCTGGCATGTGCTTCAGTTGATAGAACACCACACACTCCATTGCTATCGGACTATCGCTGTTGCCTTAAATTTCATTCTTTTGTTTATTCCTCTTTTTCTGGTGTTTTTATGCCATGACGTTTCTCTCTTTGTCAGTATATTCATACTCAAAATAAAACTTACACGTAGATGGCGACAAGTTGATGAGGTCTTGATCAGTAATGATCCTCTCTCCTACTTTCTCAACTGTGTGTGTATGTGTATGTCTGTATGTGTGTGTGTGTGTGTGAGCGAGAGAGAGAGAGAGAGAGGGAGGGAGAGAGGGAGAGAGGGAGAGACTTTCAATGCGTTAATGCACATTTTGGTGCTTTGCTCTCCATCTAATGCCTTTCCTGGCACAGCTGCAACTTGACCTAGCCCTGACTTAACCCATGGAGAAATTAGAACATGTGGCTCAATCTTGTGAATTTGTAAATACTTAAAATGGCCTTATTAAAGAAAACAAAATATTAGCGACGAACAGGTGGATAAATGATGCAAGCAAAGAAATAAATTGATAATCTGAGTGACCACTTATCGATTGAGCAATTGATTGGTTGATCGAATAAATGGTTGATTTGTCGTACATTTGTCATTCATCGATTTATTGTTTGATTGATAATCTAAATGAAAACTTACTGATTGACGTGTTGGTTGACTGGTTTAGTGATCAGGTTATTGACTGATTTTCTGTTTATTTGATTAATTGAATGATTGATTGATTCATTGATTCATTGATTCATTGATTGATTCATTGATTCATTGATTGATCAAACAACCAACTGATTGCTTGAGAGCCAAACCTATGTGTGGCTTCACAGGTTTTAAAACATATAACCCCCCTTGACATTCCTAAGCAGGTTTGTGCTATTCCTGTTTGACACCCTTGCACTAATAGGACGGCTAAATGCAGACGACCTCTACAGGAAAAAAGGTGGCATGGAAATGACTTTGACACGCAGCACGTTATTTTTTTTATTTTTTTTATGGACACAGCTACTCCACCAAAATCATAAGATGTGACAGGTGCAATTCAAATCGATGAAAGAAGTAGGTGTTGTAATATGCATTTTATGTCAATGAGGGTGTGTGTGTTTGTGTGTTTGGGTGAGTGTGCGTGCATGCATGCGTACGTGCATCCCCACTTGCATGCATGCATGCTTGAGTGTGCGTGTGTGCATGCATGTGTATGTGTAAGTATGCATGGTTTGTGTGTGTGTGTGTGCCTGTACATCCATGCACAGATAGTTCTCATCCTGTCTGTACGGTCTGCTTCACCCCCCTCCGGCTCTCCCAGACTTTCTGATTCACTCCTCCCTGGCTCTAAAATCAATAGCACCTTATTTAAATGCAATCACTGGAGAAAGACTGAGCTCAAAGGCAACTAACCCAAACTCTGTTCCATTAGTGAGGGCCTCTTGCTGTGTGTCTGCCGGTGGGTGTGCGGTAAGGGGGAGGTGGGCTAGAATCAAGCCTTGTTAAATTATACACAGAGAACTGTTTTTGCACAGAACAAAGAGCACCGTGTACTTGACAACCTTCAGTTCCAATGTTCAATTGTTTACTGTGTGTGTTCTTAACATCTCCTGCACAAAATCAGCACACCCACATTGACTTACTTTTATTCCTGACACGTTCTCTGTACAAGTTTGAAAGGCTTATTAAATGCAAATTCATTAGAAAATGAAGTCACATTAACCAATCGTTAGTGATGGCTTGCCTATATTCAGAAGCTACAGTCTAGTAATACATATTGAAAATCACCTGGTTCTACCTGTGCAGATAATTCAAATGGCATCAATAATTAACTCTAGCTGAACAGTTACACTAATTAGTATCAGCTGATTTAGTGAATGACTTGAACAAACATTACATTACACCTAGCTGACACCCTTATCCAGAGCGACTTACAGTTATTTAGGTACAGGGTTTCAATTACAGTCCCTGGAGCAATGTGGGGTTAGATGCCTTGCTCAAAGGCACCTTAGCCTGGATGAGGGTGCAGGAGGGCACTAGTTGTTTACTCCCCCAGCCATATCCTTATCCTTCAAACCTGCAACCCTTCGATCTCAAGACCAACTCTCTAACCACTAGGCCACAGCTGCCCCACAACACATGGTCTAGCAATACATATTGAAAAACACCTGGTTCTACCTGTGCAGATAATTCAGATGACATCAATAATTAACTCTAGCCGAACAGTTACACTAATTACAACCACCAGAGTGTTGCCTTTATAAATCAGGGAAAGGCTATCACATTCAATGATTACTCTGCATGTCACTTTTATTAGTCACATCACTCAGTTTACCCTCCACATGTCAAACAACAACGTAAGCAGCGCGGCCCTGTGCAGAAGGAAAAGTTCAGATGGGAGGGAAATGAGGAAACCACTGAGAAATGGCTTTTCAAAAAAATCGGAGGTCAAGTTTGGCAGTTTGGCCTTTTTTTTTTAAGTTTGTTGAGATCAGAACATTGTGTGGAAATTGTGTGGGAGTGTAGCAGTTTCGACCAAGACTGGGAATACAGCCTGTTTTTTTTTTCAGTCCTTTATAGACAGAGAGTAGCTCCAGTTTTATCGACTTCAAAAGAAACACTTTTTTCCCAGAATGACAGCACATGAAGCAGTTCAAAACCTCCAAACACTAGTGTCAGTAAATGGAACAACTATTAAAAAACAAACAAACCAAAAAAAACTCTGAGTTATTGTCATACTAAAATGTAAAAATCTTGAAATGTATAATGTGCAGCCTGATTAATTTAGTCAATAGTTTTAGTCCATGGACTTCAGACCATGAGTGTAATGAAAAACTACTGTATGTATACAGTATATGATGGATTGTATGTATGTATGTATGTATGTATGTATGTATGTATGTATGTATGTATGTATGTATGTATGTATGTATGTATCTATCTATCTATCTATCTATCTATCTATCTATCTATCTATCTATCTATCTATCTATCTATCTATCTATCTATCTATCTATCTATCTATCTATCTATCTATCTATCTATCTATCTATCTATCTATCTATCTATCTAATCACAGCTCAGACTTTATTCCTTTTAGTTATTGAATACAACTCAGGATTAGGGATTCAGCCTGTCACTCTACCGAAAGGTTGCTGATATTTGAGCTCTAAAGCCAATTAAATTCCCCCCCTCTCTTTCGCACCCCAGAGGCAATGTGTTAATTGGCTGGACATTTTTATGGCTCGGCACATGCCACTGCGTTATCCCTTCAGAGCCAGGACTGTGTACCAATAGCGGCGCATTTTGACAGTGAACACAAAGAACATCATTGTACAGTTCACAGA
>CM050208.1:15742500-15745000 GCA_027475355.1 Coilia nasus
ACAAGACAAGACAAGACGAACTCAAACAGTGGTTATTCTGACCTTAAATGTCTGTAGACAGCCAATGGCTGCACCCAAGGTTACACCCAAAATGCATATGCAATGTCTTTGTTGAGTACTACGGTCTTTTCCTAATCAGATCAGAGGTGCCAAATGGTCTGTATGTTAATCCACCAGACAGGGACGGTTATTCAGAATGGTTAAGGAAGCCAGTTATTCACACCTCATAGCTCAGCCAGAGACACATACAAAGCTTTTGATCTTAATACAAGAGTTCCAGAACCAACCAAGGGATTTGAAATAATAATAAAATGTTTCAACATTAAAATGCTATTTACAAGATTATTATTATTACTCAAATACCATCAGTCCCCCTTTTCAAGTCTAACTGACTTGACACACAATCATAAAAACAAAAGGTATTTGAAATAATAATAAAAATGTTGCAACATTTAAAATGTTATTTACAAGATTATTACTTTTACTCAAATACCATCAGTGTCCCCCTTTTCAAGTCTAACTGACTTGACACACAATCATAAAAACAAAAGGTGTTTGAAATAATAACAAAAATGTTGCAACATTAAAATGTTATTTACAAGATTATTATTTTTACTCAAATACCATCAGTCCCCCTTTTCAAGTCTAACTGACTTGGCAAAAAAATCATAAATCAAAACAAAGCTCAGCACCATGAAAGTGACAGTAAAGTTGGTTCCATGCAAAGATTACAGATATAAGTTTGGTTCCATGACAAAATTACACATCATAGGTTGGTTCCATGAAGACATTCATCATAAACAGCTTGACATGTTGACTATAGGATGCTTGAAATGAGCAGTATGAATTTTTTTTTTGACACAACAGAATGGCAGACGAGTTCATTATGCTCTGTGATGTTGTATCTTTTCTCTTCGTGTGGTGCACAGCGTTAAAAATGCGTGCAAACAAAAATGTTGTCCTCTTCTTCTGGTTCTGGTATGTCCTCTTCAAATGATCTGTATTATGCTATACCTAGGCTAAATGTGAAAAGCAACTCTGAAGATAGCAGAGCATCACATGTCAGACATACAATCCAATACCCTTAATTGCACACTTCCTCACACAATGTCAACATTGTGAACAAAACAAAAGCAAATGTCAAATAAATCACCCAACATAAAAGAAAGAAAAAATAAACTGAAAAGCAAATAACAAAATCAAATGTGTTTTTTTATGTCAAATAAATCACCCAACATAAAAGAAAGAAAAGCAAATAACAAAATCAAATGTTTTTCCACTATTGGTAAATTAACAGACGTCTGGTCTAAGGTGTGATATGTATTAGTAGGGTCCACCCCCTTTCCAAATCTGCAGACACACAAACTACTCCCAAACTGTAAGAGCTCCCTTTTCTTTTAAATCACAACATAACAAACACATAACAGTTTTTCTCTAGGGAGACAGTTTGATAGAGCCTGTACACATTGTTAGCCTTTGTAGTTGTCAATTTGAGAAAAAAAATAAATAAATAAAATATTATGACTGGTAGTATCAGCAAAACTAGGCATAAGTACAAGTCAGAATCACCAATCCCCCTTCCCTCCATCCTCCACTGAGATGTAATGGCCTAATGACTACAATTCTCCCCCCTTTCTGATCTGCGACTGAACAGCTAAGCAGATCAGTATCCTTTGTACTCTATTTCAGTTAATGTCTAACTTTTTGACGGGGAAGATCCAATTGGTGTCCACTATTAATTTACGCCATTAGTTTAAAAACCTTTGACGGGGAAGCACCGCTGATTTCCACTATTATTGTACGCCATGAATTAAACTTTTCACTAAATATTCAAAGGAGAGATGACATAATCCCAGGATCGTACCAAAGCTTACATGTGATGTTCTATGAGAGCTAACCTCTGCCCCCTTGCCTTTCCATAAGACGTCAGCTTACTCAATTACAAGATTTATCACTTTAGCCCAGTCCCTTTTACAGCAGCTAGGGACATAGGCTTTTTGTGACCTGTGAGATTCCACTCACCAACACCTGGGCTGCATGCTTGTCCAAAAGCATCTTCGCCTGGCCCATTGGTAAAAGAGCAGCTTAAATCAGTATCATGGGTGGCAGAGTCATTGTCTCTCAATGCTGTCTTCCTTCTCTGTTTCGCTTTGGTTTCTGAAAAACTTAAACTGTTTAGATAACACAGACAGAATCTTGTAGAACACCCAAAATATCACACAACTAGAGGGTGGAAGTGGAGTTTGAGAGCTGACTGTACTTTAGCCATTAAATCTAAATGTTAAACCTGGGCTTGCATTGTAAACATATTACAGAGTAACACACAAAACCCTTCTAGTTTCTCTTATCAGCTTGAACATATAGACATAGAGATACAACTACTAAAGACAGAATGACTAATCAGTCTCATTAGTGGATTAAACAAAAACAAATTATGGGATAAACTGCAAAGCAAAATAAATAAATGAATCACTGCATTGAGTATATAAAGCAGAATAAA
>CM050208.1:15752500-15760000 GCA_027475355.1 Coilia nasus
GCTCTTGCGTCAGAGAGGGAACCCAGAGCTAAGGGGGTAGGAGAGAGGAGGAGGAGGAGAGGAGAAGAGGAGGAGGGAAATGAGGGAGCACCCCTCAGGCGAAGAGAGGATGGAGTGAGAGAGAGGAAGGGAGGGTAAGAAGGAAGGAATGACGGAGTGTGATGGTGCGTCATCAAAAGCACCTGAGTGTGATCTCCACTCTCATAAAGCTACTTAGAGCTTCATTATTTCTATGTCTGCTGGGATGGTGTATGCCTTTAAGTCTGTGTGAGCTCACAATGCAAACTTCTGATCTAGGAGGATTGCAAAATAAATATCCTTAGGGAAATATCCTTCTAAAGAAATATCATAAGTTGCTTTAATGCAGTTTGCAGATAAACGCACATGGGTGTTGCATTTATGCAGGTATGTGGTTTAAAACTCTGTACACTATGTTGGTGCAGTGACAGAGGTGAAAATGAACTCAAATGTATAGAAAAGGATTTCGGGGGCACTTGGGAATTGGACTGTTGTCCCCCCCCCCCCCCCCCCACACACACACACACACCTACGCACCTACAAACTCCTACACACACACACACACAGTACAAACACACACACACACACACATCTACACAGAGACACAGACTCTCTCTCTCTCTCTCTCTCTCTCTCTCTCTCTATCTATCTCTCTCTCTCTCTCTCTCTCACACACACACACACACACCCACAAACACACACACCCACACACCACACACACACACACACACACACACACACACACACACACACACACACACACACACACGCTGACTGCCAGTAAATGCATTATCTCCCTCAATATCACATATAAAGAGTGCATGCCAATAACTGGAGCACCTCCCCCACCTCTTTCCCTGCCAGTGTGCCTCTACCATCCCCAAAAATGCCATATGTGCTGTGCTACTTGACTGGAGCTGCATTAAAAAAACATAAAAATGTTCGTCTTTCATTTCATTTTTGTGCACCGCAGTTAGATGGGCCTAAACAAGAAACTGAAAAGAAAAAAAGAAAAACAGTCATTTATTCAGAACAAAAAAGTCCTTTTGATCTCGGATAACGATCCTCATTTGAACACGCTCTCATCAAAAATGCATGTGCCTATGGACAGCCATCAGCGTACAGCCATCAGTGGAGAGACCCATTTCTCTGCAGATCAAGGAACCGTCCGTGCCAATCAAATCAGCCCGGGCCGACGACCGGACCCACAGGGCGATAATCGTTACTCATCAATGCAAGCCTCTGGGTCCCTCAATAACCATACTTTGTGGAGTCATTTGCTGAGCCTAAATGGAGGCATGCAGGCAATTGCCCCGACATGGGTCACTAATAGCGTACTGATTGTCTCGCCATCAGTTTGCAAAAAAGTCTGGCGGAGAGGAGCCCTAAATGAGAAAACCCCCAAAACAGCACACGGGCGAACAAAGGAGTAGCCACGTAATGGATTTTTAAATAGGGAGAAGAGAGGAAAGGGGAGTCTCCAGTCAAATTACCACTCCGTTTGCCTTTCCACAGCTGTGAAATAACTTAATCCGCAGCCTTTATTGGAGATTAGCGAAGATTTGCTTCAATTAAAAACACCTCCTTCATCCACGAAAGCTCAATGCACAGTGCGCCAATGGTGGAAGTGTTGGGTTTGTGTTGTACATCACCCTGTATTAAGGCCTGTGTAATATCATTGCTGGAGACCGAACTTCATGGAGTGGAGCATTGACTGGGAGTATATTTAGCCCACATTCTCAGTAGCTGTCTCTTTCCCCTGTCAACCATCACCTGCACCACGAGGATCATCATCGTTGTCAACTTAATTATCATCTCCCATATGACGGCTATAATCAAATTTACCGTTACCGTAACCTTCATCTTCTCATTGCTTTTATCATGATCCTCATGAGTTTCGTCTTCCTCATCATCATCATCGTCGTCATCATCATTATCATGGCTGCAACATCCTCATCATCTTCAGTTCTATCCTATCTTATTGTCATGTCAGCTCAGCATTTATAAAATCACATAAAATCGCAAATTTATTCTGTATGTTATCAGATTCTTCAGTAAAGCGGCAGTCTCTGGAGCTGTGATAAGTTTTCCCGGGCATAGAGGGGAAGCAACACGGTATGTCCGGTGTGGTTTTATGATGCAATGAATCACAGCTTTTACTGCATCAGCACAGCATAAAGAAGCACAGAGCCAGCAGCCATGGCACAATCTGCACCCCCTCCATAAAGAATGGAGACCCGGTGCCCAGGCACAATCTGCAAGGGATCTGAGTGCACCTCTGGGCCTTTCAAGTAAAGTTTAGTGAGGGGAAAGGATTTGACATAAATACAGAGCAACAAAGAACTGAAGATTAGAGTCAAACACTCTATCTCTCTCTCTCTCTGCCATAGTAATGCTCACATGACCTTAAAATTGTGTGGCTGAGGAAACAAAAAGTTGTGCATAGGTAAAAGGGGTGTGCAATTACACCCTTACATGATGTTCTTTTAAAATAATAACAGGTAATTATTCAGAATTCGTCCGTGTAGGTACCAGACCGTAGAAAATGCCAGCCGAATGCTATGTAGTAGGCCTGCCATAGTAATGCACACATGACCTTAAAGTTGTGTGGCTGAGGAAACAACAAGTTGTGCATAGGTAAAAGGGGGTGCAATTAGACCCTTACATGATGTTCTTTTAAAATAATAACAGGTATTTATTCAGAATTCGTCCGTGTAGGTACCAGACCGTAGAAAATGCCAGCCGAATGCTATGTAGTAGGCCTGCCATAGTAATGCACACATGACCTTAAAATTGTGTGGCTGAGAAACAACAAGTTTTGCATACGTAAAAGGGGGGTGCAATTACACCCTTACATGATGTTCTTTTAAAATAATAACAGGTAATTATTCAGAATTCGTCCGTGTAGGTACCAGACCGTAGAAAATGCCAGCCGAATGCTATGTAGTAGGCCTGCCATAGTAATGCACACATGACCTTAAAATTGTGTGGCTGAGAAACAACAAGTTTTGCATACGTAAAAGGGGGTGCAATTAGACCCTTACATGATGTTCTTTTAAAATAATAACAGGTATTTATTCAGAATTCGCCCGTGTAGGTACCAGACCGTAGAAAATGCCAGCCGAATGCTATGTAGTAGGCCTGCCATAGTAATGCACACATGACCTTAAAATTGTGTGGCTGAGAAACAACAAGTTTTGCATACGTAAAAGGGGGGTGCAATTACACCCTTACATGATGTTCTTTTAAAATAATAACAGGTAATTATTCAGAATTCGTCCGTGTAGGTACCAGACCGTAGAAAATGCCAGCCGAATGCTATGTAGTAGGCCTGCCATAGTAATGCACACATGACCTTAAAGTTGTGTGGCTGAGGAAACAACAAGTTGTGCATAGGTAAAAGGGGGTGCAATTAGACCCTTACATGATGTTCTTTTAAAATAATAACAGGTATTTATTCAGAATTCGTCCGTGTAGGTACCAGACCGTAGAAAATGCCAGCCGAATGCTATGTAGTAGGCCTGCCATAGTAATGCACACATGACCTTAAAATTGTGTGGCTGAGAAACAACAAGTTTTGCATACGTAAAAGGGGGGTGCAATTACACCCTTACATGATGTTCTTTTAAAATAATAACAGGTAATTATTCAGAATTCGTCCGTGTAGGTACCAGACCGTAGAAAATGCCAGCCGAATGCTATGTAGTAGGCCTGCCATAGTAATGCACACATGACCTTAAAATTGTGTGGCTGAGAAACAACAAGTTTTGCATACGTAAAAGGGGGTGCAATTAGACCCTTACATGATGTTCTTTTAAAATAATAACAGGTATTTATTCAGAATTCGCCCGTGTAGGTACCAGACCGTAGAAAATGCCAGCCGAATGCTATGTAGTAGGCCTGCCATAGTAATGCACACATGACCTTAAAATTGTGTGGCTGAGAAACAACAAGTTTTGCATACGTAAAAGGGGGGTGCAATTACACCCTTACATGATGTTCTTTTAAAATAATAACAGGTAATTATTCAGAATTCGTCCGTGTAGGTACCAGACCGTAGAAAATGCCAGCTGAATGCTATGTAGTAGGCCTGCCATAGTAATGCACACATGACCTTAAAGTTGTGTGGCTGAGGAAACAACAAGTTGTGCATACGTAAAAGGGGGGTGCAATTAGACGCTTACATGATGTTCTTTTAAAATAATAACAGGTAATTATTCAGAATTCGTCCATGTAGGTACCAGACAGTAGAAAATGTCAGCCGAATGGTATGTACTAGGCCTGCAAAAATAATGGACACATGACCTTTAAAGTATGTGGCTGAGAAAACAAGTTGTGCATATGAAAAACTAATGGGCCTAATGAAAAACCTTCGACACACAAGCATCTGGATCAAAGCTGGTAGTAGAATTTCCATCCTGAAGTGAGAAACTGAATTTGTCTGTCTGTAGGCAAATGCACCAGAGCATTCATCCACATTACTTCCAAGCGTTTTCAATTTGAAATCAATAAGGGGACATTCTAGTGAATGGGTTATCTTTAAAAATACATGAATTTTCATTCTCACTGCCGCTCCTGAAAGTTGAATGCAGCAGAGTGCCTCGTTTAAAACATCACTTTGTAATCAAAAGCCTGGACTTAGGCAGCATAAACAAATAAATAATTACCTCTTGTTATTTTACACAACATTTATTAATAAAATAGTTTTGACAGGCAGTACACCTTGCTGTAGTTTCTCGTCGCGCCATGATGAAAGTCCGCAGGAGTCAATTGAGGAACACGAACCAGCAGGAAGAATAGGAGAAGAGGTAGTACAATCGACTTGTTTGCACTTTCATCATGGCGGCGACGAGAAACTACAGCAAGGTACTGCCTGTCAAAACTATTTTATCAATAAATGTTGTGTACACTTACAAAGTTCTCAGTGCCTCGTTTTTAATGTCAGGACCTGTGTTGTACTACCGATGGAGTGTGGAGTTTCTTCGAGCTGTTTTAATAGTTTAAAAATAGCGTAGTCGTCATGCTTCGTCTGAGGGCACCTACCACTTCCATTGTTAGCCTTCTGGGACAAACGCTAAAAAATAGTTAAACTCTGAATGCAACAGGCTAAATCAACTTTGCTCCTCAGTACACATTCCAACTCGGTATGATGTTTTAACATGCCAATTTTCATTTTACACCGAAGTTCTCCTTTAACTGCATTTTTTTTTTCGTCACATTTCTCAGTTTGCTTTTCGGGGGAAAGTCACTGTCACAGTTTATATGAACAGTATGGACTAGATACAAGTTAGAGAACTAGCTAGGACACCTTTGCTGCAGTTTTCCAGTAGCTGTTCTAGTTGTTATGGTAACCTAACAAAAAGTTTTAGACGACATGTGATCTACCCATAGACAGTAGAAGAGAATGGACCGTGGGATAGCGTAGTTTTCAATGGGAGCCGTTGAAGCACGATTTAGAGATTTTTAATTGGTCACCAGGCAACTGCGCAAGCGCGGGGTGACGTACGGTCACGTTGGCGCCCCCTGGTGTTAGCAAGTTCCCATAGTAACAGCATCTGTGTGGTGACCTTTGACCTCAATGTTTTCTCAATTTGAATTTCTCAACTTGAATTTTTTCGATCTGAATTTCTCAACTTCAATTTGTCAGTACAAATTAAGGATGCTGAAAAGTAATGTAAAATTATACCTACCCATCACATACTAAAGCTTTTTTTCAATTATTTCCATTCAACTATTTTTTATTCAAGTTATTTAATTCATCATGAAACATTCTAATTCAAGTCTTTTGGCACATTTATACTTCCATAAAACGGTTACTATTGGATGAATTGGATGTAACAACCAAGCCCAAAATGTTTCATAATGCTTCGCTTAAAGTCAGTATCAATAAAGTATTACAGACATATTTATCAAGGAAAATTGAGAATTCATGATATCTCTTAATGACTAGAATATGTGTATAAAGTCATGTATGCATTGTAATGAATGCATCAGGGGTTGGTGATCTGTCCACACCACATATTTGCTCCACACATTCACTACACCAGCTTTTATTAGCCCAACTCTTCAAGTAGGTAGATGAGCTAATTAGTGAAATTACTGTCTTATGTGCACAGATAGAACCAAAGCCTGGTAGGACTTTTAGTCTATGAAGCCAGGGTCATACACCTCAGGAAGGCGCTTACGAAGACTGATGTTGTTATATCATCTTGATTTCTGCAATAATGACATCAGTGATGGTATTACAAAACTAAATGAAGCTTAACAATGTAATGTGATACTCTAAGCGTTTTTGTTACAGCTGGCTACAACGTGCAGCATTCACTGGGCTCGTCAAATCAGCACAAAGTATAGAATTATGAAAATCTGGGCGATGCGTCACATAATGTGCTGCTGAAATGTATGTCCTACCATTGTCCCCTGTCATGTTGAAGGAGGTTTGCGTGTCGCAGTCCTTCACATTAGTCCTTGGGGACCTTCAGGAAACACCTGGCGAGGACAGAAAAAGCCGAGATTCATGAATGTTTCAGTCACGTCAAGTCTCCTTGGATCATATCACCTTTCACTACAGCTGACTGGCTCTCGGAATCTATCACAGGGCAATTTAGAAAATCCTATGAACAATTGGCCTTTCCTGATACTCGCTGGGACTAATCATGAGTAATTTTGTAAAAACCAAGTGATTTATCTAACCTGTGGGGAAATCACTGTACAAAAAAACCCCAGAATGATGGCCAAAGGCCCCGAGATCAATACAAACATCAAGTATTGGATTGACTCCCCAAGGTTTCCCCCATGTCGTAGGCCACTTAGGCAATAATGATTTACTTGTGGGAATACTAGTCATGTTATGTAGGCTGACAAAACACTTCCATCTTCAGTGTTTTCAAATGGGTGAGAGCAATGTAATGTTTTTTTTCTCCCATTTCGTTTTTTTTTCCCAATACACCCCTTCAACAGAGTGGTGTGTGACCATAAAACAGTTCTAACACCAAGCTGGAGGTGAGGAAAGAGCTCACCATTCCTGTCTGAAGTCCAGCTTGGCACCTTTTATTGAACATGTGCACACCGAATGAACTGTTACAGGGTAGTTATTGAAATCAATAGCAATAACCACAATTCCTCATTTTCAGAGCAGCTCCCGGGACGATCGATGGATATGAAATTACACGTTGTCTATTGTGCATAATTTCCATTTGAGAGATGAAGATTTCAGACAAACCAGAAATCAATCTGAAGGCTTTGTGTGGTTATATAAATTTTTCATATGTGCACCGAAGAAAAGATTTTTGAAAGGTAATGAGAAAAATGTATGTTTTTGGACAAATACAATATAAACAGGAAAGTTAACTTTGCACCGGGTGCAATGTGTCATGCCACTGCTTGGGTAGTTTCTTTATAGCGAGGCCCCAGGATTCCTGTCTCTGCATAGGGGCCCGATAAGAGAGTGTGCCAGACATGTCAGAGAGAGAGAAAAAACAA
>CM050208.1:15765000-15795000 GCA_027475355.1 Coilia nasus
TCATAAGAAGACTCCCAAAGGATGCTTGGAGCCAAGAGAGAAGGAAGGGGAGGGGCGGCGATGGGAAGGGCCATTCAGTGGTCTAGTGAGGAAGTGTGACTCAATGACTCACAATGGGCTATTGGGCAATGTGCAAATGGCAGGGTGCTGTTTCCATAGTGACAAGCCATGCATGAGGAGGCCCTACGTAAACCCCGGGCACTATGTTCTCATTGGAGTGATTTAATGCAGTTTTGCTTGGCGGTAGGGGTTAGGGGGGAGTTTGAAAGCAAAAGAAAGGTTCATTTGTAATTAAGTCCTCTCTCAATTGTAATTATTTTTGAGAATGTTTAAAACACTGCATGCATATACCACTGTATACGTTTGTCTGAGGGTTCTGTGTGAATGTGCAGGTACTGTATATGCCCTGAAATGAGATCGCACCTTCCTAAGGGACTCTTATATAGGTGAGAAAAAATCCATGGGGAGGGAAAATAGAATATCTTTAGATCTTAAGTTGAACTTAAATTGGACTTGGACTGAAACAAAAGGAGGACTATTTGGCAGCCCAGTTCAATTCAGTCCAATTTAAGTTAGTAAGTCCAATTTAAGCTCAACAGAAGATCTCAAAGTACTCTATTTTCTCCTCTCAAACTAATCTTATCTCAACATATTTCTCTCAAGGCCCCTTTATCAGAAATAATAAGTGCTGGTTTATCTCTCATGAGACAAAGCAAAGACACAATATTTTCCTCTGTGAAAGTAAGAAGACAGATTAGTGTGTGATTAAATCCACTCCCAAATTGCAATTATTTTTGAAAATGTATGAGGTATTTCTATAATTATATTTCTATTATGTGCCCTGATAACATTCCCTAATATGAGTAGGAGTGGTGGATACTCATCTGCTGAAGGACTCTAGTGCTACCCTCCCACAGACTCCAGACTCAGAGCAAGAGTGAAGATCTTTAACAAACTGCCCCATGACGTCCTCTGATCCCAATCCGAAAGTAGAGAAGTGATCTAGGGGTGGCTTAACCTCTTATCTCTGGGCGACTGGGATTAACGCTGGGATAAAAGAGTCTGATCTTTGGCCCCTCTCGCTTTTGTTCGCTCTCCTGCTGCCACCCACCCCACCCCGCACCGCACCGCCCCACCCCCTCCCTTACCTGCACTGACACGGGCGTGCACTGGACCACTCGATGACTTCCTGCTCATTTTTCTCCGACACCGTGAAGGGAGCGCCAAGCCCTTCTCATTAATCAGCAGAGATTAGCCCTAATGAAACTCTAGGATGCTTTTATTAAGTAGTAATTGTATTAGGGAGTTGCCTTGGGAACCTGTGGTGCTGACGGCCAGGGTGAGGGGCTGATGGGTACGGTGGCCTGTCAGGGACAATCTTCAGGCCACTAAATAGTGCTCAGACAGGGTCGGGTATGTGGAAACAACTTACATTTATCATCCTCACGTGTCTGGACCGGTGGGCTTGTCACATGTTCACACACAAGCACACACACTGACTCACACACACATATACACACACACACACACACACACACACACACACACACAAACACCCAGGCACAAGTTCACAAATGTACACACATGGCTTTTGTGCCCCTTGCAAATGTGCTGCCATTGGATGCTTAAAGGGTGAATGAGAGTTAAACACATACACATCTGCTCACACACGCATAAACACAAATAGCCCCCAGGCCCTCGTTCTCCTCGACGCGAGTCACCAGAGCAAGGGAAGGAGTGGGCCTGACGCCAGGCTTGGACTGAGCAGAGCAACACATGGCACCTCATGCTTTCCAATGGTACCGTCTGCTGCCCTGGGAGAGAGAGAGAGAGAGAGAGAGAGAGAGAGAGAGAGAGAGAGAGAGAGAGAGAGAGAGAGAGAGAGAGAGAGAGAGAGAGAGAGAGAGAGAGAGAGAGAGAGAGAGAGAGAGAGAGAGAGAGAGAGAGAAAATAAAAGTGACTATCACAGATCAACAGTAAATAAAGGGTGCGTTGTTGTTTCAACAAGAAATTACTGTTTTTTAATGAATGAATGCATGAATTGACCCCATTGTCATTGTGTACAAATTTTTGTCTGAAAAAATGCTGCTTTTGTTGATTCATGCTGCCTTGCTTGGATGTGCACGTTTGAATCAGTTGCTCTACATCTGAATTTAGCAAAACAAAACTACAGGCTTAAAACATAAACGGTGGTAAAATGGGGGTGGCAGATGAGATGAGATGAGATGAGATTAAGCTGGCAGAGACTGCTCAGTTTCTTTTTTTTTGCTGCTCTGATCACAACCACACTCACAAATGGTTTTTCATAAGACCCCATCCCACTGCTTCTCTCCCTCTTATCACGGTTCATCCTGAAATATCTTCAAAACCCCAGAGGGATGTTTCAATGAGCCATTCACATTTGTGAAACAAATTTGCTAGTGGGACACGGCTCGACCTCTTTGAAAGGCTCCCTTTACTTTTATGTTGTTAAATCATTCATGTAACAGCCATGTCTTTGTCATGATTTGTAGAGGAGGCAGTCTGAGAGCTCAAGTCTGTGCGCTGCGATGGTGCTGTGACATAACTGTAAAACTCTGTGTTTCTGGGGATGGTTAGGTTGGATTGGCTGAAAAAAAAGATGCTGGCTCCCTTGAGAGCCTCCTGCAGTGCAGAGAGTGTACTGACTGTGAGAGGAAATGCACTCCCTTATAATAGACTGTGTCTTGCTATTGATCCTAATTCCCTGGCTAATCCCAATCACAGCATCTCCGCTTCATTAGCCTGTAGGGCCCGAACACATAGCCTGCATGGTCACCTCGTTGGTCTTCCTGATTAGCGCTAGCGTCCATTTTGCTATACAAAGCTGTGAGGCAAGAAACACATACATACACACACATACACACACATACATGTATATACACACGCGTAGCTCATGCTTTAAGCAATGACTAATAGTGGTTCCCTGTGGAGGGCTGCTAGCTCGTGCTCCGTTCCATCAGTGGGCAAGAGAGGCTTGTAGAGACCAGCGTAATGGTTGTGAGACTGGGGAGCAGTCTCGTTAGTGCAGCGCTCAGGAGCTCTTCGTCACCCGAGTTATTACTCAAACTCGGGACCAAATTGCCGCCATGTGTCGCAGTCAGAGTAGAATTCCCTCTCTGAAGCGGTGGCTTAACCCTACAGACCAAATATCTGACATAGCTCCAGGCTCTTTAACAGGGGAAGCAATACTCCAAGTGTATTAACACATTCTGACAAGTTATAAATAATGTAATTATAAGCAGAACCGTGCTGGATAACCTCTGAAATATTGTATGTGATGTGATACGCCTGGGCCTCATTTTTACAATATTGGCGTAAGTGTAGTTTTAGGGAGGCTTTCCTGGAAATCCATTTTCTAGTGTTTTAAGATTCAAAGCAGACACATAATGCGGGTGAATCTGAGCGTTTTCATAAAAGTTCTTACAGCCAAATGCTATTCATCTTTTATTCTACTAAAACACCCTTTGAATGCATTTTTTATACTACATCATGTCTGCCCCCAAAAATACACACTGAATAAGCCTGCTCTAAGAACAGACAAAATACTAGCAGCACAAATCAGTGTTTGCAAAATATAAAATATATAATAAAATATAAAATGTATTTAGGTACAGTGTGGGTGTATCTCCAGCACATATGTGCAGAAGATATATGCACAATAAATATCCATAATATTATGCCAAACTCAAAGCCTTTCATCATCGGGTAATCAAATGAGCTGCTTTTTCTTCAGAGGTTATGCAGACATTGTTGATGAGAATCTCACTGCAGCGATAGCCTCGATGAGACTTGTCTACCTATGATAAACAGTTCATATATCACGCTTGCTATTTATAGATTCCTTATTTGCCCGTGAATTTTTCACAGATGCAGTCGGCAGCTTCTGCTGCAAATTGGAGAGGGTATCTGTCCTCTCTCTGCGACTGTGCATCCGAAGTGCATAGGTGAGAAGCATTTTCGCTATCAGTCGACCTGATTATGGCACAGTTACCTCGGTATTTATTTCTGAGATTTTGAGGGAGATTAGAAGCAGCGCAGCAGTGACTGGGTGCTTCAGACCCATTAATTTCCCCTCTCTGCAGGTTGCTCTTTCTCATGGTGGGCCTCCTGCCAGCCATCCCTGCAGACCCAGGTATCAGCATAAAGTACAGCTGTAAGCAGAGTCCTCCACCACCCCCATTCCCATCGCCCAATCCCTCCATCGACCTAACCTGCTAATTCAAGCAAAAAAACACATTTATCTGCACAAAAATATGAACAAGGGCTTTTAGGGTAAGGCTTGAATCAAATCCATTTGTGTTGTCTGAGCCAAAAATAAATTCATTTAGCGTCTCCATGTTCGTACTGTGTTTCCTGGCTTTCAGCCTTGGTCAGGGCAATAGATCAATTCCTCCCAGTCGTCTGTGTTCTAAGAACTCAATCGTCCGATGTTCTGACTGCCTTTGATGCACAAGTGAGTGTAATAAATGGCCTGGTTGGTATTGACTTCAGTTTAGAGAATGCTGCTGGATGCTTTTCTTCCATGGAACTCCCCAAGCACCTTTGGGAAATGCAGAATTGCATTGCCATATGAAAACATATCACCAAAGGTCTTCGCTTTAGCCGATTTACAGCTCAGCTCTCAATCATATTTCTTGCTCTCCAAGGTGTCTGGACAGTCTCCTGAGTGTAGTCTGGCCTCTGCTCGTATTTTTGTCTTTGCCCAGTTCTTGAAATGTATGGATCTAATCCCATGATCATAAAACATTAAGCTGACAGTGTGTGCTCACATGTAGCCTGCATGTTAAATGGAGGGTACTTATGTGACTGTGAGATGGGAATGATGATAATATTTCTAGACAGCAAATGTATCCAGACTAGGACATGTTTATGGGACATTTCAGTTGATTATAGTTGGCTTCGGTCACATTGACTGCAGAGGTCAGGAAGGCTGTTACTTTTCACTGCAGTCTGTTAAAGCTTTTTAAATTACTTCTTTAACCTCTTGTGTTGTCTTGTTTCACATCCCAGCAAACCTTACAAATTCTTACAAGATATTGCTGCACAGCTCCAGAGGATTTCTTTCTCAGCACAAGTGCCTATCTTTCTAAGTCGCAGTCACGTGTGAAGTGAATGTCACGCATACAAAATCAAAACCTGAAAAAAATGCTGTAAGATTTATTCCCCTGCAACAGTCAGTTGCACGCATATATGCATGCATAAGATCAGGGTAGTTATATATGACTGGATGCCATTTTACATTTTCCTGACACTTTTTAAAAAATCTGACAGATGCTTATGCAATTTATCTCTTCTTCTTGACTGAAAACAGAGATTACTATGTATTAGAGGTCACATTTAAATGTAGCCTTCAAAAACATTGTTTTTAGATTTTCATATAATAGTTCTCTAACTGTCATATCTAGTTTTAGAAATACAGTACATTTGAAAACACAGAGAAAGAATATCATGCAGCATTATGCATTATGTACATTAAAATTGCATCTTTGTGTGGTGATTAAACCTAAAGCTCCAATTCGTATCTCCTTAGGTGGGATTTAAAGTATATTTTTTACCCTTTTTCTCTCTTTCTTTTCTCTCTTCACCCATTCACTCACACATGCTCACAATGTGACTAGGAATGTCAGAATGTCAGAAAAAAAGAATGTCAGAAAAAAAAACCCCACAAGAACAGCAATGTGAGTTTATAATGATTGGCAATGCAGAGACACAGGGAGCACGCTCTCTCTAACATGGACACACTAAGTGTCCACATGACTGGGTGAGATTTAGAGCAGCGTTTCACCTTTGGTGGGACTTTGGCGTAAAAAAGACGTGTAATGTTTATGATGGCCACTGCGGACCCAATAAAACACCACCGTATCCCTCTGAGCCACGCTCGTACATCAGCACGGGCTGTGGCCTCTTTCTGTCAATGCTTAATTAATTTACTTGACAACTCATTAATGGCCTCCATCTGAGGACGGGCTAAAAATGCTGATTATGCCCTGTGTCTTTCAGGAAACTCCCCTGTCCTACCCTGTGGAAAAAAAAAACACTGGGAAGTCTTGTCAGATACCATCCACAGTCGGTGTTTGTGCTTGAGCCGCAGAAAGTCACTGCGAGTCGTGAAGTCTCGTGCAGCCCTGAATTAACATCTCTTTACCAAACATCAAACATTGACAAAGTCCCTTTTTAGTGGTGTCTGTTGGCACGGCAACACTGGGATAATGAATACAGACGTTTGTCGAATGTTAATTATGCCCCAGTCTAAACTCAGTCCTGCATGTAAATGTGCGATTTGCATTCGGTGGGAGGCAGAGAAGAAGAGATAGATGGTGAGAAAAAAATGATAGGAAGAAAAAAAATTAAGGTAACTTGAGGAAATTATGAAACATGAGAGGGACCTCAGTGTAACAAGCTTCCTGTAACACAGAATGCTGATCTCTCTCTCTCACACACACACAAAGACAAAAATAAATAAATCTGAGCTGAAGAGGCTAGTGGACTGACATAGTTCAGGCAGGGGACGCCGGTGGAATTAAAATGAGCTGCAAGTCAACAACTGCCCGCTTTCCAATTTGGACAGTGCTGACAGAGTGTCGGCAGCTGCTCCGTTCTGATTGGCAGCGAGGGCTGAGATTCCTCGCCGGCCGGGGCCCCCTTTCTCCCTCGCCCTTCATTGGATTATGAATGCTCCTCGCGCAGGATTACAGAGACGGCATTAATATCACCTCCCAGCACGCCGGCGCCGAGCGCCGAGCGCCGCAGCTACGCTCGGTCCGAAGACGCGGCACGTTTCGCGACCAAATATAGCCGACGTGGAGGGCTAATGAGAGGGATGATCGGGTTGTAAATTAAAGAACATCAGCGACCACGCCACGTCCATGCATCATCACAGCAGCACTAGATTAGTCTTGCACCCCTCCCAACCCCCACACCCACATCCACACCCGCATCCTGCCACTGCCCCACCATCTCCCAATAGATGGCTGCTCTACATCTTCTTCAGCCAGTGATGGTGGAAGAGCCTAATTGCTGGGAGGGCGACGGCACGCCGCCCGCTTCAATCAAACGCCGCTCACTCCATTGGTTTGAGCCGGGGAACACAAATGATTATCTGTATCAGACGGCACAATGCCAAGCCAAATCCTAAAATAATTAAGGTCATTAGTCTATAAACAACAAACGACATGAACGTTCATTCGTTCACGCACACACACACACACCCACGCACACACACACACACCCATCCACACACCCACATGCGCACACAGGCACACACCCACCCGCACACACACACACACAACCACACAAAGACATACACACACACACACACACACACACACAAATCCCTTGCTCCAACAGAGAATGAATCAGAAAGAAAGAGGAAGTGAGGATTTGTTCGGACACACAAAATCAATCACGGAGAAAATGAGAATTGCAAATATCATCTGCCATGCTGAAATGTGTGGAACTGATGTGTAGGAAAGGTAAACCCTGTTTCCAAGGTAAAATGGGACTCTGGTGGCCAATAATATCCAGTCTTATTACTGGGCTGCAGAGCTGGAGTCAGTGCTTTCATACCACTCATCATCATTCTGCATACATAGCATCACACAGCACACTGTCAGTGCAAATCAGAAAGATCACACAAATGCTTATCTGTAAATTTATTTTTCCTCACTGAACTTGATTACAAGAGGCAGCATAATGCTGTCAAAACAAAATGGATCTGCATATACAATGTGTGTGTGTGTGTGTGTGTGTATGTCTGTGTCTGTGCATACATACGTGTTGGTGCATGTGTGTGAATGTGTGAGTGTGTGTGTATGTATGTGTTGCCCATGTGAATTTATGGCTGCTCTGTGTGAATACTTAGATACTGACTATAATAAAGAGTGCTTGCTAGATGAATGCATTAAAAAAACATGGGTCTGAGCATCTTCAGCTGGGCTGTTCACCAATAGCCCTAAGCCTCAACCACTAAGCTATTTAAAGGGCCCCATATCCAAATCAAAATATGCCTTGTAAGTATTCAAGTGTGTATGTATGTATCTATTTGACCTCAAAATGGTGGCATTTGTATTGTGTAATCTTGTGAGATCTAATCTTTGATAATGGGGGCATGGCTGTGGCTTATCAAGTGGCATCAAAGCCCCTGATTTGGCATGACACCCCACACTGCACCGCACCGCACCACACCACCCCCAACTCCTCCACCGTGCACCAGGAAATGCAAGGGCACGAGAGTGCGACGCGGAGGACTCTGCAGCCGGTGACTCTCGCCTATATAACCGCATAGCTGCTGAGTCCAGATCTGCTCACGCCTCCATGATGGCCAGGGTCCGCAGAGGTGAGGGGAGACCGGGAAGGCTCATAAATCACATCTAATCCATCCTCCCGTAGAAAAGAAGGAAAGGGCAAAAAAAAAAGCCCTGACATGATAATCATGGGGGAATGGCAAGTAGGCAGTGGGGGTTAATTAATGCAATGCTGATCGATTCTGCAGAACCAAAAGTGCAATTACAGAGCTCCTCTTACGCGCAAAGTCTGCAGTTGCTGCCTCTCTCTTCCTCTCATGTGCCTGAGGATCAATCATACAAAAGGCCAGAGGTAATATAAGAAAGATGCACTTATTACAGTTTTTGCCCATTTGCCCAACACATTTTGCTAAATTTGGCTCGCTGTGCCAAAACTCTACACCCAAGCACATAGGACACAACACTTGGAAATAAACCCTTCACATCTATGTCAAATTGAAACTCTGCAATTAAAACCTAACAATCCTTTGTCAAAATGTCACTCTGATAACAATATTGCACACACTTGCATCTTATGAAAACACTGTCACATCAGCAGCAACACACTAGTCTATATAAAACACTGCAGTCTTTCATTTTTATTCAGTTCTGCAGAAGGCATGTCTTCGCAACAACAAAAAAATGAAATACTCAATAATGTACATTACAGTAGTCTGCTTTACAGTGCAGTAAATTTATTTTAAGCAAAAAAAAAACAAAAAAAAAACAACCACAATCAGAAATGGCAACCTGGTCCGCCAAGTGGACAGACAAGGTCATTGCGGGCGGACAGACACACACACACACACACACACACACACGGACAGCGTCATTGCAATACCTGGTCAATCCCCTCCAGGGGACCAGGTAACAATACACTAATGTAAATATAGAAGGACACAATTGTGCGTAAGTGGGCTTATGGTTCTTGCCCTGTGTTGGGGTCTGGCCACAGGATCTCATCAACATCACAAGCAACGTCTTCTCTTGCTAAGCATAAGGTAAGCATCTCTCTCGCTAAGCATCTCTCACAATAAGCAGCCATAAACTGTATTGCTGTTCATTCCTACTGTAAACATGCTGTAACATTCTGACTTTTCTAATGACATAATCTGGGTTGTATCTTTTGAGAAATATTGATAAATAGCATGAATACATTCACGAAACACAACACATGACTAATACTGTTCACTAAATATATTTTACAGTAACTGATACAAATTTGGACTTGCAATGCAACATTAGTCAGTAGGCTGGTGTGTACGCAAGTACGCAAGTGTTTGCTTGCTGCATGGTTGCATGCTGAAAATTGAAACACAATAATTTTCTACAAAGAACCATGTTGACAGTAAACAAGGTAAACACTGTGTTGTTGGAGACAAAAAGATACTGTAAGCATTACCTCTTTCCAATTTGGTGGCATGTCTCAACCTAGGGTTTTCCAGGTGGTCAACCAATGTTACGTATTTGCATGTTATCACACATTTGTCTTCTCTGTCCATGCTCTCCTCCACTGAGCCATTGTTTTGTTATTTGAGTGGTTTAAAAAAAATGTGGGGAAGGTTTTATTTTAGTGTGTAAAAAACTGTAACTGAGGCCTTTTTGTAGCTGGCTGATTGGTGTTCAATTTTGTAAGTAAGTATTTTCAGGTGTGTGTCTGAGTGTTGTGTGTTTTGTATGTGTTTTGTATTTTGAATAGATGTTTTTTGCCAATGATACATCGGTATTTCATTTTTGAACGAAATGTATGAAATAGTGTGTAGTGTGCAGGAGCAAATGTGTTGCAAAAAGGAGCAAGTGTGTTGCAGAATTGCAACTAAAGTGTAAAGCAGCGTTTGTGTTTAAGGTATGGTTACACTGTGTTTAAGGCATGGTAACACAACTTCAAGTTATGTTACTTTGGTTTAAGCATTATGTCTATTGCGTTCAAGCAATGGGCAAAAACTGTTTGTGTGTGTGTGTGTGTGTGTGTTTGCACTGTGTGCGTGTGTGTGTGTGTGTGTTTGTGTGTGTGTTTATCTGTGTGTGTGTGTGTGGTGTGTGTTTGTACTGTGTGTGTGTGTGTGTGCGTGTGCGTGTGCATGTGTATGTGTATGTGTGTGTGTTTGTGTGTGTTTATCTGTGTGTGTGTTTGTACTGTGTATGCGTGTGTGTGTTTGTGTGTGGTGTGTGTGTGTGTGTGTGTGTGTGTGTGTGTGTGTGTGTGCGTGCGCTGTGTGTGAGAGCTTGTGGTGGATCCCATGGCAGTTCTGTGTCCTGTACCAGCATCCTTTGCTCTGACCAACAAACACAGCAGAGTGCAAAGTGGGTCACAGGGTGCCACAAATTCAATTTCTGCTCTCATATGACCCACCGATATGGGACAGAGTGACTCGGTGAATATTGACGTATACCCCTTTCCACCCCTCTCGCTCTCCCGCTGGCTCTCCCTAGCTGTCCATCCCTCCTACAGTGTCTCTCTCTTTCATTCTCTCTTCCTCTCTTTCTCTTTAATTTTTTTTGTCCTCCATCTCACATGTCCCCTCGTTCACCCCGAGGGCCATTTCGACACCAGCCAATCTCAAGCAGGTCACCAAACCAGAGCAGTTGGCCAGTGTCTCATCCAGCACACAAAACAAATAATATCCACTCCACCACCGTGTAACGAGGCTTCTGGTTCACAGTCTCTCTCTTTGTCTCTCTCTCTCTCTCTCTTTCTCTCTCTCTCTATCTCTATCTCTCTCTCTTTCTCTCTCTCTACCTTCCTCTCTGTCATGCTCTATCTCCCTCTGTCTTTCTCTTGCCGTGTCTTTTTCCGTCTCTCCCTGTGTGTACCTGCCACTGCATTACAAGCATTTTATAGACAACACTGTGAACACCCACATTATGAGAATCCGCCACAATAAGAACTGCAGCACAAACAGTTTAGGTGGGAACAATCCAGCAACCAGCCATTTTATAGGAAACAGCCAGAGAACAAGATGTGGGGGTGGGAGAAGGGGTTGGGGGTGTTGAGGGGTGGAGGGGTTGGAAATCAAATAGCTAATTTTCTGAAATGTCTCTGCTTTCCTGCGAGAAGCGGTGTATTTGTCCTGTTAAACACCGAGTGGCGAGACGCGCTGCCTGCCAGGCTTCCTGAAGATGGTGGGAGGACCTCACCGTCTCCCTAACAAGTCACGGCTTGACTCCCGCAGCACTCTCGGCTCTCGGCTCTTCTGCCTCTTCCGTCTGTACTTGAGAAGCATGGCGGCATGCTCATTTGGCAGTGGCCCTGGCCGACTGCTAGCGCCATGCTTTAGACATGCGGCTTTAGTGCCTAGCTGCTGTGTCATGCTGCCTATTAGCCACTCGGCTAACTGTGAAGCGCGGCGAATTCGGGAGAAGGTGAGAAGAGCCACATTCCTAGGCAGGCTTGTTGACCTTTCTGTGTGAGGGACCTTGGTAATGACATTAACAGCACAGCCGCAACCATGACCATCAGTCCCTTCCTCCGTGTTCCTCCTACCTCCACTACCTAGGGTTGCGTTTCCTGAAAGCATCGGAAGCGATCATAAGTAGATGGTAAGCCTAAGTAGTACGTAACTTCACACGTACTGTAGCAACATCCTAGAGTTTACAGAGCATTTGCTGAAACCTTTATTGCTTAAGAACATTGTGAGATCACTCTCAGATCTACATGTGGTCTAGAGTAATTGTAGACTACTAAGAGCATCGTAAAGGCCTGTTATCCTCGCCGTGTCTGTCCTGCCGTGTGACAAAAGTGTGTAAAGTGGCTTGTCGCTAGCAGCACTCCACAGACGCAACCATTGTTAAACTTAACAGTAGGCTAAAGTATAGCTTTCTTAACAATTGTTTTTATAAGATTATAGGAATATCAGTAAATACCCTATATTCCAGATACATATTTTGTTATAACTCATGGTGACAGGCTAAAGGCAAAATTGCTACACAAATATCTAAACTTATTTCTGGCCTATGCAGACTACAAATTCATGACACAGTGACAGTAACTACATGGCTTAATTTACCTTATGACACTGCTGCTATCTTAAAATCAATCAAAGACCAATGTCTTTGCTTCCTGTAGGCATATATACTTTATGTCTCCCTTGCCCTCCGATGCCTTCAAGTAGCCTATTTAAAAGCGCCTTTGCTTATGAGTGCAGGCGCACACAGACAGTTACAGTGAAACGAGGGCTTTTTTTGGACGTGTGCACAAAACATGCAAGAAACAAATCTGAGTACAATGTACTAATGCATTTTTAAATCATACCTATTTTTTGTTTGTGTCATACGACTGGCCGGAAATTATTTTTGCTTATTCTTGAATGAGATAAGCGATGCAAATATTACAAGTGTTGTTTATTTTAAAATGTATTTTATTGCATTGAAGCCAGCTCATTCACTGTGTGTCCAAGTCCAATGCCCAAGTTCAAAAGAAAGCTCCAACATCACTTAATAGTACTTAATTTTTTTAGTAGTAATAGCACTTCATATTTTTTTTCTTTAAAAATCATCTTAAGAGCAGAACATGCACGTTCACATTTATTCAGAACATGCACATTCGAGAAAAAGGCATAGAAAATTAAAGAATGTTCGTCTTTAGATCACTCGCTTACGACGCGCTGAAGCCTAAGATCCATCTTTATTAAGAAACGCAGCCCAGGTCAGTTGGCAGACAAATAAATAGATAAAAAAGCTTCTACCCTGGCCAGCCACATTTGAACATATGAGCACTCTGTACTACAGCTAAGCTCAGGGCCGTGCCGTGCCGTGCATCTCCCTTTAAGTCCAGACCAGACCGTTCATTTTTTTTGCGCAGTCTTAGAGGACCTCTTCATCTTGTGGCTGGGTGGAAATATAAGGCAACACTTAAGGAATACCATCGTGCACTGGGGTAATGCATCAGCTGCCCCTCTTCACTGGTAATTACATGTGGCGAGGAGAGCTCACCACCTCCCAGCTTGGCCATTGCTCTTACAGCCTAGTGCCCTCAATTTACAAAAAAAGACCCTTGGATTTAATGTGGTAGAAGGCACAGAGAGAGCGGGTTGGGGCAGCTGTGTAATATCCAAAGACGAGCTGTGCTGCCTTTCTGTGAACGTAAGGACATTAGTCGATGTTTAACTCGGTAATAATGGTTCCTCTGAATTGGGTTTTTTTTCCACTGGGTGTTCAATTTCCCAGTAAGCTTATTTAGTTGTTTTGGGAGCAGCAACCCCCCCTGGGGAATCTGGACCAGAGAGGCTGTTTCCTCTGGAGGTAAATGTCACCCTGGCCTATTATTCAGTCGACTGCAGGCAGGCAGGCAGGCAGCTAAACACACACACACACACTTACTGCAGGGAAAAAGAAGGCCGCAGCAGCCCCAGGCCCAGAGCACACACAAACTTATACACACCTTACATGTGGCTGCACACCAGTAGCTTTACCATAATAAACATATTTTCAGATACAGTATATCATTAATAACCCAGATATGCATCTGTTTCTGATTGATGATCAGTTGATACTGCAAACAGACCAACTATTCATGCAAATATACAGAAATAATGAGACATTATTAGGCCAGTACATGTCAAATGGATCCCTAGCAAACACAGGCTTGCCTTAATGCCGTGTGTGTGTGCAAAAGCACAGCAAACATGCGATGTGGGCCCTTCTCTTCAGAATGCCGCCGCAGAGAATGGTTGCTGATTGGATATCCTCGGCAGCACAGGAGAGCCACTCATTATCTGCGGTAGGCGCACAATGTTTATAGACGGTAGACAATGCAACCGTTCACAGGGAGCTTCCAACTTGAGTCACCTGTCAAAGGCCATTAGGATTGTTTGCTAAGACGTCTGTAAACTGGTTACTGCTATGCTGCTGGCACAGAGTGTTTGAACAAGGTGAAAAGGGACAAGATGCTGCTGAATGCATTGATTGGGTGTTTGTGCTGACATTGGGTATAATCTCTGGCTAACAGCTCGTTTATCTTAATTGAATATTAAAATACCACTAACACAGTAAAGGTGAGGGAAGTCACACCATGTGTACATTACATTTTGGTAGAGCCATGGCTTCCATTTCATGTACATACCAGTATATACTGTATTGTGTGTGGGAATTTAAAAAGTCAGCATTATAACTATGAGTCAACACAATACTGTTGAGCATGCAGTACAAGGATCAAATATGGTCAGCCTGGGAATTTGAGCCACACTATTGTATGTATTGTTGTTATTGTGTGTGTGTGTGTGTGTGTGTGTGTGTGTGTGTGTGTGTGTGTGTGTGTGTGTGTGTGTGTGTCTGTGTGTGTGTGTGTGTGTGTGTGTGTGTGTGTGTGTGTGTGTGTGTGTGCATGTATTTGTGTGTATGTGTGTGCATGCATGTGTGTGTGTGTGTGTGTGTGTGTGTGTGTGTGTGTGTGTGTGTGTGTGTTTGTGTGCATATATTTGTGTGTATGTGTGTATATGCATGTTTGTGTATGTGTGTGTGTGTGTGTGTGTGTGTGTGTGTGTGTCTGTGTGCATGTGTGTTTAGGGGTCCATTTTAAAAAGCAGCGTAAAAGAGAAAAGGCAGGCAGCCAAACGTGAAGAAAGGGCAGCAAGAAGCAGAGATGGGGGTTCTATATTCAAATAATATTTAATCCTATTATATCCAAATCCAGCCCATGGGTTTCACTGCTTTGGCTCTCTCTCTCTCTTGCACTCTCTCTCTCTTTCTCTCTCTCTCTTTCTCTTTCTCTCTCTCTCTCTCTGTCTTTTCTCTCTCCATCTCTCTATCTCTTTTGCACTCTCTTTTTCTCTCTCTTTCTCTTTCTCTCTCTCTCTTTCTGTCTCTCTCTCACTCTTTCTCTCTCTCTCTCTCTCTGCTTACTTGCATAGTCCTGCCTGTGTTGAAACATGGTTGAGTCTGTCTGTTTCATCAGTCATCTCCCTAAAGACTGCCCAGCCGAGAGGGAGAAGCAAAGTCAGCACTCAACCACACACACACATACACACACACATATACACTCACACACACACACACACACACACACACACACACACACACACACACACACACACACACACACACACACACACACACACACACACACACACACACACACACACACACACATGCACATACACCAGCAAATCTCTGCTTCTGTCCCCAGCTGATTAGCCATGTGGATGATGTGTGGGCATATGTGTTTTTGCGTGTGTCAGTGTCTGAGAGTGAGTGAGTGACAGAGAGAGAGAGAGAGAGAGAGAGAGAGAGAGAGAGAATGAGAGAGAGAATGAGAGAGAGAGTGTGTGGGTCTGTGTTTTTTGTGAGCACACAAGGAAGCACACACACAATTACTCATCCATCCTCTCTGCGTCTTTCAAGGTGCAGAGCTACAGTATGACAGTGAGGTGTCACATATGTTCCTCTGCGCTGCATTATCGGTGCATGGTTAGAGTTCAAATTGATGACTTGACTGCAGTGATATGAATGTGCGCCAGCTTCCATTTCCCCTCGTTAAAAAAAGAGAGCGAGAGAGAGAGAGAGAGAGTAGCCTTAAGGATCTGAGTTTACAGACTCTCACTATAACTGGACATCCCTCCTTTAAAATTAGGAGAAGAAGAGAGAGAGAGAAAGAAAGAGAGAGAGAGATAATAAGTACAGAAAAAAAAAAATATTGAGTGGATGTAAGAAAAAAATAGTGAATGACACAAGTGACAAAATCAGCAGCATAAAAAAAGGCAGAGGAACATAGCAGTGGACCGCAGGCAAAAGAGAGCGAGAGAGTGAGTAGTGCTGAGAGAGAGAGAGAGAGAGAGAGAGAGAGAGAGAGATGAATAGAGAGAGGGAGAGAGAGGGTGAGTAGTGCTGAGAGAGAGAGAGAGATGAATAGAGAGGGAGATAGAGAGGGGAGAGAGAGGCAGAGGGAAGGAGAGAGAGGAGGGGGTGGATGTGTTAATACACAAGAACACTGCATCAAACCAATGCACAGCGCGGAAGGGGGTGCGTCAGCAGTACATTCACGTTTCAACTGAAGGACAAAGGGAGGAGATAGCTCGTCTTGGCCGCCTGCAACACCAACACATAAAGAGAAATAGAGAGAGAGCGAGAGACCCGCTTGCTCTCGCGCGTGCATAAAAAAAGAGGATCGGCAAAGGGGAGGGGAGGCGGAAGAAGAAGGTGATGGTGGTGATGGAGAGGAGGGGGGGGAGGGGGCAGTCAGAAAATGTTGCTGTCGCTGATGTCGTTGCTTCTGCCTGAGCCATGGATGGACTTCTCCTCCCGTTCCTGCACTGATGCTGCTGCTGCTGCTGCTCCTGAGTCCAACGCTTGACTAGCTCTGTCTCTCTCTCTCTCTCTCTCCCTCTCTCTCTCTCTCTCTGCTGCAGCACACTGGTCAGCTTTGCTTCTGATGGCCAGAGCAGGCTAACTGCCACAACTTACCACCTCAGGACTTTGGCAAGCAGGATACGGATAAGGGGGGAGGGAAAAGGCACACCAAAAAAGAAAGGCTACAACAGGAGCAGTCGCACAAGGAAAGGAAGAGAGGGGGAAGAGAAGAAGAGAGGAAAGAAGGAAAGAGGAGGAGGGGAAAAAGTGGAGAGAAGGAGGAGGGTGAGCGAAGGAATCCTCCGCAAGGCTGCACTCCGAAATCAACGGCACGTCACAGACACAATCAATCCCTCTCTCCCTCTCCCTCTCTCTCTCTCTCTCTCTCTCTCTCACACACGCGCGCTCTCGCTTTCCCTCTCTCGTGCACACACACACACTCTCTCTCTTTTCTCTTCTGTCACAGAGTGAAGCGGAGCTGCGTTCTTAAGCAGAAGCCTCACCGCTGCTGCGCTGCTGTCCTCTCTCTCTCTTTCTCTCTCTCCCCCCGACCTCCTCCTTCTTTTCCTCTCTCTCTCCCTCTCTCTCTCTCTCACTCACCGACTCGCTCGCTCGCTCACTCTCTCTCTCTATCCCGCACCAACACCACCCCCGAACCCCCCTCTGGAGAAATTGACGGATTATTGCTAACTGTGCACGCGGCAGCCTGCAGCTGCTACACCGATGGACCAGGGGAGCGCAGCTAGTTAAAAAATGCAAGCCGGAATGACCGCAATGTGCGTCTATTAGCCCTTTTCTGGATTTGTCTGTGGACGGCTAATCAACCGGAGGGTGGTGGAGAGAGAGAGAGAAGAAAAAAAAGTCAGGAGGAGGGGGGTAAGACTTCGACACAAGGGAAAGAAAATCTGGACTTGGGCTTTTTTCTCCTCTTCAATCTTTTTCTTTTTTTCTCTCATACCCTCTCTGTTCATTCTGTGCTGTGTTTATTGCTTTTGATTCATTTTGGCTCTTTTTCCCTCCTGTCTGCTTTGGTTGAACCTGCACACAGTACTGTGATGGAGCCGCACAAAAATATTCTGTGGTTTTCAGCATCGGCTTCCAAGGACAATCAGTGGGGGAGATAAGAGGATGCCTCTTCTAGGCACGATGGATCCAAGCACCTGCTTAGCTCTCTGGGCCTCCTTTCCTCAACTGGTTTATCTTAATGCTGCTTTTGTCTGGATTTAATAGGAGCCATTTTGTTGAATTGCTTCTCTGTCCACTTTACTCTTTTCTGGAGGGGATTAAAAAAATGCCCAACTGCTCCTGACGGGGAAGATGAATGAATGCGATCCTGTTTGCGCTTGCTGATCTAAAGGGGGAGACCAGATCTCTCAGTAAACAAAAACTTATGAGGTAAGTGCTTGTTTTTTTTTTTTTTTAACCCTTTGGTGCTTTTTTGTCTCTGTTGAATCCGGTTTTACTCCTTTTATTTACCCCCCCCACCCCCCTTTCCCCCCTTACATCTCTCCGCACAGCATCCTCCTGCACTGTCGATGGAAAAAAGAACGAGAGCCTTGCTCAAACCAGGGTAGGGCGAGTTCTCCGTCCCTGAGCCGAATCCCCACACAATGTTGAATTATGAACGTGCCACATCATGAGTCTCTCGGGGCAGGTAACTGTGCACCGTGCCTGGAACTCAGCCCTGCTCTGTGCAGTCTACCTCATGTTGCGAGCGTGGAGCGTGTGTGCGGCCCCCTCGGGCCCCCTCAACTGCCCGGCTGTCTGCTCCTGCAGTGGCCAGTTCAGTAAGGTGGTGTGCACCCGCCGCGGCCTCGTCCGAGTGCCTCCGGGGATCCCGTCCAACGCCCGCTTCCTCAACCTAATGGAGAACAGCATCGAGGTCATCCAGGCGGACACTTTTCGCCACCTCCACCACCTGGAGGTCCTGCAGCTGGGCAGGAACTCCATACGGCAGATCGAGGTGGGCGCCTTCAACGGCCTGACCAGCCTCAACACGCTGGAGCTGTTCGACAATCGGCTCACGGTCATACCCAGCGGGGCGTTCGAGTACTTGTCCAAGCTGAGGGAGTTATGGCTCAGGAGCAACCCCATCGAGAGCATCCCGTCATACGCATTCAACCGAGTGCCCTCGCTCATGCGCTTGGATTTGGGTGAGCTGAGGAAGCTGGAGTATATCTCAGATGGAGCTTTCGAGGGATTATACAACTTGAAATACCTTAACCTTGGAATGTGTAACCTGCGTGAGATGCCCAACCTCTCACCGCTGATGGGACTGGAGGATCTGGAGATGTCAGAGAACTTCTTCCCCGAGATTAAGCCTGGCTCCTTCAGGGGCCTAAAGGTTCTGAAGAAACTCTGGATTATGAACTCCAAGATCACGCTGATCGAGCGGAACGCTTTCGATGATGTCACAGGCCTGGTTGAGCTCAACCTGGCCCACAACAACCTCAGTTCCCTCCCGCACGACCTTTTCGCTCCCCTGAGCTACCTGGTGGAGCTGCACCTCCACCACAACCCATGGCGGTGCGACTGCGACGTGGTGTGGCTCTCCTGGTGGCTGCGTGAGTACATCCCCACCAACTCCACCTGCTGTGGCCGCTGCCACACGCCGGCCCACATGCGTGGACGCTACCTGGTGGACGTGGACCAGAGCACCTTCCAGTGCTCGGCGCCATACATACTCGACGCGCCGCGTGACCTGAACATCTCAGCGGAGCGCGTGGCCGAGCTCAAGTGTCGCACGGCACCGATGTCCTCGGTGCGATGGCTGCTCCCGAACGGCACGGTCCTGACCCACGGCTCCAACCACCCCAGGATCCTGGTGCTCAACGACGGCTCGCTCAACTTCTCCAACGTGCTGCCGAACGACACGGGTGTCTACACCTGCATGGTCACCAACGTGGCGGGCAACTCCAACGCCTCGGCCTACCTGAACGTGAGCGCGGCCGAACTGAACACGTCTGACGTGGTCTGCTGTACCACCACCGAGGTCTACGACGTGGCGGTGCCCATGTCCGAGGACACGCTCAAGCCCAAGACCACCGTCACGGCCTCGCCGTCCGTCTTTCAGCCCGTCTTCATCTCCACGCCGACCGTGCTGCTCCAGACGCCGCGGCAGGTGTCCGTGCCCACCTCGGCCCGCGGGACCCCACGCCCGCCCTCGCCCAGCCTGGACGACATGATGAAGACCACCAAGATCATCATCAGCTGCTTCGTGGCCGTCACCATGCTGGCCGCCGCCATGCTGGTGGTCTTCTACAAACTGCGCAAGCGCCACCAGCACCGCAGCAGCGTGGCCGCGGCCAGGACTATAGAGATCATCCACATGCAGGAGCAGGAGCAGGAGATGCCGCCTCCGGCCTCCGCGGGCACCTGTCTGCCGGGCGAGGGCCTACGCGACCACAACAGCATCTACAAGCCCTACAGCAGCGGCACCTACAAAGCAGCAGCACACGGAGCAATGTGGACAGAGAACAACATTGGCAACTCTCTGCACCGCCCGCGGCCCACCACCACCACCGCCATCAGCACTATCCACGAGCCCTACCTTAAAAAATCCCACAAGGAGAAGGTACAGGAGACTCAGATCTAGGCATCTCTCTTCTCTTGCCCCAGCCTCCCCTTCACTTCAGTGCCCTAGCGCCCACCTCACCATTGCCTTTTCTCTTTGTGTTTTGACTTCTTTTTTCACCCTCCATCTACACATGCAATAGAATGCACAAAGAAAAAAAAGACAGCAAACTACTTTTTTGTACAAAGTGCAAAACTGAGACTGTTTTTCTTGTACATGCTTATACATAAATATGTGAAAAAATATATATATGAATATATGAAATCAGTCCACTATGGGATGGTGAGAACAAACAGATTATATTAAAAATGAAGAGGAAATTTAAAGTTTTTTAACCTGTAACTTCTATTTAAAAAGGTTGAAATGTCAAGATGTCAAATGTCAATGAGAGATGATAGTAGACTTGTTTGAAAAAGGGCATTCTGTGATTTTTAGAACACGCTAGATAGGATGCAGAAAAATCTCCATTTATACCCAGAAGACTTTCATTAAAAAAAGGGAAAAAGGAACAAAAAAAGCATATGTCCCCCGAATTTACAGGTTTATCTTGTAAAAGCACCAAGAATTTGTACCGTGCCAAATGTTAAACTGCACCTGCAATAAAAAAATGATTTTTTTTTGGGTGGGGGGAGAGACAACAAAACAATATGAAGACGATACAAAATGTGGGTAGAAGGACCTTTGTCTAAGGATAGGGGTTTCGAAATTGAAGACTAGAGTCTGCTATTTAGTAGCTATCAGCCAAATGCTTCTAGACTGCACCACGTTTGCGCAGTTAATGTTTAACTCTATGTTTGCTGAGGATTCAGCCTGAGTTGTCCCCTGTATTCACCGCTTTCTTTCGCTCGGTAATTACCAACCCTGCTGTTCAAGATTGCTCACATTATTCTCTAGTTCCCTTTGCTCTAGGGAAATCCTGAGGTTGTAATTTATTACCCACTGTTCAAACCCCTCCCTCCATCCCAACACCCCACCCCACCCCACCCCCGACCCCCGCCAAACAGTTTGATACAAACACGTTTCTCTGATCTTGGTTGCTTTCTATATTTCTTTAAGGTCCTGGTTGGCTTCATTATGGCTTGCGTAGCTTTTAGGGCTAATTTAGTAAATGCATTTACAACAGTTGCCTCAGATAAGTGTTTGCAAGGGCTCAAATGGGATGATTTTTCTCCCTCTGAAGAGCAGAGACTGGGGTGCAGTTGTTTGGTCGTTTTTGCCGCAAGTATAGAAAAAAAAAAGAAAAAAAAAAGAAAAAAATGAAATAAAAAAAGCTTACACTCAATCTTTGGTGCAAGGGAAATGAATATGAGTGTTTGGGGTTGTGTCCTCTCCTAGAGTCATTGAAACTGATTTTTTTATTTGTCTCTTTTCTTTTTTTTCCCATTATTTCAAGCAACACTATTTTTATGAGGAGTCTACAGAGGTTACAAAAAAAGAGTAATAAAAAAACAACAGCACTTGGTTTGTATTTCTGTAATCAAAGTTCTTTCTGTTTGCCTTTTTAAGATCACTAATCCCCATCACAAACACACACACACACACACACACACACACACACACGCACACACACGTTGATTCACCATTCTGCGCCGCAGTATTCCTCAGCTCTGGGTGGCAGCGAGACTGCGAGGGCGATGAGGTGGTGAGAATGACGCTGTCAGTTCAGGAGGCATTTCCTCCCCGCTCTGTGGCGTTCTCTTCTCGGCGGTGCTGGTGTCGGCACTGGCGACAGCGACAGCAGCGCATTTCGCTCGGCGCCGGGGCCTGAATGAGGTGCTGTGAGGGATGTCTGGCTGGCCAGATTTCAATCTCTGATAAGGCCGGCTCACGGCGTATCGAACACAAGCACACGGCGCACTGAGCACTGAGCGACTGACTGCAGATGGAGCAGAGAGGGAGGCTTGGAGCTGCCGCCATCAGGCGGTGAGGCTTATAGCCCACAACCCCCCCACCACTTACCCCACCTGCCCACCTTTCTCCAGGCCAGCAGCCCCTCCCCCACTCACCCCCCTCCCCATCCCACTCCAGAGAAAATGTGATAATGAAGACCAGGCGTTCTGCATTTACACTCATGGTGCACACACACACAACACACACACACACACATACACACACACACACACAGATGTGCGTTTGTGCACACATTCACATACACTCGCTCACACACACCCCCCCCCCCCCCTCACACACACGTAGACACACATGAATGAGAAAGAGAGGGAGAGAGTGGATGGATGAGAGGGGGAGAGCTTGTGTGTGTTGCCGTCTGTGCTGGCAAATGGGAAACGCTGAGGAAATGTCAGAGTGCTCTGCAGGGCTACGCCACCCTTGCACCGGAGTGTCTGGTCTCCGTGGTGATGAGGCTGCTAATGATCTTCACGTGGCTGCGGATAAGTTTGCATTTGCTGGATGATGAGGCCCATCTCAAACCCATTCTCGTCTTGATTCACTTCTTCTGGCGCCACAGCTTATTATTTTTGCTGGTGCACATTGCCAGTGCACACGCCAGAGCATATTATTGCGTGTGTGAGTGTGTGCATGGACATGGTATGTGTGTCTGTGTCTGTGTGTGTGTGTGTGTCTGTGTGTTTCTACAAAAGCCAATGCAGTGAAACCTCTGAAAATGATAAATGAAAATATGAATGCTTCTATACATAGTGATGTTGGCCTCACACTATTTGCATCCATTAGAAGAGAGATGACAAACATGTTCACGAATATGTAAGGCTTGTCTTTATTACTCTCCAGCAGCAGATGCAGCAGTTATGTGTAATTAAGGCCTTGTTACAGGATGCTACCACCACTATGGAGATGCACAAAGCCTAATTCAACCTGCTTATTATCCTTTCCGCTTTACTGCATTTAACTCATCTAGCAGTGAGCAAATGCAGTGTTTTTTGCAATGGTGCAATTACCACCATGTGTTGTGTGATTTCCTATTCACATGCACTTTTTTTGGCACAAACATATTGACATTTTCTTTCAGGGATATTTTATAATGACCTATTTTTTTTCTCTTGCAATGGATAGGCTAGTGTCCTGTATGCCGTTTGTGGTGGGGAGAGAGAAGGATTTCCTGTAATTTTTCAGAGGCAGTTTGAGAGGATCAAGTGGCAATTTCCCCTCTGCTTTTCCTTTCTGACCAGTCCCTGTTCCTTCCTTACAATTTCTTTGTTTTTAAAAATTGTTTGTCATTCAGAAAGATGTGGCAACATTCGAATTTGGTCTTTTCAGTGGTTCATTTTATTGGTGCATGTGTGTGCATGTGTGTGCATGTGTGTGAGATTGTTTGTGTTTCAGACAGATTCAAAATCCTCATAATCTCTTCATCTACTAACACCTGCATACTCACACACAATAAGGGCAAACACAAGTGTGACACTCTCATTGAGCCATTCCTCGACACACATACACACACACACACACACACACACACACACACACACACACACATGCACACGTGTGTGTAAACACACATACACACACACACACACCACACAAAGCTGATTTTTATCAATTAATGAAGTTTCCCCGCTCTCTTGAGTTTGTGGCTCTGTCTGCGGTCTCCGATGGCCAGGTTTGTGCTCTGACAGCCATTCTGGTCAATGATCCATGGCCCCGTGGCTCAGCCTCAGCTGATCATTTGTCGCCCTCCTCCCTGTTCCCCTCCCCCAAAACAGACACACACACACACACACACACACACACACACACACACACACACACACACACACACACACACACACACACACACAAACAGCCATTACTGATGTGCCTGAGAGCTGAGGGGGGATGGAGAGAGGAGATGGACATGGGAAATGAAATGAGGCATTTTCACTCTGTTTGTTCCAAAAGCAAGAGACCTGTCATCGAGGTCACTTTAAAATAGAGTCGGCACATTTTTTATACCCACTTCAAGGCTTGGCAGGAGGCGATGGATGCTGCTGCTGGAAATGCTGCCGCTGCCGCTGCCGCTACTGCTGCTGTTATTCTTGCTGCTGCTAACCGCTCCTACCGCTCCTACCGCTGCTACTGCTGCTACCACTGCTACCGCTACCTAGGCCTAGCGCTCTGCCCCTGAGCCAGCGCTCTGCCCCCTGCTCCCTGCTGCTCCTGTCATAAGGGTTCAAGGGCCTCGTGTCTTCATTTGTCTTCATTTGTCGGCTTTGGCTGTCCTTTTCCATCAAGTGTCCTTATTACAGCTCACTCACATATATGTAAAAAAGACCCCAGTATGTTGCACTACTACTGTGAGTATCTAGTATTACATAGTGGTTAACACTACCCCAGAACCAAAAGGCCAAAACCACAAAATTCATGTATTAGTTAATGCATACTTAAATAAAAATACACTCAGTTACACTTTATTCTATGGTTCCTTTTTTAGTGTATACACATGTAACAACATGTAATATTATGTACTTGAACTGTACATACCTAACACCAACCCTAACCTAAACCTAACCCTAAGGTACAGTGTAAGTGCATAATGTTACATACTTTGTTGCACTGTACCTAATTGACGTAACAGGGACGGTAAAACAAAGTGTAACCATACACTCTAATCATCAGTTAGGTAATCATCGGTTAAGTATTAAATATATATGACCGAAAAAAATTATCATGCAGTGTAGTCTAACGATTTGGTTTATTTTCTTTTTTTTTTTTTTTGCTGGTGGTGCTGTTATTTTTTCTGTTTCCATCCAGTCTACAGCAGAGTGGTTTGTGTGTGTGTGTGTGTGTTTGTGTGTGTGTGTGTGTGTGTGTGTGTGTGTGTGTGTGTGTGTGTGTGTGTGTGTGTGTGTGTGTGTGTGTGTGTGTGTGTGTGTGTGTGGCTGTTGGCAATGTGAATGAGGTGAAAGTGAGCGCAGGTAGAGGAGACTCTGTACTCCAGTCTGGCCCGCGAGGCTGCAGGGACATGCAGAGATGAGACACTTTCTAATTTCAGTGACAAAGTGCTTTTGTCATTGACACAAAAAGAAGGAAAGGAAGTAGAAACACAGACACACACCTGCACACACACACACACACACAGAAACACAGACAGGCACACACACACACACACACACGCACACACAGAGAAACACAGACAGGCACACACACACACACACACACACACACACACACACACACAGAGAAACACAGACAGGCACACACGCACACACACATGCACTCACAAACACACACACACAGACACACGCACACCCACACATGCACACACTCACACACACACACACACACACACACACACACACACACACACACACACACACACACACACACACACACACACACACACACACACAGTGTTTACATTGGTCAGAAAAGAAGTAGGTAATTCAAGGTAGACATGGGAGCTATATTTCCTCTGAGCAAACAAGCATTGAGATGCTCACCTCTAATGAGCCTATTGTGTCTTTCCCTGTGCTTAATGAATCTGACTGCTCTCCTTTCGTAAACTGAGTGAAAGAGAAATTGTTAATGCTGTCCAAGTCCAGGCTTTTGATTACAAAGTGATGTTTTACACGTGGCACTCTGCTGCATTCAACTTTCAGGAGCGGCAGTGAGAATGAAAATTCATGTATTTTTAAAGATAACCCATTCACTAGAATGTCCCCTTATTGATTTCAATTTGAAAACGCTTGGAAGTAATGTGGATGAATGCTCTGGTGCATTTGCCTACAGACAGACAAATTCAGTTCCTCACTTCAGGATGGAAATTCTACTACCAGCTTTGATCCAGATGCTTGTGTGTCAAAGGTTTTTCATTGTGACAGGCCTAAAACTCTCTCCAGGAGATGGGTTGTTTTGTTGAAGTGGGGTCTTAAATGTGTCTCAGCCTGTGTATCTGTTTGTAGATATTTGTGTATTGTGCCTGCATGTGTGTGTGTGCACATGTAAAAATATGTGGATTGCAGGGAACTATATGAATGTTGTGATATACATTTTTAAACTTCTGATTAAACAGTGTCTTCTACTTTACAGGCTATTTAATAATGCCAATTTTAGTGTACACACATACAGTAAAAAACACAAAAGTGGACACACCTACACAAACACAGACGCTCACACACACGCACACACTTACAAACACGGACAGGTTTCTGGCAGATCTGTTTATTAGGAGATAAACACACACTCCCAGATACGGGTGCTGTCTAACTTCAGTGTCGAGATACCGAGAGAGAAAAAAAAACATGGCCGCATCCCACGGCCCATTTATAGATGGATTTCAGAGGCGTGCCTTGCTAGCCTTGTGTGAGGCGACGGGAATGAGGTTTTCATGCCTGATGGCTCACCCGTCCCAAGGCGGTGTTATAGCCACACAAGCCCCATACGTGCGCACCGCGACTTGTCATGCTTGACTATGCATAGTAAACCTGTTAGACATGATTCTTTTTGAAGTAATTCAACAGAGGCTGGGATTTTTACACAGGGTCTAAAGTGTGTGTGTGCGTGTGTGTGTGGGAGAGAGAAAGAGTGGTTGTGTTTGTGTGTGTGTGTGTGTGTGTGTGTGTGTGTGTGGGTGTGTGTGTGTGTTTGGATACTTACTCTGAAAGGTCATCCCCTGCATATTGTGATGATCAATGAGATGTGATAAATAAGCACGCCTTTGATCGGTGGTCATGATTAACACTCTCTCTCTCACATACACACACATATGCACACACACTCACACACACACAAGCACACACACACACACACACACACACACACACACAAGCACACACACACACACAGGCGTGCACACACACACACACACACACACACACACACACACACACAGACACACGCACATACATACATAATAGCGTGTGCACAGACACACACACACACCCACACACACCACTGATGAACGCATGTGCGGACTCACACACACAAATGTACGGGCAGGCACTCAACATATATATGAAACGAAGCACCAGCAATATTGGCTGCTTTATGGCCCACTTAAGCCTCGCTGGCTGCATATATTTATATTGAGCACATTTTGCAAGACAAATTTCGGGCACTAATATGCAATGCACTCCTGATTCGGCCATCATGGTTATGAGCTCTCCCATGCACCACAGACCATCACGTTCATTCCCCCGCACGTAACGAGGCCACAAAAAAAACAGCCTTCGTCTCCGTGTCGGGCGTCGGGCGAACACTGTGCTGTACCGAGCGGAGGGAGGGAGGGAGGGAGGGAGGGAGGTGCTGCATATGCAAGAGGAGCACGACCTTCAAGATTTTAAAGTCAGACTTTTTACTCACACAAACACGGCTTTAACGCTCTGGAGCGCAGCCAGGGAATATTTGGGTCACCGACACAGCGGAGCGTTGCACCGCGATGTACCACCAGAACCAGCAGTCAGCACTTGGTCCAAAGGTCACACACCACACACACACCCACACAAAGGAGCGTGTGTACTGTACACACACACACACACACACATACACACAAACACACATTCCACAAGCAGCAATGATGATGAATTGATGCTGGCTTCAATATTAACGACAAAGGGAACATCAATTACTTTCTCCTTGCACCACAGGTTCACCTCTTTTGCTCTGAAACGATTTGATGACAACTGTGTTATGGGGCGCCATTTCATCTGTGGCTGGCTGTGATAAACCTCATTACACAACTAAAATGCATCATCTGCTTCCACAAACAGATGGGGGAAGTATTAAGATTTTGTCAGAGAGAATGAGAATCTGTGCTAAGTAGGTAGAGGACTGGATGTCTTGCTTGGTAACCGTTAGCAATGGAAACAGCGTTGTCGCTGTCTAAAATAAGTGCTGGATTTAGAAAAAAAAAAAAAACATGCATCCAAATTTAAGGAAGTTATACCAAGGGAGACGCTCACACATTTAATCATAAATCACATACACTTGCACACAACCCCCCCCCCCCCCCCCCCCCCCCCCCCTAAACTACAGTGAGACACAAATAGGCAGACCACATGTGAATTAATATGTATTCTTGTGTGTGATGCATGATCCGGACTTGGCTGTGCTATCAGAGGGAAACACTCACTCTAAATTTAAACGAGGTCATTACCTGTGTCTCTTTCTATGCAGTCAAGCTGTTTATACCTCTCCACAGATATGCTAATGACCTTCCAGTGTGAGGCAGCTGCTGAAAAAAAATGAGAAATTTGAAACGGAAAATACCTCAGAGACTGAGTGCGCTGTGCATCCAGATATAGGAAAAAGACTTTAATAAAGACACTAGTGATTCGAGAAGGTATTCCATCATTGTTTATGACACCATTCCTCTGTCTTATTGATCTTTGCTTTGTTTGATGTGTGGCTGCTGTGTGAGCAATATTAGTGTTTCTTGTTGTGGAAGCAACATGCAATGATTTGACTCACCTTGGTTTTCAGTGAGGTAATAACTATACTGTTTATTTATGGAAACCAGTCAAGTAAATGCTTGAAAGGTTGCTTGAGAAGATTTTTTGTTTGGGTTTGCCTTGATATCTTTTTTTATTTATTTATTTCATAGCAGCGGATGTGAACGCACACACACACACACACAAAAGAATCCATGGCAACGGCTGATCTTAGATCTTTGAGGATACCTCAGCTCAGGCATTGATGCCCCCAGACCCCCCCCCCCCCCCCCCCCCCCCCAATCATCATAACCATTCACGTTATTGCTTTAAAGGTTGCACTTAAGGACTTTTGTTTTGTTTATTTCATTCACTTTTTTCTTTGCTTATTTCACAGCAGCAGACGCAACCGAACATTTCCTCGCAAAATCTGATCTTTAATCTTTGATGATACCTAACCTCAGGCATTTATGCCCTAATCCCCCCCAACACACACACACACACACACACACACACACACACACACACACACACACACACACCCCACCCAAACATGCAACCTCTTGCTTCAGTCTCGCTAATCTGCTAAAACAGATCGTCTAAAACGACAGCATGAACGGAGGGAGCTGAGCTCAGGGCGGCTCAGGAGGTCGGTGTGTGCGTGTGGGTGTGGACGGCAGTGGAGGATGCGAGGAGCCCCATCTGTTCCATGTTTTTTTAAGTCTTTTTTTTTTTTTTTTTTGATGTCGTGGCTGGCTTTGGTCACCTGTTGACCCCCAGTACGTCAGCACCTTTCAATAGGCTGGTGTCTGCTGTAAACACAGCGAGCGCGCGTGTGTTTTGCGAGGTTGCAGCGGAGAGCGGGGCCGTGTCGTGACATGATGCTACCCGCCGCGCTCCAGATGTGACACCTCTTTCCGACCGCGGCAAAGTCAAGGGAGGTGTTTGTCTGAGCGTGTGTGTGTATGTGTGTGTGTGTGTGTGTGTGTGTGTAGGGGTGGGAGGGCAGTGCAGCAGAGAGCAGTGGCGGTAAGAAGGAGAGGAGGAGAGGAGAGGAGGAGAGGAGAGGGGGAGGAGAGGAGATGGTAGAGAGAACAGATGCCCATGTAAATGCTGCGCTGATGCAGACACATCAGTCTCGTGAATCCTGCTCATCCTCCTGTCTCCCCATTACGTTCTGGTTTTGGCTTTTTCCTTTATCTCACACACACACACACACACACGCACACACACTCACACACACACGCTGCATACATACATATGCATAAGCACACACACACACACACACACACACACACACACACATATTGTTTGCACACTACTGTATGTGTATAAAGCGCAATGTTTCTCTTCATTTAGTCTTTGTCATCATTTCAGCCTCCTTCGCCACCCCCTCCCCCTTCTCCCCCTCCCCCCGCCCCTGCGTTCACTCCGTGGGTACTAATTGAATGCAGCATTGTTTGTGTGCATGCTGTAGCTAATGAGGGAGAGAGAGAGAGAGAGAGAGAGAGAGAGT
>CM050208.1:15800000-15807500 GCA_027475355.1 Coilia nasus
TAGCGTGTCGCTGCCATCGTCTTCGCCTGTCCGCCACTTGGCTAGCAGAGAGTGAGAGATGATAAGCTTGCCCAGCAAGGTCACGGGTCTGACACCCAAGGGCCACAAATACACCGACACACACACACATACACACACACACACACACACACACACACACACACACACACATGCGTAGACATACACACAGCTACACTTTATTTTACTGTTTTACTAATTACATACAGTGTGTAACGATATGTAACATTATGTACTTACACTGTGCCATAGGATTAGGTTAGGTATGTACAGTGCAAGTACATAATATTACATGTTGTTACATAAAGATTCACTTAAAAAGGAATCATAAAATAATCATAAAACACAGACACACACGTACACACACAGATATGCACACACACACACACACACACACACACACACACACACACACACACACACACACACACACACACCTGTGTGCTCTGTTGTTGCTTATTACATACAGTGTTGTAGGGCATGAAAGCACTGAGGCAGAAACAACAGATGAATAAAAATTATAGATCAAAAAGACAGCAGACAGAATGCTTCAGTTGAGACAGGGGCTACTCTGGCTAAGGCATTTTTTTTACAATTCATGTAGGTCTTAATGCAGGATTTATCACAAAGACAGCTTTGAAAAATAACACATATACTGAGCTGAAATATAGTGAGCATTTAAATAATGGAGGAAAGAAGACTGGCTGTTTTGTATGAATGTGTTTCTCATGTCATTAAATGATGCACCCATCAGCGATGGCGACTGCACACGCATGCCCTCCATACTCCTTTTTCCTGCCTTGGAGTCATCCGAAAAAGCTTCATCAAGGCTGCGTCCAATTATAAGGTTGCAATTTTAATTAGTCCTGCGCGCCTCCGGAGACTGCATCAATACTGGCCTCAATGACACGCCACCCGGCCGGGAGAGAGACCCTTTGCTTGACCAGTAATGAGGCCATCCGGTAGGAGGGAAACCACCATGAAGGGTAATATGAAGGGTTTTATGCTGACACGCGGCCCACGTCCCCCCGAGACACCAGGGACCCTGCCAGCGGTGGGAGAGAGAGGGGGTGGGGGGAGAGGGGGGAGAGGGGGGAGAGGGAGAGATATGGGAGGGTGCAGGGGCAGGGAAGGTGGGGGTGAAAAGCACCAGTACTTTTAGCAGCAGGAACAGCAGGATGCAAAAGCCAGGCAGCCGAGAGCGAAAATATGGATTTTGCTGAAGAGGTAGGAAATCACAACACATGGCTGAATGGAGATTGAAGTGATGTGGCTCAAAAAATTATGTTTTTTAGTGTGTGTGTGTGTGTGTGTGTGTGTGTGTGTGTGTGTGTGTGTGTGTGTGTGTGTGTGTGTGTGTGGGTGTGTGTGAGTGTGTGTGTATGTGTGGGTTCCTGCGTCTGAGTGTGCGAGGTGTGGGGTGTTATCAGGCTATCAGGGAACTAATTAATTTGCAGACACTGGGGCTAGTGTGGGGTGCTATTTTTGAACAGATATTTGATATATGAGTTAAACAGATATTTACCCCCAGCTGGCGAACAGCCGTTAGATAACCATCATCCTAATAGATGTAAACAGAATCTGCCACCATTGCACGCATGAAAACGTGCCATAATCTGTGCTGTTATGATTGCATGGCTTGGCTGGGTGGCATTTGGTGTGAATCATTTTAGCTGGCAAATAATCCATCTTCGTTTCTGGCAAATGGCCCCATACATTTGTCTCTCTAGCACAACAAACATCAGATTCAACTTTTTGTGTTTTACTTTGCCTTTTTTTCAAGCCGACAAAGAAAAGAACATTTTTACAGCGTTAGCAGCATTCTGCTAAAAAGCATAAACAAAAAGAGCGCTCAATGCAGATCCTGTAGTTTTTGTGAGGCCTTGTCACAAAAGCACTCATCACAAACACAGTATCAGCACCAAATTCTGAAATCTTTCACACCCTTTGGCACCTCTGCTTCAAACATTTCTCCGATACCAGGATGAAAAGGAAAGGCAGACCCATTTTACAACATAGATTCACACGTTTTTTTTTTTTTTCATTTCACGTGGAATCTGTAATTATCCTTTTCATAAAGGTCATTTGCCTCCAGATAACCATTAGTCTTCATACCTGAACAGACAAAATAGCTTCTTTTTAGTCAATGTTCAGGGGTTATAAAAGGGACACCATTGTGGTTCATTTGCGTGCACTACAGGAGGCTGTGTTCTCCCTCTTAGAATTCACATTTTGATAGCAACAGGACATCACCTCAGTCAACCATATAATGCACCACTAATACTCCACTCGTGCTCTTCTCTTTCAAGTCCCTTTCAACCTCTCTCTCTCTCTGTCTGTCTCTTCCTCAATTTGCTTTCCATTATCGCTGTGGAAAGTCATGCCCATTATAGCAGTGCTTTATCTGACAGAACTTATTGCAGTTAGGGCGGGTTAGCCGCAGAACATGGCCTCCGTATGATCCCTGTGCAAGGCGCAGTCTGAAGGCACGGACAGGGTTGAGTGTTTGTGGGGCCGGTTTGCCAGACTGCCGCTGTAAAGGGTGCCTCTCCATCCTGCTGGGGAGACATGTTTAGGAGAAGGGGGGGGTGGCGTTGGGGCATTAAAATACCCCTGCTGAAGTTCATCAGAGCTCATGCTGAGAGGAGGCGTGCAGATGTGCACACATTCACCACACACACACACACACACACACACGTGCACTCACACATGCACACACATAGAAAAGGACAGAACTAGATAAAGAGAGAGAGGCACAGGGAGAGAAGGGGGGGAGGGGCTGCAGCCTAATCTTCCTCTGCCAAGGCTCCTGTCATTGAAAGCCTCCATGTCAGAGGCTTTTGACAACCTGCATCAGAACCAGCACTCCCTGCGCAAGACTGAGATTTAGTCTGTGTGACAGGCTACAACAGGCGGCTCCCTTCATTATTTAGGAGCAAGTGGCTTCTGAGCTATGAGTGTCTGTGTGTACTTGTGTGTGTGTATGTGTATGTGTAAGAAAGAGAGAGTATGTGGTTTGGGTATGGATGGATGGATGGATGTTGTCCCCTCTCCTGTCCTTTAATCCACATCTCTGTCAGACAGTTTTGCAAACATCTCTGTGATCTCGCTCAATAGCATACTGTTCGGGGCAGATGGTATCCCGGTGGATCGAAAAACATGGCTGTCCTTGGCATGACACTGCTCTGAGTCCACATGAAACATGAATGCCGCACAGCTGCCTGCAACACCACAGGGAAAGAGAGAGAGAGAGAGAGAGAGAGAGAGAGAGAGAGAGAGAGTCTCTCTAAATTCTCAGCTGAATCCTTTGCTCTCATTTACAGGATGGGAGATTTACCAGCATAATTATCACCTTGTTGAAATTCAAACAGTCAGAACCATCTAGGGGTGCAGATGAGAAGAAACGATGCATGCAGGCGATGCATATGACCGTGATGAGACAGAATAGTTTATCTATGGAAAACTACTCACTATAGTCCTTGAGGGCCATACAGTACACCATCCATGCCTCAGTTCAAGGTAGACTTCCTTTGTCTGACATCAGTAATTAACCACCACCCCCCTGCTACACAGCCTATGTAAATCACATGCCTAGCTACAGTAAATACATACAAAAAACATGTGACCTTCAGGGGGAGAGGGGCGGATAAGTCTGAGTTATGCAGTCTGAGTTCGTGTTTCATCAAGGCTTCTCCCATTCAACCCATTAAAGCAACTATGACACAGTTTAGTGATGCTCTTTCCTCTCTCTCTCTCTCTCTCTCTCTCTCTCTCTCTCTCTCTCTCTCTCTCTCTCTCTCTCTCTCTCTCTGGGCCCTATTTCCACAGCCAATAGGGCATGGTCTGAAGATATTGCGCAGGGGAGTTTTGGGCGTGTCCAATCCACTTTCATTAATATCATGGTGGAAAACTGGTCTAAGCACTGCCCCCTAAAGGGGTTGCCCTTCGCCTATGCGTTTTTGGCAAAGCATTCAATAAACCAATCAGAGAGCCAGTTTTCATTCCCTTTAGGAGCCAGGTCTGCTCTCAACTTAGTGAAACTTATTGCTATTATAGGGGTGGATTTCACAGGGCACAGACAGGAAGACTGCTCTGCAGAGGAAAAACAGTTCTGCTCTAGCATGAGCTTAAATGTCAAGAGCAGATCATCATTGGGCATCAGAACATGGTCTTCAGTATCATGCAATCTAACGCCAGGTAACATGTGTTCAGTTCAGTCTACAAAAATGTCACAAATATGTTCTTGCCAAAGTTATGATTTTAACTGAACTGAAAAGCATGCACTGTTAAAGACGGAGGCGATGCCTACCCAACTATCTTACTATGTTGAAGATAGAGGTAATGCCTTCTCAACAGTGTCGCTATGTTAAAGATAGAGGCAATGCCTACCCAGCAATCTCACTGTGTTAAAGATAGTGGCAATGCCTTCTCAACAATCTCACTATGGTAAAGATAGAGGCAATTCCTACCCAATTATTTTACTATGTTAAAGATATAGGCAATGCCTTCTCAATGCCTACCCAACTATCTTGCTACGTTAAAGATAGATAGAGGCAATGCCTTCTGAACAATCTCACTATGTTAAAAATAGAGGCAATGCCTTCTGAACAATCTCACTATGTTAAAGATAGAGGCAATGCCTTCTGAACAATCTCACTATGTTAAAGATAGAGGCAATGCCTTTTCACTATGTTACACAGCGACAATGCCTACTTGCAATGCCTTCTCATTCATATCACTTCCTTAATGATAGAGGCAATGCCTACCCAACTATTTTACTATGTTAAAGGTAGAGGCAAAGCCTTCTCAACAGTCTCACTATGTTAAAGATAGAGGCAGTGTCTTCTCGATGCCTACCCAACTGTCCGACTATGGTAAAGATAGAGATAATTCCTTTTCACTGTGTTAATGACAGAGGAAATGCCTACTTAACAATCCTGATATGTTAAAGATGGAGGCAATGCCTTCTCATTCATATCACTAAGTTAATGATAGAGGCAATGCCTACTCAACTATTTTACTATGTTAAAGGTAGAGGCAATGCCTTCTGAACAATCTCATTATGTTAAAGATAGAGTCAATGTCTTCTGACCAGTCTCACTATGTTAAAGATAGAGGCAGTGTCTTCTCGATGCCTACCCAACTGTCTTACTATGGTAAAGATAAAGACAATTCCTTTTCACTGTGTTAAAGGAGAACTTCGGTGTAAAATGGAAATTGGCATGTTAAAACATCATACCAAGTTGGTATGTTTACTGAGGAGCAAAATTGAGTTAGCCTGTTGCATTCAGAACTTAACTATTTTTTACCGTTTGTCCCAGAAGGCTAACAATGGAAGTGGTAGGTGCCCTCAGACGAAGCATGAAGATTACGCTATTATTAAACCATTAAAACAGCTCGAATAAACTCCACACTCCATCAGTAGCACAACAAAGGCCACAACATTCAAAACGAGGCACTGAGAACTTTGTAAGTGTACACAACATTTATTAATAAAACACTTTTGACAGGCAGTACCTTGCTGTAGTTTCTCGTCGCCGTCGTGATAAAAAGTCCGCACGAGTAGATTGACGAACACGAACCAGCAGGAAGAATAGGAGGAGAGGTACAATCGACTTGTTTGGACTTTCATTGTGGCGGCGACGAGAAACAATTGCAAACTACTGCATGTAAGAACAGTTTAAAAAAAAAAAACATTGTGTACATTTACAAAGTTCTCAGTGCCTTGTTTTGAATGCCAGGGCCTTTGTTGTACTACCGATGCAGTGTGGAGTTTCTTCGAGCTGTTTTAATGGTTTGATAATAGCGTAATCTTCATGCTCCGTCTGAGGGCACCTACCACTTCCATTGTTAGCCTTCTGGGACAAACGGTAAAAACTAGTTGTTCTGAATGCAACAGGCTAACTCAATTTTGCTCCTCAGTACACATACCAATCGGTATGATGTTTTAACATGCCAATTTTCATTTTACACCAAAGTTCTCCTTTAATGACAGAGGAAATGCCTACTTAACAATCCTGCTATGTTAAAGATGGAGGCAATGCCTTCTCATTCATCTCACTATGTTAATGATAGAGGCAATGCCTTTTCTAAAAACTCACTATGTTAATGATAAAGGCAATGCCTTTCCATCAATCTCACTATGGTAAAGGCAGAGGCAATGATTTCTCAACAATCTCACTATGTTAAAGATACATGCAATGTCTGCCCACCCAACAATCTCACTATGCTAAAAGCCTGGCATATGGTGCAATCAGCTAGATCTCTAATGGACTAGTATTGTCCCCTAAAAAAAAAGCCCTCTCAAGAGCGATCGCTTAATCAGGAAGTTCTGTGAACATAGCTAAAAATATGAGCAATATGAACATGAACATTAACATGTGTGTCTTTGACGTATACTAATTTTTCTGCTTTTTATGATGCGGATGAAGGATCAGCCTTACACATGCACACTCATAACAGAGTAGCTTTTAATTTTCAGAAAATCCCTTGATGAGAACTCAAGGGTAGGCCATGGACTCATTAAAGCTCCATTGTAGGATGTTTTATCACATTTTATGTAGCTGCTGAAACCATATTCTTAAACTTTTTACATTTCCAGACACCTTGGATCAGCTTGAGTTTTATAACCTGGTGCAAATTATGCAGCTAAATTGTGCTCGACTCACTGTTTAAAAGCAGTAGGTGGACCAGCTCATCAAATCTATCACTCAGCTATTTGATGCGGCATTTCTCGATCTGGGTCAGTGATTGCCTAATGGCTTGCCTACACTTGCATCAGCAATTCTGTTCTGTGGATTACTCAGCATTTACCTGCATGATCTGGTTCACATGCGTGGTAAGTGGAGTCTGGTTTAAGAAAGGTAGATATCACACACAGAAGCTGAATAGTTTCTGAAATCTGTATTTAATTAAAGTGGCAAAACAATGTAGTCCATACCAAAACAGGAAACAAATGTTTTGGGTCTAGTCAATCATCAGCGATTCCAGTCTGAATAAACAAAAAAACTCTGAAACTGATGATGGGGTAGACCCAAATAATTTCCTGTTTTTGTATGGCCTAGTTTCACCACTTTAATTAAGTACAGATTTCTGAAACTACTCAGCTGCTGTGTGTGATCTCCACCTTCCCTAAATCTCAACTGTTTTTTTGGAGTTATGCAGCAGAGGGAACACTGTAATAAGATGAAAGTGTAGACACAGAGGCAATGCAGAAATTTTCCATACCGCACAAATTTTCCATGGCTCACAACCTGAATGCATGGCCTGTCTGCATGAGGACATGTGGAGGAAATCATGTGGATAATTTGGTGCAATCCCTTTCCACAGACATGTACCAAGGCCTTTTTTGTAGAATGATGTGTGAAAAGTTCATCAACAGTTGCTGCTTTTGTAGGTCCTGGCTGGCAGGTCTCGGGGCATTGTGCACCTCCCTCTGTAGAGGAAGATCTTGGCCTGAACTCACCCTGAACATAAAGTATG
>CM050208.1:15812500-15817500 GCA_027475355.1 Coilia nasus
TCTATACGTCTTCTATAGGCGACCAAGGTTGGATTTATGTGTCTTTGTTTGTATGTATGTGAATCGATATATATGTGTGTGTGTATGAGTGTGTGTATGTGTCTGTGTGTGTGCATAAGTGTGAGTGTGTGCATGTGTGTGTGTGTATGTGCATGCATGTGCATGTGCATGTGCTTGTGTGTAAGCATGTGTATGTGTGTGTGTGTGTGTGTGTGTGTGTGTGTGTGTGTGTGTGTGTGTATGTACATGTGCCGGTCAGCTCGCGTGTGCAGGGACAGAGGGTCAGGTCGTCCTGTGCAGGTGGAGGTGTGAGAATGAGGCTAACATGAAGAATGGCTCAGCGTGCTTCTGTGCCCAGCTCTCTTCTTTCCCTCGCTGCCATCGAACATCAGCGCACTCATTTTGTTAGGATCAGCTTGTTATAGCCTTCCGGGCTCTAGCTCTTTCTGCAAGCCCCTGCTCTCCTGCTGTTTGTCGACCACAGACAGAGGGAACTTGGGAAGTTACGGAGCACGGGTTTACTTGCTAAAGTGGGTTTGGTATGGGATGCCAAGTGTAACACACCTTATTTTATGGACGAAAATCGTGCTACGAAATGGATAAAATGATCACGAAATTGCAAAACACCATGACGCCTTTTGTCCACGGAATGCATAAGTCAGTAAGCATTGTGTCCACGAAATGATGAAGAGAGCACGTCATTTTGTGGACAAAATACAAAGCAGGTTATTAATTACGTGCACGAAATTTACTGCTGACTTTTCCTTTCGTGGACATAAGGCTGGATTCACTTCTCACTTTTGTGGACAAAATACATATGATTTTCATGCACATAATTAATAATCTGCTTTGTATTTTGTCCATGAAATGGCATGCTCTTTTCATTATTTTGTTGACACAATGCTAACTGATTTACGCATTCTGTGGACAAAAGGCGTAATGGTGTTGTACGATTTTGGCATTAGTAATACATTCATAAAAGGTTATGAACAATTTATGTTGTCTTGTAATGGTTTATACAGGTCTGTTGAGTTTTTATATAAGCCTGTGCAACAAGTATCAGAATGCATTGTAAAACCACTTAACCTCTTAATAGTGACAATGATTATCTCATTTGGGTAAAAGAAGCTTTGTAATGGATTGTGATCCTCCAAGCTGCAAGGTTCATACAATTGTATCATAATATTTCTATAAACCTATATCAAACACTGTAAAGATTTATTAATGGTTTATTGCTTTAATCAGTGTCTTTATAATGTTTAATAGATACTGGATTCAGAGAAAGTGTTGTACTGTGTACTGTAAAATGCATGTAGAATTAATAGCAAATGCAAATAAAAAGGCATTTTACATTCAACATACTCGTATGCAGAGTGCAGCAGTCAGAAAAACAGAAGGACAGAAGGGTAGAGAGAAAGAACAGTCAAGGGCTGAATGATTTTACTCCCTCTATCTGATAACGACACTTAATTTGTTATTTACCCATTTTTTAGAGAGTAAAAGGTGACCCCATCTTGGGTATGAGAATGGGACAGAGCAGGCAACATATGAGATGCATGTGTGTTTCTGTGTGTGTGTGTGTGTGTGTGTGTGTGTCTGTGTGTGTGAGTGTGTGTCTGTGTGGGAGAGCAAGATCACCTTCACGAATGAGTTCACCGTGCAGAAAAGATAGAGAGCTTACTCCGCAGAGAATGGTAATGAAAATGCAAGTGAAATGCAAGTAAAAGTATATTGCCATGAACTTTCAAGACAGACATCCACAAACTGATAATATCTCCAGCTATAAATATTCCTCGTGTCCTGTGTCAGAGTTCAAATGTATAAATAACCGTGTGAAATGCTTTCCCAAATGCTGCCATCTCTCAGGACCCTGTGATTTGGAAGGGGTCATTTCTGGCAGCCTGGCCATATGTTAGCGGGCGGCTAGTGCTTAATTAGTAAATTATGAGGTTGAGGAACACTGACCGGTGATGGATTGGGCTGGCCGATACAGCGGGGGAGAAGTCCCAGAGCACATTAACTAGTGTCTGGTAAAAAAGGTGTGGTAATGTGCCAGGCTTCCTGCTAATATATCGTATTAGTATTAATGAACATTTTAATTACGCTCTGCAGCCACAACCGCCTGTTCGGCAGGAACTCCAACAAAAGTATAAAAAGATGTGATAAATCAGTGCCATGAGCAAGTTGTTCTGTTCATCACTTCTGGCTCCTTGCAGGAAGAAATAAATTAAACTGATTAAGGTGGCTGTGAGCATGTTGCTGATGATGGCAGTGCTGGTTGGTCAGTCAAAATTTTAGTGCTGGCCCCAGTGCAGTTGTTACATAAACTGCTGTGTGTGGCACTACTGCGGAATAGTTGAAAGCGAAATGCAAAAGCTTTGCTTTTATATATTTTTTTTTTTTTTTTCTCAAATCAACTATTTTGTCAAGCAGGGTGTTGTGGATAGCATTTTCACAGGCAATGATAAAATAATTTCATTAAATGCTAACGAAATGCTCTAGCCTCAAAACCTCTGATTTTGGCTTGTTGAAGACAAAAAAAACGAGCTCTGACAGCAGTCACGTTTTCATCTGTTTGGGTAAGTCCAGTGTCCTCCAAACAGACTCACAAAAAGTACTCAGCATCCCAGAACAAAAGTGCCTGGAGCTTCATTGGTAGGAGCTGTAAAATTTTATGAGGAGCAGAACGATGATCATACGGTAATTTATGGTCTAGAACTATGACATGAAAATGGATATTAGATAGGTCTCGCACAAGCATATGAACACAAGCATGCATATCCACAGATACAAACACACACACACACACACACACACACACACAAAAGCAAACACAGACTGGCCCCTTGTGTGTTTTCATATCTGGTTTGGAATAAATACAGAGTAGAGTGGAAATCGCTGACTCATGCATTCAGCACCTATGTCTGGAGAGGAACAAACGGGGGGGGGGGGGGGGGGGGCGTGGGGAGTGTGTGGAAAGGGAGGAGGGGGAGGAGAGATGGGGGACAGAGAGTTTCTCTGGAGAAGGCATTAACCCCACAAAACTATCTCGCCAAAGAATGGCCTACTTAGCACAGCTGTAATACATGTCTGCCATTCAGCCCAATGTCACAGTCACCTTCCTCTCCCGCTCCCCCCTCATCTCTCGTTCACTCTCTCTCTCTGCCTCTCTAGCCCCCTCCCTCCCTCCTTCCCACCCTCTCTTTCTCCCTCCATCTAACCATCAGCTGAATTATTCAATCTGCAGCGCACATAATCACACGACCCACACCTGCCCTCAAGATCGCCCTCTCCTCATCCGTCAGGCCCAACCGCTTCAGCACACAGTTACCAGAGAAGCAGGCAGGGCTGAGGAGCAAGGATGGAGGTGAGAGGCAGAAGGTGGAGAAAGAGGCAGAGAGACAGAGAGAGATAGAAGAAGGAAAAGACATGCATAGAGGCGATTAGTGGATAAACGCACGTGGAGAGAAGAGGAGAGAAACGAAGGATAAAGCGAAGCTACAAACTGTACCTTAGTGCTTTTTAACACGGGAACTTGAATAGGCTGACCTTGATTCTTCCTTGGCGGCACAAAGGAGAGAGCCCTAAAAGCTGCACAACACGTGGCGAGGAGGAGAGGGGCAGAGAACAGCGGTGACAGACCTTGAGGGACAAAGAACGTATCGAGGCAGGATGGAAGAGGCAGAAACAAAGTGGATATCGATGACCTTTACTGCGTTTAAGGACTGCACAGAAACACACACAGACACTCACACACAGAGACACACACTCTCCCTCACACACACACTGCAAAATAATTTAAAAATGTTGCTAGTCTGAACCTACCTTCCTGTCTATTTTCTGCTTTTCTTGCAGATGTACACTGTACTCGATGTCTCTCTACTGTCTTGTTCTTAGTCCTCACCCCCACATACAGATACATAAGCTTACAAACACATACTCTCATGCATGGACTCTTGAAACCCCACTCTAGCACACACAAAGATTCATACCTATGTGTACATGCTCTATTGTATCCATCTTAAAAATCTATCTATCTATTAACCTATCTATCTGTCTGTCTGTCTGTCTGTCTGTCTGTCTGTCTGCCTGCCTGCCTGCCTGCCTGCCTGCCTGCCTGCCTGCCTGCCTGCCTGCCTGCCTGCCTGTCTGTCTGTCTGTTTGTCTGTCTGTCTGCCTGCCTGTCTGTCTGTCTGTCTGTCTGTCTGTCTGTCCTTCATGTCCTTCATCACACATACCCCCCCCCCACACACACACACACACACACAAACCACATTACAATCTACTGTAATGCACTCAGCTTATAGCTCTACAAAGGGGGTGCAAACTGCTGTCTGTGTTTGAGCAGACAAAGCTGTTGTAGGAATGGGCTGGAACATGATGGTGCGGGCATTAGCCAAGGGTACGTGTGCTGGGCAGAGGTAGGGGCAGCAGCTCCACTCTTACACGCTCCATTGGCTCAGCCTCACGCCACATCACACCAATGACCATTTCACAAAACACCTCAAGGAATCATGGTGACAGAAGGCAAAACCTCCGCCGTCACACACACACACACACACACACACACACACACACACAAACACACACACACACAAACTGAAAATCCATATATGTATTGACATGAACACTTCATATGCATACTGTATACAGTCCCTGACAAAAGTCTTGTCCTTTATCTAAGTTGTAGGAACAACATATAAGAAATTGACTTGTAGTTGATCAATTTAAGTAAAAAATGTCTTGTATGAAAGGCAAATCCCTCTATATTATGCTTGTTAAACCAAAAGAAAGTTCTGTATCATTCATTGAGTTTTATTATTTGTTTAGAACAGAAAGGTCAGATTTAGCTTGGACATAAATCTTGTCATATACAAAAATAATGTGGAAATTATACATATACTTTATGTTGAAAACACAAACATGCTACAATAACATTAGAACATAAAATCATGGTACCTTGGAAAAAATAATTAATATTATGTATGACTTCCATGAGT
>CM050208.1:15822500-15850000 GCA_027475355.1 Coilia nasus
TCTTGCTTTGAGCTCATTGCAGTTCTTTTGCCCAGCGTGGCCTATGGAGATGAGTGGCTAGATATGCACGAGCGCTCTGATCTGCCTCTCTGTACTGCACAGGAGGGCCTCTGGTCAGTGGGAGCTGAGGGCCGCAGTTTGCCGGCTTAACGAGACTCACCGCTTTGCACCGCGGCAATGGGAAGAGGCGAGGAAAGGAGGTGGAGTTTCGTTTTAAGAGATGGATCGATTGATTTTTTCAAGAGCTTGTCAACGACACATTCACACTCAAACTCACTCACATACACACACCACACACACACACACATACACACACATACACACACACACACACACACACACACACACATACACAAACACACACACACACACACACACACACACACACAGACATACACACACACACACACACACGTGCGCACACACACAAATCAGAAAAAGAAATAGCCTACAGGAAGGGTATCACACACATACACAGCGGGGCCATGGGGAAACTCGGATGCAATGCACATCTGATGAACCTTTTGACAGACCGCGTTAGTCAGTCTCTGTGTAAGCTACTGCTCTTTCCTAGAGTGATGGAGTCTTGTTAAGGTCTGAGTTCTCTCTGTGGGACTCCTTACAGTGTTCAAGGGCTTCAGGTTGAAGACTTAGCTGATGTGCACATTGAATATTCTATTTCCACATTGTACTGGTATTTTCCTTATATCTTTCCCAGCAATATTTTTGGCCTCGCATAATTTAACACATGAAAATCAGATTTAATAAAGTGCTTTCATCATGTCAAATATTTAACCTATCTGCTGGGCTGGGGCACAGTGAGAAATTATTAAGGTGCTTTGTGGCCCTGCTGTTAAAAGATTATCATTTTATCTGAAAAGAGAGAAAAAAGGACGCATAAAAATTCAAACCCCTGAAAAAGCCATTTACAAGCAGCGGTAATGTAATTCCCACTCCGCCATGGGCGAGCCAGTGGAGCCACGCTCCTCTTCCCATCTCTCACGGCCCTTGTTCTGGCACAGGCGTTGGAATACATTATCCCTAATGAATATGACGTTTTCGCTTTTGTTCAACAAAAGGCGCCGCAAAAGAGCAGGAACAGTGGGGAGACACCTCTGAGATGTGCTCAGCCTCTGAGCGCTTGTTCGCCAAGCATCCCCTCTCTCTCTCTCTCTGTCTTTCTTTCTCTCCCTCTCTTTGTTTCACTCTATCTCCCTCTCTGGCACAGTTCTTCTGTCTTTTTTCCCTTTATTTCGCTCTTCCAGCTTCCAGTTTTGTCCACATGGCTGAATATCATCTATATTTGTCCTCCAGTCATCTTTTCGCCCCCCGCAACCCCCCCGCTGCCCTCTCTGTCTCACTGAGTAATTACGCCCGGCACAGTGGGGAGGGTCACCACTTCAAAAGTTCAATTTTGGACCAAGTCAGTCACTTTCAAGCCAAAGACTTACAGCTATAAGTTGAGATATTGCTTACATCCGGTCATGCAAGAGGCTAACGAGGACGTGTCTTCAGGGCTGCCAGCTTTAATATGCCTGGGAAAAGAAAGGCAAGAAAGAAAAAGAAAAGAAACAGCCCACTGGCCAACTCTCCATACTTCTGAGCGTTGTTCTTTGCCCTAGAGTGAGGCAGGCGGTGGTGAAAATGAATAAGCTGAGCCAGTGCGAGTCATCCATAGGCAGAAAGGAACCCTCCAGAAGTCAGCTCTCGCACCCCGCTCTAATTGATTCAGCCTTAAAAGAGACTCACTGTTGAAATTCACTGTGGCCTGCTGTTGTCAGTGACGCTCACCCCCTCCCCCCACCTCCCTTTCCACAAACACACACACACACACACACACTCACGCACACACACACGCACACACACACACAAATGTCCCCTTTTTCTGTGCATTCTATAAAGGAAACTGAGGACTGAGAGTAAGAGTTAGTGGTGATGCAGGAAAGGAAAGGGGCTGGTGGTGTGTGTGTGTGTGTGTGTGTGTGTGTGTGTGTGTGTGTGTGTGTGTGTTGGAGAGGGGGGGGGGGGGGGGGGTTAAAATGGCCGTGCCCACCCACCCTTCTCCATCTCCCTCGGGGGATGATCATCAGCAGCACAGTGGGGGAGTCCACCCTCTCCCACACGACACCAAATTAAACACAGGCGGGCGCGGCATCAAAAGCGCACTTAGGGCCGGGTAAATGTGCTATGACTGTCGTCTTTCGCTCCTCGCCCCCACCAGATTTAAAACGATTCTGAACAGCCACATCAAAATAACGGTTTAGAGGACATTTCAGATAGTTGCACAGCTGTGTGCATTTTTCTGTGTGTGTGTGTCTGCTCTTTCTCTCTGCATATGTGTAAGTATGTGTATGTGTGTGTGTGTGTTTCTCCTCCCTTCGCTAAGCTCCTCATCGAATGCTGCCACCTTTTAGTAGCATGCAGAAGGCACCATCAAGACTGCAAGGAGGGTAAGAGTCTTACCTAGCTTTCACATTACAGCGTCAACGCCGCGCTGCTAAACGCTCTGCCTGTGCTGAGTAAAACGCTTCCGTTGGGTGTATTCAATGATTGATGTAAACAGAGAGCCAACCGAAGTGTTTCCCGCCGTGCCCCCATGGCAGTATTTGATTGGTTGACCGCCTTTGCGTTGCGTCAAGAAGTTCAACTCCGCTCAGCTTCTTGACACTGATGAACGCGACACTAATGTGATCCCAGGATGCTTTGCAAGGCGTTGCACGCCTCTCACTGAAAATGACTGGTAGAATGTTATTAAGCATGGCGTTGATGCTACAATGTGAAACCACAGTTAAATTAGATGCATTTTGCGTTGAGTTCAACTTGTCTGCCATGTCACTGAAACATGCTAGCAGGCATACCATTACCACAATAACTAGAGACCTCACTTCAGCATGCTAGCAGGCAGACCATTACTACAATAACTAGAGACCTCACTTTAGCTAAGCCTTAAAAGAGAAGGGTGATTTTTTTTTACACGGTAGTGAATATGTCAAGAATGTGGAGACATTATCTGGTTGCATGGGCGGACTGGTAATAACAAGCTGCCTGAGAATTTGTTGTGAAGTGGCCCCAGTTTTTTATAAGCCGCATTTGAACTGAGATAGCATGTTTATCTATGATCATTGAATAACTAGTTAGGAGATTAATTAAAAGTTAATTTCCTTTTTCTTCTCCCATTTTTACAGAACTAGGCATTCACAGTCTCTGTAGGTTCTTGGGAAGACTTTTTCTCTAAACGTCACTTGTTGTGCCATCTAACATGAGAATCGTTGTTGTATTTTATTTATTAGATTCTAATAAATAAATTACAGGCACAGAGAGGCAATTAGTCAAGCTAGCTCCACTCCCTGGAGGTGTGCGGCGTATTGAAACACAGCAAAGCGGAAACATGTCAAATTAAAGTAGCATTGACTAGAAAGAGGTATAAAACCACTGAGTAGCATTAACTTTAGCATTAGCTTTATTGTGCAGACTATTACTCAATTCCCATTCATTAAAGTAGGACTTCTTACAGGACAATATTGACTAATTGGATACTGATGAGGTGTCCACAGAATTTCACAGACCAACTAGACCCAACAATAGGACAACAGACTCAGAACTCAGGAAAGATAGAATTATAAACCTTACGTGCTAAGTGTTCTCCCAAACAAATTACGTTAGAATAAGGTTTGTGGTCTGGTCAGGAAGGCTTAAATCTCTTCTCCCAAAGGTACACTTCCTACGTGCACCTTTGTAGTCCAATAGTCCAATGTTACCATAAAACACACACACACACACACACATATATATATATATATATATATATATATATATATATATATATATATATATATATATATATATATATATATATATATATATATATATATATATATATATAAGGATATTATACCTCTAAGATTCTACTTCGAGGTCACTTTATTTTTTTGTATCATAATGATAAATCCAACCTCATTATTTCTTGTTACTCCATTATAAATTCAGTATGAATGTCTTTACCCAGTTTGTGTCACTAGCATAACATATCCTACTGCTCCACACTCACTCACATATGCTGCTGTTGTGCTTCTCACTCCTTCTTAATGCTTCTCATTTCCACCTGTGCAGCAGCTGCCTTAAAAAGTACAGAAAGGACAGCTATTTTACCCAATAAACAAGATTTATTTTTCCCTCAGAAAACCTTTTGAGCACTCCAGAACATGGTTGTTTTTTTACTGTCAATATTTTCAAAAATCAGCCACTCAAGGTTTGGATACTGAAGAACCTTTACTACTCTAACAGGTTTCATCAGCTGCGTCACTTTAGGTAAAATGGCCTATTGCATATGTGTCTAGGCTGCCGGCTTAGGAAAGTGGGGAAGATACGCAATGGCCTGCATCATCGCAAAGCCAGCCCACTGGGGGACATTTCCAAACTTGTTGATGGACAGTCTGTTCCTGTATTGTTGCAGATAACTGTGCCAGGTCTGTGATGGAAACAATGGCAAACAGGAGCAGAAGGGGTGAAGGTTGATTTAATCTGTAAAAGGTGGCCAACCCTTTAAAAGCTACACTATTACATTAATTTTGCATTCCAAGAGTACCTATATCCAGCAAGGCTGAATTTGAAGACCACCACTGCTGACAGATCCTATAAGCTGGTAGTGATGGAAGATGTAGCAGTGACAAAGGGGCTCAAATGGACTTTGAACAGGGGTTACTAATGTGTGCGGCCTCTTTTTAATGTCATCTCAGGTGTGACACAGGTGCATGGTCTCCAGTAAACATCACCCTTTAGCCCATGCAACCACTTTCATATCACAGGATGGACTCGCAACATTACCTTTCTCCTGGAGCAACAAAGAGGCAGCCATGGAAACACTTTGCAGATGGCCTTTTGAAGTTACACAGAGGACAGCTCTATATAATTCCAATTTTAATCTATACATTTAAGTAATGTGAATGAAAAACACATCTGAAATGACAGTGCATCTAGGCTACAGTCGACTTTCCCCAACATCCCTGAAGTCCAGTGACAACAATAGCAGTTATCATGTACATTTACTTATGACTCACTGATTTGATGACATTTGTTTGATTGATGTAGCTGTAGATACAGTTTTTGCCCAAAGGCTAATGCATGGACAGGCACATTTTATTAGGAGAGGCATAAATCAGGCTCAGTTTTATACCATATTGTGCTAAAATCCCATTGAAAAGCATATGTAAATAAGCACAAGCAATGTGATGAAAACACATCTATGTTTGCACTGTTCGTTGTAGATAACAGCATCAGAACAGCATGAAAAGCCAATGAACGCTAAAAGGAAAGTTTCAGTGTTTATTTTTTGGCTCCCTGTAACTCCCTTTGAAATTTAATCAAAGAAGCAATAAACTCTATTAGACTGCAAAATCCATCAGATCATAAAATGTCAGACATTTGTGGTATGAAAGAGCTAACACAGATAGGGGTAGGGGTAATTCAGCGAGGGGTAATACAGTCACACATCTGACTGATCTGAGGAAGACACAAGCAATTTTGTTGGGGCCTAGACATTGAAACATCTTCACAAGGTAATCAGCTGACTTTAGGTCACCTTCCAGCAGAGTTCCAGCAAAGCTGATATCCTTCAGAACACAGTTCTTCATGTGCAAAATTATTTTACGTGAATGTGTTTCAAGTAACTTAGGGTTTGTGTGAGAGATGAGGGTGGAGTGGGGACAGGCAGGGTGGGGGTGGTGTGCTGGATTGTCTCTCTGGCACAGAACTTGTTTCCACACAGGCCACCGGCTCCATCTCCCGTCTCAATCAGGCGCTTTTAATTTCCCAGCTAATTAGCTGCCCTCTGCAATCCTCCGGCACGTGGCTCAACGGCTTGGCCGTCTAATAGGACCGGGGTGGGTGACCCTCACGCGCACAGCAGATGAGGTCGGCCCGTGGGCCAGGGCCCCTGGATTAGCTGACTCATATCTCTGCGATGGGGATAGAAATCGCTGCATATACTGTCAGCTCGGATTTTCAACTTTTGTTTTCGGAGGGAAAGAGCCGAAAGAGACAGAGAGAAGTGTGCCTTGAATGCTAACTAGGGCAGTATGTGTAACTGCTATCAGATGTGTGTTCATTAGGAGGCTGTGGATTCAGGGTCACGTCTTAAAGTGCATGCTAATCAGAGGTGCTCATGTGCACAATGGTTAGCCCAAGGGTCATATTTCATATTTATATTATACATTACATTTCATTCAACATAATGATAATTAGGTAGCATAAATAACTACGAAAACTGACAAGCTAATATTAATTGGCTCAGACTTCATATCTCAAAAATATAATCGAGTGCTTTAAGAAATTACTTAAGCACATGCATACCAGCATTGACTCAGAATCGTACAGAGAGTGTGACAGCACCCTCAGGAAATAGTCACGAAGCTATAACCAACTGCTTTCAAATTATGAGTATTTCAATGCTTCACAACACATGAATGATTATGCCATGATCGAGTTTTAATCTATTTATTGTGAAGTCACTCTATTAGGAGAGCTTGCTGATCCTTAGCAATCTGTTTATCTCTCAGCATACAGCTAATAACATTAATGCTGTGGATAATAACACTTTTAAGACAGCAGTTGTCAGGCTGCAGTGTGCGCAGTTGAGACATGTCATTTTATGCATCGCTAAATGGACAAAAATGAGTGAATGAATGATAAATTAAACCACAACATGACAGCTGATTGAAGAACGCTCTCGTAAATATTACTAATGCCTGCTTTGATGGCATATTTTGAAAGAAAAAAAAATGTGCACACCAATATTTATTATCCACAAGTGTAACATGACCAAGTAAGAGCCAGTAGGCTAACTGGTCAACGTAAAGTAGGTGTGTTTTATTGAAACCATGGCAAATTACTGCAATGTATGAAACACTAATGGTTATTTATTCCATTGTAGTTTTAGCAAAGATAATTTTTAGTTGGAGGATACAGTGATACAGTGCATATGAATTCTAGAGAAATTGTATAGATTCTTACGTCCCAGCTTCACATCAGGGAAATAAATATGATGATGTTTTTGGAAGTCTTTTATTAGCAAAATGGAGCCTCAAGGGGAGAGGAATTGGTGGAGGACCCCATTACCTATTGATTCCAGTAAGCATAATGGAATCCCAACTGGGGAGAATTACAACAGATACACATTGTCATAATATGCAATGTCAGATGGGCACAAGCTTTCTACAAGGGGGCATCATTCCAGTATGATTTTAGCTTTGGTCAAACCAGAAAATAATGAGAGGGTTGAAACAATGTAGAACATTTCCTGATGTTTTTTATTTTTATTTTTTTAAATAAACATTCTTGGTCAGTCAAGGCGTTGTTAAATTAGGAAATAACCTTATCGGTAATTAATTGTCATGACTCATCATATAGTTTATTATAAGATCCCAGACTTCCTAGCCAGTGACCTTTAACAAATTAATTTAACATTTAAGATGTTTGAGGTTTCAGCTTAATTATCTTCTACAGCATTGTCATCATATCTGAAAGAATTCATTATGAAAATCCTGTGATTAAGACTTTAATGAGTTTGTTTTCTAATTCACATAATGCTTCCACAAAGCATATGTTTTGCATTCCTGATTCCAAATTGGCACATGGCCCATGTTAAAATGGAGTTGTTCAAAGAACAAAAAACAAATACTCTTTGGTATACCACTAAAACCAGTGTGTAATGATATGGGAACAAGCAGACCGTTATTCACCACTGACAGTGCAAAAGCACACTAGAATGACCACAGACTGAAAAAAGTGACAGACAATAACAGAGAATACTGGAGTGGCAGTGGCTGGTCACATGAACAGAAGGCCCCTGTCTGAATCTCATCAATGTGACCAGTCATGAAATCTGTCTTTTCCACTCTACACTCTCTTTCCTCTTCCATACCCCTGCGTCAATGTCACAACACCATTTGCATTGAGGCCTCAGCTTCATGCAGATCTCTCACGCAGTCAGACAGAGGACATGCCCTTTGAGTAAACAAGGAGTTTCATTCACTCTCTCCTTCTTTCTCTCTCTTTTTCTCTTTCTGTCTCTTTCTCTCTGTTTCTATTCCATATAAGCTTTAACCATAGACATTTACAGGCATGGAAAGGTCAGCGCAAAGGTTATGGATGTGGTTAGTGTTCTTTCTTATGAAAACAAACACTTGAAAGTGTACTGCTTTGACAGGTTTCACATGGTGCATTGTCTTAAATAACAACCAAAAAAAATCACTGAATTTTCCCACTGCAAGCCACAATAACCGCAAAGATTCAATTTGATCTGAAATGCAATCCTCTCCAATAAACTGCATTATGAGTGGAACAACATATCAGATTACCTCACCGCATCAAAGTAGCCCAACTCTCCTGCCTTTGATTTGAAAGAAAAAACACACTTATTGAGACAAACACTGTGATAGTGGTTCAAATATTTATCTGAGGCTAGAAAGCCCAGCGCTGGCTCTCTCGCCCTCTTTCTCACTCTGAGGACATCGGACTCCATCTTCTGCCTAATGCTGCACTGGGCGCTTCAGGGGTCTCTGTGCTGAGATGCCTCCGGAGTGACTGATAACAGACTCTGGCTAAATCAAACAGCCCCCCGATAACGAGACCCTCAGCTCACCGCCGGCTATCTCCTTGAAAATGATGGGTAATTGAAGCAGCTTGGGATTGGCTGAAGTACACAACTCAACCCAGACACACAGGGGCTGTTGCAGTGCTGCTGCAGAGAGGAGATCAGGGTCTATCTGTTCATTAGACAGAAACTGACGCAAGTCTGCAGAAAAAAAACACTGTGTTTTCTCTACTATTTTTTTTTTCTTTTTTCAATGCAAGCATCCTTCCTTCATTAGCTGCAACGATCTCTGACAACTAGTATTCACTCATGCATGTGGAAAGTATTTGGTGCTGTATGGCAGATGAAGTACAGAGGACAATACACAAGGCTGGAAGAATTATCTGGAACCACTGCAAGAATGTACTCTACAAAACCTTTAATGTAGTTTTGGACATTATAAAGTTCTTTTGACCTCTTGAGAATGGCCAAAATAAAGTGTTTGTTATAAAGCTTTACAGCAGATTGTGTGAATTCACCAGACGTTATCAAGAGGTTATAGAAGCTTTAGAATGCACTGCATCATCTAAAGTTGTACAGACTTATGCATTAAAATAATATGTTTATATAACAGTATTGTAATATCTTAGGAGTGCAGCCATGACTATGTATAAATAGTTGTGAATACTTACGTCAGTCATTATAAAGCTTCCTAAATACATTGTAACCTTTTATGAATGAGTTTATAGTGTCTTATGAACACTGGGTTCATAGAAAGTGTGTCCTCTTTAACTACCTGCACGGCTCTGTCAATGACACGCGTCAATGGTCAATGTCAATAAGTGCCGCTGACAATTGCCTGTAACATGATCAGGCTCATCAGTCATTTGGAAAGGCCTGATAAGTGTTTCATGTCTTTGTGAGCAGAGACAAAGTACTCCATGCATGTGCATGAAATGTTCAGGGGAAATGCTTCCAAGCAGACATAATCCTGACACAAACATACCAGTTTAACAGTTAGATTTCACAATATGTGGTGTCAATTAAAAGATCCCTGCCAGCATGTTGCATTCTATGTTGCTGTTGTACATACCAGACTGTAGTTTAATAGTGTCATTCAGCTGTTTTTTTTTTAAATGTCCTTCCATAATGTAATTAAGCTCACACACAAATGCAACATCAAGGAAGCGTTATGAATTCACATATAAATGGTTATAAAGTATCCATAATATCACATAATGATTCATGATCCTAGTAAATATTTTTACCTAGTAATTGTGCCCACTGCACCCACAATGTCTTGCAATGTTGTAACATAAGCTCTTACAGCTTGAAGGATAGAGGAAGGATTTCACCTCTTTATAACGATGGGTATGACATGTTTGCTGGATGTCAAAGGCTGTTCACAGACCAATTGCTCTGTTGGGAGCTTAATGGGATTCCATACTAGGTTTCACGATAAAAGCTGTGTAGGTCTCATAATGTTTCATGAGTGTAGTCATGTCTATTTACAAACAGACCCAAGTTAGTGGCTATAAAGCAGTCTTTACAACCATTTATCAAGATATTGGGGTGTCCTTTCACATTTTAAGCTATATGAAAGAATTTAATTTCGAGACCACCCAGGAGTCATAATATTAGTTATTATGTTCCATTAGGGCTGCCTTTTAGTACACAGCCCACGGAATCATCCCAACTTTCTCCCATCTTTCAATACCCATTAGGGTGGTCGCAAAATAGTTTTTAAGAGCTGTGGCCCTTTCTTAACAAGGAATAGCTAAAGTGTAGCATGTACGTATTTGTCTGTCCCTCAGAATCAGACCCATGTACTGGGCAGATTTAAAGCATGTTTATTAGTGAGTGCGAACCATGTCTCTTTATACCCTCAGCAGCACGATTCCTGCACATTTTACGAAATTGCCAGGGCAACCATAAAGAGCCTTGATTATTCATTTTTAATGCATAAACAAACCAGCACACGAACAAAACAGAAGAAAACAAGGACTAAACAAAAGTGTGAAAAAGAAGATCATTTTTTGGACCTTTTTTGTTGTTGGTCCCTTCTGTGTCCGAGCACAAATTGCAGTGCTGTAAATCCTAATCGTGCGCTCTGTGTGGCTGGAAATGGTCGCTCTGAGACTTCCAGGGAGGCAATAGAGCTGGGGAAAGTGCACACACAGACGTCCCATTAGCCTCCCCTAGTCCCATGGCCCTGGCAGCAGTACAATCAAACCAGCAATAAACAGCGTGGATGGAACAGAACGACTCACTCTATGACCTGCCCGTCCCTTCCCCCTCACCCCCACTACCCCCCATCCTCCCATCTTCACATCCTCAGCATCCCCCCAACCCACATCCACCCAACAGCCCTCTGTCTCACACACACACACCCACCCACCTACTCACTGTCGTCCATTCGTGCACAGTGAATATTTCCCCTGACCGCCAAAATTAGCATTTAAATGGTAAACAGACAGCGAGCTGAGGTTTCTGTGGGCCGAGGCCGATTTCTCTCATCCATGCGTGTCTTGTTTTGAGACGGCGGGAGAACGCCACGCTGGGGTCTGGATTGAGGTGAGGTGCGGGGCTAACATCAAACGGATCGCCTCGGAAATAGATTAGCGGTGGAGCAGCCGGTCAAACAACACAATTTGCCTGGTGAGGATAACCCGAACTAATGAGGGTCAGCTCACATGGGAATCAAATATGGCTGGATTTTTTTTAGACATTCACGGCCACGTACTGGCATTAGCTTTGTGCGTAGCCTTTACAGCCAGTACCAGTGGGACCTGGTAATTACTTGATCAGTTGACGTCATTGATTAGATATTGGGGTCAGTCGACTGGTTTTCGCTCAAACTTTCGCCTTTCGGCAAATCCAAAGTGAGCCTCTCTCCCATCCACTGATGTAGCACTATATTGAAAAAAGTATGAACGTCAGAGTGAAAATCGAGGCCTAGACTAGACATTATGAGTCATAGGTCTGGCTAAAAATATGTAGTTTATCTTCTTCATTCTGATTTATTTGCCAATAAGAGAGGTGGTTTATGCTGTAGTACAAATTGCAAAAATAACGTAATCAGCCATTTTGCATTCAAGGCATGTCTTAGGGTTTGGCAGTATCACCAGACAACCTTTCATTATGATTTATATGAAATAACAGAGCTATCTAACTGAAAAAAAAAAACCTTATCTTCCACAGACAGATTGAAGGCAAGATTAGACTGCGATAATGTCCACAAAATATAAAAATAAACGTATTAGAAAGGTTAGCAGATAACCATTCACAGTATGCATTGTTTTAGGTATCATTTTAGGTAACCCTCAGAGATTCAGAAACACAGGAGAAGCAGCACACAAGACACACCATCTCCCACACTCTTCAGGAGAACAGCAGCACCATGTTCTAGCACACAGGTCACTCCCTGACTCATTCATTTCTTTATTTAGGTCCTCCTATAGTTTTATGATGTAAGAGGTTTAAGTGGAGAGGGCAGGATAACAAAAGTCATTTGTAAATGATCTTGTCAGGCTTAAGTCTGGGCCATTCACTGCAGTGGCTGCTGCGGCAACCTGCAACACAGAATCCTTTGCCGGAGGCATGGATGTATGCATGCTGCTAATCCACTTAGGAGACCTTACTTGCAAATGAAAGATGTGGGCACAGGAAGCAGCGAAGGCTCCGCTACTGCTCGAGGCAGCCATTTTGAGAGAAGGCAGTCTTTAGACAGAGGGAGAGAAATGAAACACTGATGCCTCAAGCTGAATGGTTATTAAAAATGGTAATAAAATAGAAATAATAAAGCAATAATGATGCTGAAATTAGACATGACATTTTGATCAAGATGACGATGAAAAGGTGAACACATGTACAGCCTCACAAGCACACACGTGTACTAATCTCTTTACTCATGTGATCTTTCTTTCTGTTTTTCTCTCTTTCTTTCTTTCTTTCTTTCTTTCTTTCTTTCTTTCTTTCTTTCTTTCTTTCTTTCTTTCTTTCTTCTTTTTCTCTCGCTTTCTCTCTCTCACTTGCTCTTTCTCTTGCTCTCTCTCTCTCGTGCTCTTTCTCTGACACACACAGACACAAGCACATGCTGCATAATGATTCCCCAAGCACACCTGCACACACAGGACCTGAGCTGACTCCTAGTCTGTGTTGCAGAGTTTGCTGTGGTGGTGCCAAATGTAAAGATAAGACTGCCAGAACCCATAATCCAGACAGCCCCAGACAGGTCCGTACCCTGCTTTTGACTGTGTTCAGATCAGTGTTTCTAACCGAAGACAGCCGCTTTCCCAGTTTCTGACTGCTCTCACCGCAGCAGCAGCACCATCACCACCACCACCACCACCACTGCTCCACCTCCCCCAGTGCTCCTCCACTGCTGAGCTGGTGCAGACCCTGTGGAGGGGAGCTCTGCACTGCTCCCATTCTGCCTATCAGAATAACTCTCAGAGAGGAACATGTACAGGCATATGCGAACACAAACATCCCCATACACGCAAACACACACACATGCACACCAGATGCACACACACACACACACACATACACACAGGTGGGCGCTTATGCATATGCATGGTTTGAAACATACTCGCACACCAGCACAATCCCATGTGTTTTGCATGCGCGCATGCACACACACACACACACACACACACACACACACACACACACACACACACACACACACACACACACACACACACACACACACACACACACAATCTGCCACATGAGCTCCACAAAACACTCATTAACACTGCCTCCCCATCACCAAAAACTCAGAGCATTTACATGCGAAACACCTACATGTGAGACAACAGATTTGCACCTTCTTAACTTCACACATGCATCCACTCACACATTCACAAAGGCAAACACATGTGCTCTCACACACACATAACAGACACACACACATACACACACATAGCAGACACAAAGGTGTGTCCTCCCATAAACCTCCATAGGCACTGATCTCAGGCCAGAGCCCTGCCACCTTATTACAAAGTGAGCTTACATGTGATGTGACACATTTGCAGCTTCACCTTTCCCCTTTTCTGCCAACTCTGCCACATACCCCACACATGCACACACACACACACATATGCCCTGACACACACACACACACACACACACACACACATGCACACACATGCACACACAGATGAATACACACACAAGTGTCCACACACACAAAAACACACACACACTCACATATGCACACATGCACACACACACAGAGAAGTGTGCCCACACACACACACACACACACACAGATGAACACACTCACACACACACACACACACTCACACAGATGAACACACTCACACACAAGTGTGCCCACCCACACACACACACATATGCACACACACATGAACACACTCACACACAAGTGTGCCCACCCACACACACACACACACACACACACACCCACACACACACCCACACACACACACACACACACACACACCCACACAAAACACGCACACACACACATGCACACACACATGAACACCCATACACACACACAAAGAGTGTAAAAGCGCTAGCGGGGAAGTGGACAGGAGAGGTGACCCAGATGACGGCGGAAAGGCGGAGGGGAGGAGCAGAGGAAGGAAAAAGAAATGGAGGGAGGGAGGGAGGGAGGAGGAGAGAGAGAGAGAGAGATAAGAGGTGTTAACATCTCTAGTGGGATTGCCATGTCCTACACCACTCTGACCGACAAATCTTTACATTGCTATCCCTCCCTCTTTTCACCTGGTCTTTCTTCTTCTTTCTGTCTGTCTCTCCTCTCTCCTCCTCTCTGCCACCTGCCATCTGTAATTTACAGGTTTATGTAGCTCTTCAGCTACCTACAGCAGCATGCACACACAGGATGGGGGTAATCCAACCGTGACCCTTGGCTGGCCTCAGGTTACTGGAGAGGTGGATGGAGGACAAGTACGGTCAGGGGGCGTGGCCAGAAATCATAAAATTGGTGGGCCCAGAAAAAAATGAGGTGGGCCTAGCCTAAAGCACATAGGTTACTGTTATGACTTAAACAGTCAATCAAACAAATAGAGCCTTCTGATTGGGTGAGCCTGATTGACAAGTGGGTCGGGGGCACTGGACCAGCCTAGCCCACCCGTGGCTACACCTATGAGTATGGCCAACACTCTTAAGGGCCACAAGCCTTCAGAATGACCTTCTCATTCACATCTCTGTTTGCCATGCATACACTATATGATTTCAGACCAATTCTGACTTGATTTCAGAGTCACTCAACTGATTTTACAGTTTTTTGGGTTACCAGTGGGTTACAAAGACTGATCTTGACCCTTGACCCTCTGGCCGGGTCAGCCGGCTGTACGGTTGGATGAGTTTCTGATAAGTCCAAAATGCTGGTCAGCCATTGCCAGGATCACCCACAGATGGAGGAGAGCCACAAGCTGTTTTTCTTTTCCAAAAGTCTATGCCATGTTTTAGTCACTGCACCTGCGCCAAAATCACAGGCAAAATAATTGTGTCTGTCTGGGAACACTTATCACTGCTCAGGTCTACAAGGGTCGATGGGCTTGTTTTATATGTGTAGTGTGAGCAGCTAGGGCATAGCTTGATGACCGAACCTCAGAGTGTGATCACATAAATTGTAAGCTTTGGCTTAACGCTATGGATAATTTACCAGTACAGTGTGAGGTGTAATATAACAAGGGGATTTCTAAAATTGTCCCTTAAGCATCGGAGACCTCTAACACGCCATGAGCCGGGCGTGTAGTGCAGTGGAGTGTGGGATGGGTCTGTTGGGATTAAGTCTTCTATGTCGTGGAGCGCATCAGACCATGCAGATCCATCCATGTCCACACTACAAAACACACCCATCCAGATGCATTGGGCTGATGAAAAGTGTACGTCTGTGGAAATAACCATGGCAGAATATGTTTGTCTTTTGCAATTATGAACACATCGCCTGCACCATTTGTTTAGGCAGTCAGCTGCTGTCAGCTGCAGTGATGTCAATACCATGATGAGAGGATAGTGTGAAATGTGTCAAAATATTTTCTGCCACTTGTGCTTGGCGAAAGGGCCAGTGAAATCATTATGTATGTCTCTTCTGTATAGTTACATTACATGAACTCTGCGCATCAACCTCAGTTTAATTAACTGAATTATTATTATTATTATTATTATTATTATTATTATTATTACTACTACTACTACTACTACTAATAATAATAATAATAATAATAATAATACATGACTAAATCCACATTACAGAACACCATTTCTAGGGTTAAGCTTTAAACTATTTATTTTACTATTTATATTCTTAAACTTGGAGAAAACAGTCAAACCTCTTCTAAGGTAACCTCCTGTTCTTTCAGCCCTAATTAGGCTGTAGACTTTGCAGTCTGCACATCTCACTAGATCGTCTTCCACTGACATTAGTGCGCATTGCAGCAGATAAGAAACCTGACCTGTGTAGTTAAACAGACAATCAGGCCTATGAAACATTTCTCAGTAAAGGAGCTTTGATCACGTGTATATGGGCTTGGGCTGAATGTCTGATGGTTTGCGATTCATTATTTAAACACTCACTTCTCCATGCTATTCTGCCCACTTCAGTGCTCAGTGCCTTATAGCCGTGTTTACACATTTTATTTTCTCTCTTTGTGGCTTTCACTTAAAGCATGCATCCTTTTGTACGCATTACAATTTGATGCAATATGACCTAAACATCGACTGGAAAACAATGCCCATTAGACCATACTATGTTGATGGTATTGCAATCCTTTCCATTTCTTCCCTAATAGCATTTTTTTTTTGTCTTTTTTGCCCTGAACAAAAACAATACAACAATAGCACATTACCTTCAGTTCACATCCACCTATTTTAGCTAGCTAATGATTTTCTTTACAGCTATACTCAACCCTCTATATCAGAGCAATGTTTTGACAATAGTTTCTGCCGTGTAAGGGGACATTTTTATCACTTAAAATAAAGGGTGTTCAAAAGTCATGCAAGCATACTGTAAGTGGCTTATGGGGATAATGCATTGTACTGGAAAGCATTCAGGCTTGGCTACCTTTTGTAGAAGTAATATAGCTAGGTCAAAGTTAAATGCTCATACAAGATTAATAAACTTTACAGACACACTGCATTATATATAGTATAGAACAATGCCTCTGGTATCCAGGTGTTTAGTTTAATGCTTTTTAAAAAGGTGTATTGAGCTCTTCCCAGACTGCTGTCTAGTTTCGTTTAGAGATATTGTGAGCCCTAAGCAAATATGGTAATTTTAAAAACTGTCCTCCCTTACACATCTCACAGATCTGTAGTCTACTTTGGCAAACTCTTACGCATTGTTCATTCCCATTTTTAAAACACTGCCCAAAGTTTGTATCTTGCAGCACTGAAAAGTGCAGGATTCTTAGTGTGAAACACACACACACACACACACACACACACACACACACACACACACACACACACACACACACACACACGCACACACGCACACACACACACACACACACACACACACACACACACACACACGCACGCACGCACGCACACACACACACACACACTGCATTCTCTCTCTCTCTCTCTCACACACACTCTATTTCCTTCTGCATCATCCTGAGAGCCAGGGCCAGGGCGAAAGGAAGGGAGGAGGCCTGCTGATTGAAATATTAATACTGCATCATCACAGGGAAGAACCCCAAACACTGGAGGCATTTCCACTTTCCTCAGCAAACACAGGCGCGCTCAAGATCCCAGCCAGCTTCCTCGCCCTCCCTCCCTCCCTGCCTGCCTGCCTGCCTGCCATCCAGACATCCCCACGCCCCACAGCCATGGGCTGCTTCAGAGCAGGTGTTACGTAAGGGGAGGCAGCACTGCATTGTGGGTAGCCGATAGTGCGACGGCCCTCAAGGGGAATGGTGGATTGGGGTGAGAGTGAGTAAGGACGACGCCAGATGAAGGGAGAACAGAGAGAGAGATGGAGATAGAGAGAGAGAGAGGGAGAGAGAGAGAGAGGGAAGGAGAGAGAGAGAGGCAGAGAGAGAGAGGATGGCATGCATATCAAAGGGATAGAGTGAACAAGAGAGATGGGGAGTACAGAGATGTAGGCTTAGAAATAAAGAGAAAGTTATATGCATCTGAGTGAACAATAGACTGATAGAGATAACAGAAAAAAAGAGACAGACGAAAAAAGGCAGAGTTCAAGGAAGAGTAAGAAAAAAGAGACAAAGGGATGAAGGGAAAGTACAAAAAATGGAGCAATGAAGAATGGCGTAAACGAGAGAGCAGCAGAGAAAGCAAGGACAAAGCAAAATGTAAACACGTGAAGGTGAAAAAGAAATGAGGGAGATGGTGATGAAAAAGTGTAACCACCCTCCGAGTTCATCCCTCTGCTGTCAAAGTCAGGGACACCTGTCCGCTTGACAGACAAAAATGTTACAAATGACAGGAAGGACACAGAAAAGGTTTTCACCAGACTCCATTTTACGGAATAGTGGAACTAGAGTACATTGGAGTGGTAAACTTGCATGAGAATAGGCGTAATCTGATGCCATAAGATTAGTAAATGAACTCATCATATTCGTAGAGAGTATATAAGCTAGCAGCACAGTGCAATGGCATTAGCCTGGTAAACCAGCCCCTCATACTTCATTTCATTTTGTACAGAGGGTCTGGAGCGGAGGCCGTGAGAAGCGATTTCTTCCTGGAGGTGTGGTTGTCATGTATGCAATTAGCCTACCTACGCACTACAATTCAAATGTAGCACACAAAGTCAACATCACGGCTCACGAACACACCCTCTGTTCGCAGATTGGATAGGAGTTGCTCAGTCGTCTTACATGCTCCTCAACAGATGCTGGTCCAGACCCTCTGTACAAAATGAAATGAAGTACAAGGGGCGGGTTTACCAGGCTACAATGGCATGGCAAACATTGAGTTACAGTATGTACATGGATCATAGTGACTATTTGCTTTTAGTAAAGAGTGAAGCATCAGTTAAACTGAATGTGAGGTTAGAAAAACAAATTAAAAAAACAGGTTGGATGCCAATTACACCAAATTAGACTTCACCAGGTAAAACTGAATGCATGGAGAGGATATAAGACAAACACATTCAAATTACATAATGAGTGAGATGAAGAAATGATATGCATAAAGTGGAGAAGTGGGGAGGGGGGGGGGGGGTGCTGAAAGCAACCAGGCTCTATGTGGGTGGCAGACTAGAAGGAAAGGAAGTGACACAGTATAGAGACAAAAGGATCATGGAGACATTAGGGATCTTGATGTCTTAAGAAGGCTGGTAGCATAGACAAATAACCTCCTGTTTCCACACATCACCACAAACCAGTCCAAAAGCACTGCCTGGTGTCCCAGGACAGTGCCTCTCCACCGCACCAACCCCCTACTGATTCCACAGAGCTATCTAGGCCACAGGTGTCATGGAGGTGATTAATATGCTGAACTAAACTGAAGCTCTGGTCAAATGCATATCAATGGGAGGCACTTCAAACTGTAATACAATGTATGACCAGACCACTACCCATGTGTAAAAAAAACTCAATTTAAGGTTAAACTTAAATGTGCTACATTTACATACATTTACAGTTAGTTTACTTTAGGTCAAACTCTGTGTCTCGGTCTTTAAGAGTGTTCGACCTCTTCAACGCAGGAAGCACTGGCAAGTTGAATCCCTCACCGTAGGTGATGTGACCTATTTACCCAGATGTGTGAAGCCCTGAAGTGAGCGTGTGCTGCTGTAAACAGTGGAAGTCTTGCATAGTACGGACACAAGAGAAAACTTACGAGATATCCCACCTCTTTGTCCATCCACTCTGACATTGGAGACGGGAGTGTCCGTTCTGTGGATATGATCCTTTTTCATGAGCACACGCCACTTGAAACTCAACATTGCCTCAGGAGCTGGGTAACTAACGTTTTTGTATTTTCTTCCCACTTCCTCCAGCCCTGCTACTGTACTTTCTCGCTCACTCCTTCGTTTGTATCAAAGCCGTGTAACAGCCTTTGTGCCCACACGGAGGTCTGTTGCGGGGAATTTGCGAATGTCTCAATCCTCTGGGCCCTCCTGTGCCGGTGCCAGCTCGCGTTTCCTCTCTGCAGATTTGCGCACTCTTGCATCAGCGCCTCTCCTGATGCCCAGAAGGCCCCGCGTGCTCCCAGGGTGCTGCCACAAACCATGCCCCACAATTACACTTGCACAATTACAGTAAGCGCCTTCCAAATCAGGTCAACTCTCTCTCTCTCACAGAGAAAATAGGAGAGACAGAGAGATAGAGAGTGAGAGAGAGTGAGAGAGAGAGACAGAGAGAGATAGCGAGAGAGAGACAGAGAGAGAGAGAGAGAGAGAGAGACAGAGAGACAGAGAGAGAGTAAATTACTTTCTATTATGCTGTGGATGCAGGTTGTGTTTTTGTACTTGTTGTGTGTCTGTGTCCCTATAGGCATTTTCAGAGAGGGCAGATGCAAGGTGTTTTACTTCTTTACATTATGTGATGGTTTATTTACATGGTCATGAATTAGTTCTGAATTAGAGTCTAAATGAGGTCATTGTAGAGATGAACACAACTTAGAGCCAAGAAGAGCTAAAAAAAAAAAACAGGTTCTTAAAAAAGGCCATCTTTAAAAGGACACAGAAATGCCTCTCAAAGAAAGTATAAGTTTCGCAGATGGTGTGCTTGGCAATGTGGAGCAACCACCCCTTTAATCCATACTGGAGTCCCTCTTTAGTTTTTTTTTATTATTTCTGTGTTTGCTTACATAAGGCTGTATCCTCACCCTCGCTGAGGGGTCAGGATCACTTCTCCTCCCCCTCCCTCTGAGAGCTACCAAAAGCATGAGGGGGAGAACCACAGAGACAGAGACAGATAAAGAGAGAAAGACAGAGAAAAAGAGACAGACAGAGAGACAGAAACAGAGAGCAATAGAGAGAGAGCGAGAGAGAGAGAGAGAGAGAGGAACAGAGAGAGAGAACACTGCAGCAAGTAACAGAGTTAGCAGTCAGAGTAGTCAGAGTATCAAGAGAGGGACAGCAAAGAGAAAGTGTCTGTAGATACAGAGAGAACAAGACAGACAGAAAAAGAACAAAAGGCAACAGCTAGGGAGTTAAAAAAAAAGTATCGGAGTATGAACATGAGGGTGAAAAGACTGACAAAGGGAAAGCGGGATGGAGGAGGACAGGGAGATTTGATAAAGGCGGGTGCGTCTTCAGGAGACTGGGAGCTGCTATTCTCCAGTTCCTTGTGGCCCTGATCTGTGTTGTGCCGGCGGCCGTATCGTGTCAGGTGCCCCTGACACATAATCCTTCAGCAGAGCCAGGTGTTGTGACGGGTGCGCGGGAGCCGCATCTCTGCCCGCGCACCCCGAGATGAGCAGACTTCAATCTGACTTTGGATGAGTCACAGCGCACGCTTGTCTGAGATTGAGTTTTCACCTGTGAATCCCATCTCATGTTAATGTTTCATTTCTTTCCCTCTCTCTTTCCATCTATTTTCTCTCTCTCTCTCTCCCCTTCTCTCTTTCTCTCTCTCTTTTTCTCTCTCTTCCATTCCTCTAAGATCGTGACTGAACTGACAAAGGGACTTGTCTAGGGAAGTTGCTGATGATTTGCAGGCATGTTGGTTGCCGGGGTAACAGTTCTAAAGTTGCGCGTAAGGGATGGCAGTCCTCTGCACTGCAGCAGGGAACACGTGTCGTCACAGGGCAGGAGAACACGACGCCAGCCACACAACACAACACAACACCATGCTTCAGTCACTGCACTGTTTCCTGTCTGGGATCCACTCTGTGTGACTCACTGCCAAACGTACTTGGTCTCAAGGCAACTGCGTATCTTTTCGCAGGGAGGAAGCGGTGGGGGCATACTGCACTGAGAAAAGGAGGTCACTCCTTCAGATAGTATTGAAATCTTCTCTAAGACTCCTAATAAAACCTTATTGAGAGCCTACTTGGAAAACCCTCTTTAGATTTTTAACATTCATGAGTAGACTGTTTGAGTCCTTGTAGTGATTCCTTGTATGAAGAAACACTTTCTTTAGGTGCTGAAGATGCTCCTTGGTAACATTTTTACAAATGAACAGGTTTTGCTGAAAATGAGTGATTCATTCAATTCCACTTTTTGGATTGCTTTCAGCATGTGTGCTATAGCCGTAGATTGTGTGAGAGCAACAGTGACTATGGTGGAATGAACTAATCTCAGTACAGATCAGCTGTGCTGTTTCAGGTTTAACCTTTGGTGAATTGCATCTGGAAGAGGGCTCTTACCATGGCAACAGTAGAAGGTGAGGATTGGAGGAGGAAAAAAAAAAACAACAAGACTGAGAGAGGCTTAGAAAGGAAGATAACGCAAAGGAGGGTGAGTAAGAGACAGTAAGAGGATGAAAGAAAGAACGAAAAAGAGAACCAGATAAAATTATGGCTGGAATACTGAGAACAAACACAGGTGGGACCTTCGGCATTAAAACCTTTGAAGGACTTTGAGTACTTCCTGCACCTGACCTTTACTGGCCAGCCAGCCCTCGGGCAGCTAAAATGAATGGACTCATATGTTGGCATCGGGAGTATCACACTTTCGCTTACATGACACAAAGCGTTCTGGCTGCCTGCCAGCAAGACTCCACGCACAACCTTGGGAGTACGAAATGCTGAGACTTAAAACCTCCGGCCAAAGGTGCTGAGGAGCAACTGCAAAGCAGAGTTCTGAGCATCACAGTTTCAGCCAGGTGCTCAGCTCACAAGAAAAAAACAGTTCAGATTGAAGAGAAAACCAGCATCTCTTTTTAAAAACAACATCCTGGGACTTTATTTTTTTGTTTTTGTATTTCACTAGCAACCTTCCAGCATTGAAGTGTTTGATTGGCATTGACAGTTAATCTTGCCCTCACCTTTTTTTGTTGACCTTATCTGTTGTAGGGCTTGTTTCACCAGTATGTAGGCCACTGTGAATGCCCTGCCACAGCTATGTGGAAAGCACAGTGCTGAACGGAGGGAGAGAATCAGTGATGGATTAGTGTAAAGATCTGTGTGAGAAAAAGCGCAACTAAATGCACTCTTTAAGGCATTTATTTCTTATAATCACTGATAGCTCTTGACCTAGGACTTCTTCACGGTGTGGCAGGAAATGAAGGCAAAATGTAGGGGCCAGTGCACCTAAAACTGATAAGATACAAGTCCACAGCCAGTCAAAACAACTTTCATGCTGCCAAGATAAGAGAAATTCATGGTATCAATGGACAACACTTGTGTGTGTGTTTTATGCCTTTCACTTTTTTTCTCTGTCCTGCTCCACCAGCTGCATTTGTAAATATCAGGGAGGCAGGCAAGCAGCAAGACTTATATTCCACAGCCCAGTGGCAGTGTTTCACAAGAGAGCAAGCCTGCCACTGACACTGTAGTCTCATTTCCATCAGGGTAACTGGTGCTTAACATGGCACCATTTTCCTCCAGGAGAATAATGGGGTTTTCGACCAGGCTAGATCAATAAAGAGGAGCGCAGGCTTTGTCCTCCCCTTGAGAGCAAAGGGCACCATTCACCTTTGAGGTTACACAGAACCCATTCAAGCGTCACAAATGTAAAGACGTATGAAAAAAAGTTAACTGTCACAAGTTTGCTTGGGAGTACATACGAACCATTTGGGCAGGCAAACTTTACCCAGATTCTAACCTAGAATGGCAAATATATTTCAAAACTTTACATTTAGCTGACACTGTCACACAAAACCTACAGCGCAACTGATACTATGTAGAAAATAATATATGTTATGAATTGCTTATATTTACAGTAATATGCTCTTTTCTAATATTAATGTTACATTCCATTAGTTATCGCCCCTGAAGTAATTGAAACTTAGTTTACTTTTCATAGGAAATGACTTGTTTTCTTGCAAGTATTTGTTGGTGAAAAAGTTATATTATAGTCAACCCAGTTGTATAGAGCCTCAGAAAGAGCATAGTAGTGATTTTAAGCCTCTGTTTTCCCCAGCAATACTCTTGCTTTCCCTCTGGATAGCTTTGATTTTGTGAGGGGATGCAAAATTTGCAAGGAAATGCAAAGGCATTGCAAAGAAACACAAAACTATTGCATGGAAAAGCAAAAAAATAAAAAGTAATTATAACAGAGGAAACTTTGCAAGTTTCAGTATTTAGAATTAGTGATATGTATCAGGTCAATTAGAATTTGGAGGGGTTCTGAGATTGAGCTGTTCAGTTTCTTATCAGAAGTTTTTTTTGTAGATTTATTAAAGTCATATTTTCCCAAATGTTAATTAGGTCTGTACTGATATGCTTTAGGATTCCTTCTGTCTGATGCCTTGGATACTAGCTAGCCATTTGCTGGTGTGTTTTGTCTGCAGTTGTAAACTACAGCTGTAAATGCAAACAGACCTCTGTTTTGAACCTTCTGCAATGTTGTTTAAGACACCAGCCTGTATGGACTCTGAAAAAACTGGCAAAGTCGCATTTGGAAGAACAGATTGCGTTTTAAAGGCTCATTGTTTCATCTTGATTGCCTGCTAGAAGAAGAGCTTAGCCTCTAGTGACTCTATGCTGCTCTCTGTGCATCTTGGCAGCACTGAACCTAAGTTGGTTTGCGCCAGAAAGCTTTATGTATTTAGCTGCAGTGTCTCATCCACAAAGGTGAGTACGATAACTGGCTGAGTCATTTTTCATTTAGTTTGCATTGGACTGTTTTCAACATTGAATATTCTGTGAGTTGTGCGTTTCTTCTCATTGGGCCCAACGTCTTGTGAGCAACCTCTAAGCAGCAGGAAAGAGTTTTGGGGTAAAACTAATGAGCTAATATACAAAACCTATGAAAAACACCAAACCAATGGTAATAGTGCAGATAGAAGTGTTAACCTGAATTCCAGGTACACATGGTCCAGACGTTAGTTAGCATTTTGGTCAAAATAACCAATATTCATTCATTTGATTAGCTTTGCACAGACTGGGACAAACCCAAATGTGTTCCAGTGTATGGAGGGCTTGATTTTTGCTTTAACATCATTCATTAGCCACATTTATGCACATCTACATGAAATTTAATTATGTTAATTACTAAGATTTTTAAAAGTAATGTACCCCACCAAAAAATGTCCAACTCATTGTACAATATTACATATTGTTGATCTTACAGAGAGGTTCCAGCTATCATTCCAGCACGAATTTGAGCGGGGCTGGGGGCAATAGGTGGGTAGAGACAACCCAACAATCACATACCACCAAAATTGTTATGTGACATTTGTTTTAACAATTTTTCTGTGTTCATTACACCTTTAAAACATAATATTTAAAAGACTTTGATTTTCTGTAGTGGTATTATGAAGCACTGCCTATGCAGTATGTCAGATATTCCTAGTTCTTCTTTGTACATTTTCATCACTGTGTGTACTAAGATGATGACGTATTTAGAATTAACAACATTTTTGCCTAGACAGATATTTTACAATACACACTAATTCACATGCACGTGCACACATCTACAGCACTGTGCTACCTTGATTTCATCTGTTTTTGGGGCTATACAGACATTTTTACCGATGATACTGCTGTAGTAATTCCGTAGTTCTGGCACTGCACTTACAGTATTTGCTGCAGTTTCATTTTACTCTTAATTGACATCAAATTGCTAAGTACTCAATGATAAAAGCTGGCTAGCTACTAAAAATGAGACTAATGCTTGTATTTTAATTGTAACAAAGACAATTTGTTATACTATATATAAAGTGTTTATAGTCATTTTAACAGGCTAATGGGCACATATTGTGCACTAAGTGGAGTCCACTTGTAAAAGGGATGTTAAACTGAATATAATGATATGCTATACCACGGTCTTGTCATTGTAGCCCTATTCTATTTGCATCAGAGCCTTATGTGCATAGGAAAGCAAGCTGAAAATATCCTAATGGTGAAAAAAGGAAGATGTATCTTGCCTGAATGATTGTGCAGAAAGAAATGTAGTTGTATATGGTCCATCTATGGGAAATGAGAGGGTAATGTCTATCTTTGTGAGAAAAAAATTATTAGTTTGCTCATGATGGCAGAGAAAGGAAAAAACATTTCAGTTGAAAACATCATCTGGAGTCTTCAACCAGTTTAGTCTGCTAAATAGGGGGAAAAAGTCGATGCATCAGCAATGCGGAGTCACACAGCAAAACAAGTCCTGACCCAATTTAAAGAGGGAGCATTAAAATTGTCAATGACCTGGTGGTATCATGTGAAACAGACACTAATGAAGGCAGAAGGATAGAAGCTCCTTCTCAGTGAAGGCAATTTAGACTCTGTTCGCATCAATGACATAAGGAAACTCGAAACTGCTAGGCTTTGTTTTTCTCTTGGAGGAACCCGCTTGAGAGGGAAAAAAAAAAGAAATAAGATGTGAAAGCTTACTGCCAGCTCTACACTGGAAAAAAAAGGAAAAGGGTGCCAAACAAATGCAGAGGATATGTGAATCATTCATGAAGACACAGATCATAATACACTCTCAGTCTCTACAACTATTCCAATTGAGAGACCTGTGAGGCATAGAGACAGGCAAGCTGATAAGTATTCTCAAGACAAAGCGCAGGATGGTGAGACCGCCATGTTCCTGCTGGACAAGTTGTGCCGCAAGTCTGTCCTTCAAATCAGCTGCCAACTGGAGTGCTTTGACGAGGACTCTATTTTGAGTAGAGCGGAGTCTTTTTTTATGTAGGCAGGTGTGTTGTTTGCAGCAAAAGCCGTGGGCTGCACATTGCTTGATTTGCGTGAAGAGCTTACACGGCCCTGATTATAAAACATCTGTATCCTCAGACGAATTTTAGGTGTGAATTCTAGTCTAGTGGAAATTGCAGAAAGGGGCCAAAATGAGGGTGTCTGTGACGAGGCTCAGGCTCCAGGCACCACTTTCTTTTCAAGGTCATGCCCCCACTTTACATGTCAGCCTACACATGAGCTACTGTGTGCATATGTGATCTACGCATGAAGAATATCACGATCATAGCGGGGAGCCTGGGAGAATGAAATCAGTGTCTGTAGGATTAGAAGTGTCGGTTGAGGGAAACCATTTGGGATCCCAGCAGGTAAGACGGGAAGGATATGCTTTTATCGCAGCTGGGTAAAGGGCAGAGGTCAAAGGTGAATTGAAAAGTTACCAGCGGGTGTGAGACGGATTCACCCAATTACACAAGTGGGGGTTCTCTCCAGCAGGCGTCCCTCCACCGTGCTGCCCTGTGACCTACAGTTCACCCCCCCCCCCCCCCCCCCCCCCACCACAAACCCCACCCCCCGTGTCCGCCTCCGCACGTAATTAAATTAATCCATCTCAAATTAATTACGTCGAAGCGCTGACCACTGCACAAACCAGTCTCCAAGTGGCACGACCTTGACTGCGTTCATGTGAGGTGCCCCGTTGGCATGGTTACCGTTCGCAGCCCGGAGGCTCTCCACGGTGCAGCGGACAAAGAATCATGGAGGCAGCAAACTTTACACATCAACGCGGCCACTCTAGCCCTAGGTGTCATTGCAATTACTGTGGATCAGTACGCAGCGGCACGCAGATACATTAGCAGTGGGAAAGCTCGGGATTATCACACTGCACCATTAAAACAGCACTCCAAAGGCCACGGCTTGGTTATTTTATCTCCTTCCTTGTGGTAATTTCGCCTGCTTTCACGAACCCGTGCCGCATTTGATCTTCAGACAGCATCTCTTTAGGGAGTGCACTAACCACAGTCTGTTTTGGGTACAGATGCAGTCCATCTCTCTCACTCATCCCATCTCTCTCTCTCACTCTCTGTAGAGCACCATACATTCCATCTGGGTTGTTTTTTCTTCTTCTTTTTCCCATCCATTGCACCACACTGTGATTTGAGTCGTTCAGGCTGCATCAACTGTGGCTTCTTCAGAGCCATCTATCATGCCCTCAGATCTCATA
>CM050208.1:15855000-15860000 GCA_027475355.1 Coilia nasus
TTATACGGCATTACAGTGCTTACTGGGACCATCAGTGAGGCTCCGCTACACTATTCTCTACAGCGTGACTGCATCAGTAGAGATACCTGTATTAATAACCTGCGGTCAGCCATAATCATCACTGGTTTAGAAGCTCGAAGACGCTGTCCTTACAGGAAGGAAGAGGTATAACCTTTCTGCGTGCAATCCTTCTTGAGCACAGAGGCACTTAAGGATCCTTAGAGAGAAATCCCTTCCAAATGAAGGGCAAGTTTAATTGCTTGTGAAGCATTTTAAATTCAGATGTGTGTTGTTGTGCAATGTTTTCCTTTGCTAATGTCTGGAGGCTGGAAAAAAAAGAATAGAACCAAATGCCTGAGATAAATTGGATAAAAACGGAATGTGAAACACCCCCACGCTTACCACACCACCAGCATCACCCCAACCACCACCAGCAGCACACAGTCTAAAAGGACTGTCAGCAAAAATAAACCAGGTCATGCGCAGAAGTCATAAGAATGGATTACTGTAGCTCCAGAGTCAGCCGATCACAATCAATACTTTTGAAAGTGTGGTGCTGTGGAAAGAAAATCCGCGTTTGATGCTTTATAAGGAAGATAGACAGAAGGATAACAAAAAAAAGAAAGGTGGTATACCTCTCTCTCACTCTCTCTCTCTCTTTCTCTCTCTCTCTCTCTCTCTCTCTCTCATTCTCTCGCTCTCTCTCTCAGCTTAAGCACATTTCTGGGTTTATTTCTGCATGTGTGACTATTTATGGAAATTTGTGTGGTGTGTTGATTTATGTGTACATACATGTAATATGGTTTGTGTGTATGTGTGGGTGTTTGAGATGCATGCATAAGTATCCCTGTTTGTTTTCCATATTTTGGTTTGCCTCTGTGCACAGGGGATTGTTTGTGTGATCCTTGTGTTTGTGTTTTCTGATGTATGTGTGTTCCACGTGCATGTACGTGTGTGTGTGTGTGTGTGTGTGTGTGTGTGTGAAATCTGTGTGTGGGTTTGTGTGTACAGTAATCTGTGTTTGTGTGTTGCGTTTGCGTGTTTGGGGGCTGATAAGCAGTGAGTGATGCATGGGCAGAAATGAGCAAGTGTGCGTGCATGTGTGTGTGTGTGTGTGTGTGTTTGTGTGTGTGTGTGTGTGTGTGCGCGTGCGCCTGTGTGTGTCCTCCCTGCCAGCAGCCGGTGTCACAGGAGGGGTTGGTATCCCACTGCCCTACACCTCACAGGCAGCAGACAGCTCCCAGTGACACCCGCTCCACTTTACAGCCCTGTCTGTCTCTCAGATGTCTCCATTTGCAGCAGGCACGGGGGTAAGCCTCAGCAGCCCACCGGCAGATAATGGTCCTCCATTTTGCGCAGAACATGCACGAACACACATGAGTCGTTTCCGCATGTGTGGAAAAACACCAGCCAAATCACTATGCAAGCGATTAGAAAATAATCCTGCTATGCATTGTTAACAGGATTTGAAACTGATTTGTGTTTGTCTTAGTATAGTCGTCAGACATGATGTATTCAGTGGAGTCCATCTAAAATTATCCTAAAAGGACTTAGTAAGACTTAGTAATGGTGCTTTGTTAGCCGGTTCAGAGAGAGGTGGTGAAAATATGCGTAAGCTTTGGTCAACGGCTAGCTTACCAGAGCTGTGCATTACATCAGTCATTTAATTGCTAAACAATTAAATCGGTCATTAATTACCAAGCAATTAAATGCCAACTGGTACTGTTTGTTGTGCACTCTGTAATGATGATGCATTGCTCTCTGTGGTTGGTTGGGAGTTGCCCATATCCACCCAACCAGCTGATGCCACACGGACCTTTAACTGCCAGAGTGCATCGCAGAGAGGAAGTCACTGGGTAGCTGTAGCTGGGGGCCGTCGAGAAGAGGGTGAGATCCATGTGCTGCTCCAGGGACTTTGAAAAGTCCCAGTTCCACGCAGGGTGCCAGGGGTGGGTGTCTGTGTGTCTGTGTGTGTGTGTGTGTGTGTGTGTGTGTGTGTGTGTGTGTGTGTGTGTGTGTGTGTGTGTGTGTGTGTGTGTGTTTGTGGCGGTCAGTGGCCTGTGAGGTCAGAGCTGGTGGGAAGGGTAGTCTGCTGTCTCACACCAGGCTGGAGCACCCCTCGGGTCCCATGGTTGTTGGCAGCACTGAGGGGGCGATGTTTTCAGTGTGTGTGTGTGTGTGTGTGTGTGTGTGTGTGTGTGTGTGTGTGTATTTATTTCTGTCAGTGCACGTTTGTGTATGTGGTCTGACAAAAGGGTGGCCCTGGGGTAACGTGTCAAACATGCTGTCACATGACATCCACCAGCACTTAGGAAAGACCAGCTATGGTCATAAGCAACAGCAGGGCAGCATATAACTACATGCACTGTCACACACAAATGCATACACTCTCAAACCCACGTACACACCAAACCCCTTATGCATCGTAGGGCCTGGAGAAATGTTTTGAATATATTCACTGTGAATTGTGTAACCGTTCTTTGTGTTTTTACAGCACACGTTGGTGTGTGCGTGTGTGTGTGTATGTTGTGTGTATGCACACACACACACTCACACATCCTGTGCACAGGGGACACCCAAGAGAGAGCAACCCCCCATAACACACACAAACACACACACACACACACACACACACACACACACACACACACACACACACACACACACAACCCCCCCCCCCCCCCTCCAGGCAAGATGAAAGATGGAAAAGTCATAGAGAGCTAAAATAAGATTAATAGCAGGGCGCTCGGAGAAACCTACCAGCGTCTCCATGGTAAACAAGCCCGAAACAATAATAAAGCGTCGGGGGATGGCCAATCCCCACGCCTGCTTATTCACATAGCTCCCCTAACAGGGATCAATGATCCAAACCAGCTGAGCAGAGCCAAGTTTGACTGGAAACTGTCAAAGCATCAGAGCCAAAGTGAACTTTATTCAATTCCGCCGAGGAGCCCCCAAAAAGAATGGATACGTAAATAAATAAATAAATAAATAAACGAATAAGGCACCTCAGGACATTACAAATGTCAACATGACGTAAAATCGAAGACAAATTTGTAACGCCAGGCGTATAACATATATGATTTTGTTATATTTTGTGGGTTTTTTTTCCAAGGCACTGCCATGTCAATACTTGATAGATGATCCAGGGTTTCTATTTCGATTTTTTCCCCTCTTTTTTATTTAGGGGCAACTCCACAGCAGCAAGCCTCTGTGGCCAGTGGGTTTGTCTGCTGCAGCACCGCTTGGGCTAAGTTCCTCCTCCTGCGTTCTTATTCCACCCATCTAAGTCCTGATTGAAACATCAGGATGGGGCCACTCCTGAATACACACACACACACACACACACACACACACACACACACACACACACACACACACACACACACACACACACACACATTGCTCATCTCTGCTGCTGCTCTATGACAATCAGCACCACAGCACATCCGCTCCAGGACAAACACTAGCTAGTTAGAGGAAGGAGAAGCAAGCCAGCTCCTTAGGCTGCTTCGAAAAGCCATCTATCATAGTGGCAAGTTTATTTATTTATTTGTGCACTTATTTATTTATTTTATTTTCATTTATTTTACAACAATTAATTAAACAGGGATCACAAAACAGAGGATTTACGTCAAAGAGTGTCTCGTTCAGAAACCCACAGTGACTCTCCAAAAGCGCTGTACAGGGGCATGATGCCGGATTGGGACACTGAGTCATTGTTACCAAAGAAAAGGAAGAAAAAGGCAGCTGAGGATAAGACTTACGCACAGACACATACTGTCATGTCCGAACAGACTTTGTGTATGTTTCACTGCACAAGCTTCCCCCCATATGTGCACTGCAGCTGTGCAGCAGAGAACATATAGTCCTGTACACTTAGACTCAGAGGAGCAATCGACCCGAGTTCACGCTATTCCATAGAAGTGCGGTAATGGTTAAACATGCAGCTCTCTCTCTCTCTCTCTCTCTCTCTCTCACACACTCTTTTGCTTGCTCTCTCTCTCTCTTTCTCTCTCTCTCTCTCTTTCTTTCTTTCCCTTTCTCCCTCTATTTTTTCTATCTCTCCGTCTTTCTCTCCCTTTCTCCCTCTATTTTTTTTCTCTGTCTTTCTCTCCCTTTCTCCCTCTATTTTTCCGCCTCTCCCCCACCCCCCTTTTTCCTTTAGTAAACTGACCTGACTGTGATCCCATTCTAATTTGGTTTTAAAAAACGAGGTGCACTTGCATTATTGATCCGCCTGAGTCGCTTGCCCTTGTAATAAACTGGGCCTAACATGGGACATGAAAGTTTGCTTCGCCAAGAGGACAGGCACAGCATGTGACAGCACAGCAAGATGTCCATGAAAGAGGTCTCAAGGTCTAACAACATCATTATACCCCCATAATAACCAAAAAAAATGCCATCAGTAACTATGAGACAACTAAGCATTCGGGACAAGACAGGCACTTTTCACTATGCTAAAAATCACTACGCAGTGCCTGTCTTACACTTTCTCTGCGCTGAAGGCTAAACATTGAGTGGAGACTCACTTATGATGATCCTAGAATATTAATACACTAAGCTCATTGATAATGTATGGTAATGTGTGGACTACGTGACATGCACAGGTTGTAGCCGCTGCAGTGAGGATCCATCTATTAATGAATGTGTAAATAATGCACACGCTATTAATCAGCAAGCAGTGTATAAGCCTAAACTAAAATCCATCTCATGGCCCATCATACATTATTCAGTGTGAAGTATACTAAGACCACATGCTACATATGCTCTGTGGGAAGTTAATGAAAAACTATTAAATCTTAGCTGATGGAGTTTTTAAAGCAGGTGTTACAAAGCTAATGGCTAAACTGTACTGTACATGACTTGATGATGCTGGAGTAAATTTTTGAGAACAAAATTTAAATAAAATAAAGCACAGTATATCAAAAGCTGCACAAACCACAGAATAGCTGCAATTTTCTAGAGGGACAGAGTTTGACATCTCAGGATTTAGTGGA
>CM050208.1:15865000-15870000 GCA_027475355.1 Coilia nasus
TATATATATATATATATATATATATATATATATATATACTGTTGGAGCTTTATTCCTTTATTGTCTTGGGTTTTATTTTTGGGCAAGGGGCTGGCGATTTTGATTGATGTTTCCATCATGCATCAGCCGGAAGCAATTGATGTCAGAGCTCAGGGAACTGATGGAGGGGAGAGAGGATCAGGTGAAAATGATCTGATTTTTATTGATTGAAGTCTGGAAGAAATGACGGAGAAAAATACATCATTTCAAAACACTCTGTCTCAGGGAACAGGGAACTGCAACGTCCCCATTGTTTCCTCGGTGGTCGTGATTTTTGGATGGGGTTATACCGTAGCATTTACTGTCTACCAGTTCTGTCTAATGCTCTTCCTCCTTTCCCTTCCCCAGTCTACCAGCTACCTTGACAGTCTTGAAAGATATAGCCATAGCAGAAAAAAAAACCTTAGCAGTCTAATCCAGCAGCCTACCGCTGTTCCCCATCTCCTTCCAGTTAAAATAGGCTTCCACGAAAATCCCCAACTTTGCAGCATAAGTCTGCGTTCGACGCAGCAATCCAAGCTCTGGCAATTTAGATCAGCTATTAGGGGGTGGCATGCAGCCTCTTACCCGCAGACAGCCTAATGAGTCACGCAGTTGCTCCCAGCAGTCCCCAGACCCCAGCCAGTCTCTGGGTGGAGGCTCCCTGCCCTGCTCTGCTCTGCTCTGCTCTGCTCTGTGGCAGCAGGCTGAGGACTCATGCCTGAGCCTCTGCACCTGTGGCTGCTTGCCTGGCCGCCTGCACATGTGTCTCTCTCTCTGTGTATGTGTGTGTGTGTGTGTGTGTGTGTGTGTGTGTGTGTGTGTGTGTGTGTGTGTGTGTCTGTCCGTGTGTGTGTGTGTCTTTCTGTGTGCGAGTGTGTGTTTATGTGTGTGTGTGTGTGTGTGTGCGTTTGTGCGTCTGTGTGTGTGGTTGTGTGTTTGTGGGTGTGTGGATGTGTATGTGTGTGTTTGTGCGTGTGTGTGTATGTGTGTGGGTGTGGGTGTGTGTGTGTGTCATCCTGGGTCCTGAGCGTGTGACTTGGGGTAACATTGTCCTCCCATCACCAGACCCCCCCAGAGGCCTGCAGCAGAAGCAGACGCAGAAGCAGAAGCGCTCTCCATGGTGCTGGAACAGTGTTCCTGCAGCACTGTAGGGAGTTGTGTCTGCTACATTACTGGGCCAGCAAAACACATGTTCTCTCTCTTACACACACACACACACGCACGCATGGACGCTCGCACGCGCGAGCACACACACACAATATGCACACCCACACAGATGCACGCACGCGCATACACACATAAAGACACAGGCAAACACACACATACACACATACACATACACCTAGAAATGCCTCTATTTAACAAGTATTTTCATAAATAGCAGACTAAGCAAATTTGGGTTCACAAGAACACAGGAAACGGTGTCAAAAAAAAATACTATATTGCTACAACCCATGCAAAGATGAATTACCATTTTACGACTTGGCAACAACTTTTTGCTTTGTGCAATATTTTACTGTTAAATGTTATAATGTTCTGTGTAGCGAGTTATTGCTGGCTGGTTGAAAATAGAGTTATGGATAATTAAATGAATGATTCAGCAGTGCTGTCATTGTGCCTAGTGTTGGCCAAGTGCTGCCTCTTGTACAATAACAACAGTCAGGGGGGATTTGGGGAGCAAAGTAACACTCGTATTTATTGTGAAAATAACAAAGCCTCAAAGCAAACATAAAGTGGAAACCTGCAATGGGTCATAGCAAGTGTAACCCGTGTAATGACTCACTATAACAATATAATTGCAGACAAGGCGAGGTGCACGTCCTCGGACCATTTAGGATTTTTGCACAGTTCCGACAGGGTTGACGTGTTTTACCAATCTGCCTTGATATTAACCACAGCTTTCACTCCAAAGCCTCTGGAGTAAGACCTTAAATAAATATAGCTGAAGCTTTTTCCTCCTTTTTTCATTTCTTGTTTGTCAAGGTTAATATATATGACATAGCTACAAGACATGCAGGCAAACAAACCCAATAGTGCTTCCATTGAGGAAAGAAAAGCAGGGGAAATGGATGCTTTCCCACCCTCAAAGACATCTGTTATAATGTGAAATAATTTGCTACTGCAATTACTTTACATCACCACATTACTTTTCTTTACACTACTGGGACAGCAAATGGGAGTGAGACAGCTTTAATCACGTAGTGCTGAGAACATGTCATTTGTAGACATCGCTTACGTTTCCCTATTGCAAGGCACAGGATTTCAGTGCTATGGCTGAAAAAAAGAGACATATGGACATTGAAGACATTACCCAGACTGACAAGATGTGGTCCAGCAGATGCGTTGTAGTCAGATGTTTGGCCTGTTTACTTGTCATGGTGAGGGGACGTCTTTTTCTCGTTGCCAGCAGTTTGTACAGTGAAAAAAAAGAGATGCTCAGCTCTTTCATATAATACAAGCTACTTGGTTTGTCATAAGCTGTCCAACGTGTCTGCTTACGTATTGATATACTTCAGTGTGCATATACAGCAGTATACAGCAGTTTCGCATGCTCTAGGGCTTATATTGGCCTGTTTTCCTTGTAAAATGAATCTGAAAATCAAAATGAGAATAATTTTTATCATAAAAGATGTAACAGTGAATTTAACTATACTTCAGTTAACTGTAATGAATATTGAATATGTTTAATGTATATTTCTTAAAGTAAAACAGTCTAAAAATCTAGTAAGTCCACCTAAAATGTTATCTTTATTTGATCTCTTCCACAAGATGGAAAGACCACAGGGCCTAAGTGCCACTAGTGTTATTTTACAATTACTGCATGTTTTGAAAAATTGTGCATGCTGGTTTTTCTGATGGTTTGTTCACAGACATAAACAAAAGTGACAAGCAGTACATTTTGCATTTTGATTACTTTTATAATAAAAAAATGAATGTCATTTCATCATTTCATCACATAAAAATACACAATTTTGTATAATCAGCAAACATAGTGGCAGCACATCTTTAGACAATGGGTTTTAATAGCATTTTCAATGCATCCATCTGCTAAAGCAGCATCATGCACAGACATCAGGCATTCTGGGGCACATTCGTTTGAGGTAGTTTGCACCATTCAAGGCAGATTTACATTATAGGCTGACCAGCTGTCCAATACCTAAATTGACAAGAGATCTCCTGTCTCTGCCTTTCACCTCGTAAACATTTATATGTTATCCTTTGATGTTAGTCAACTCCACAGCCATACAGACTAAATCTTTTTTGTATGACAGAAATGATGAGCACAGTGCTGTGGGCCACCACAAAGGGTACCGTTTTGCCATGTACTGCACTATTAGTGACAGACATCCAACATGTATTGGCCAGTAGAGGCCCATCAAAGGAATTTGTCCATTAGGCAAAGCCGCAGGCATTACGTATCTCAAGTCTTTCAAGTAACACCCCTGACCCTCTCCAGCATAAATCAATCAATCTGCAGCGTGATGTGTATGTAAATATTACTATGCTAAAAAGGACTGGATCTAATTAAAGTCCCATAACAGATGAGAAGGAAACACACATTCACACGGATCTTATCAAATATTGACAGTTCTTTGTGAAGAATAGTAAAAATGGACCTCAACACAGTAGTTTGACACTCAAGCATTGCCCCTGGTCGGGGCCTTTGATGTGGCACTATTAACTGCAGTGGGAAGAAAGCCACAGTATCATAAGCAGCTCCTCTGCCACATGTCCCCACGTCTGACAATTAAAAACCTAATGACCAATAAAAACTCAGCACATCATTCCGGTACGCGGCAAATGGAACAATGGGTCAGAATGCCACGCGCGGCGGCGTGCAAAGGAGGACACCTGGTCACCCTAATTTACACAGATGCATAATCGCAGAAATCACCATAGCTAATGAGAGCCAATCAAGGGCTTACTGCAAATAAAGCTTAGTCTGCAGAGGCCTGGAAAAGCATGTGCTGATTGCTGTTTTTGACCTTGTTTGAAGCAAAATTAAGAAAAAAAATAGGATGCAAAGGTATGCATGATTTCTCACAGTTAAAGTGAACAGTCATACGTGTTGGCCTTCATGTGTGAGAGAATAAAAGCTATGTCTCTGTAACGTAACTATTGAAATACAGATAGTATTTTTCCCCGTATGTGGGGAAGATGTGCCACTGCAAGGACTGGCATTATGGTGTCCTTGAGGTTGTATTTCAGAATGTTGGTGTTGAAGAGAACAATGAGAGAATGGCCCCTTACACACTTTATGACAACCCAGCAGGTGCACCATTGGTTTCTTTAGCCAACTGCAAACATATTACTGGTACATTTGGACCTGGCTGCAGAAAAAGGGAATATGTAGGTTAGAAATGGAGTCTGGGTCTAAGAAATGAAAGTTTATTGGACTTGGAATCCTCTATGTATTCCGGGCCACCCACCATTGTTATGACTTGAACTAAAATTCACAGGTGTTAGGGTTTTAGTAGGGTTTTAGAGATCTTTCCCAGTATACCATTCTCTGTGTTTAAGTGGCTTTTACTTAAGATGATGGCACCCTCTTTTGTGCATTTTCTCACATTATGATTAGTATCTATTTCCAGATGTGGGCACTGACAATAGCACTGTCCTTATAGGCAAGTCTTAATACTTTGCAGCCACTTCAGCACACCCTGTGGTCAAATATTTCAGGCAAATAAGATGAGGCTCAAATCTAAATGAGCTGGCAGAAGCTCAGAACCTCACACAGAGTGGTCAAACTGACCTTAAAAGCGCACAGTTGGAATCCTATTTTAAACCTTATATAAATGGTATATGAATGTTGTTTCAGTTTCTGCTAAAATAAGGCTTTAAAAGATTTTCTCACTGTGGGCTGATTTGCTTACTGTGAAAGTGACATTTTTACTGCATGGCTATTACCATAGCAACAGTAAAAATAACAACATTAAACCTTAGTTACCTTTTCCAATTCCTTCACTTTTGCTGCTTTG
>CM050208.1:15875000-15882500 GCA_027475355.1 Coilia nasus
CATAACTGAAGTCCCAGTTCCTCAGGGCCCCTTGTCAGCCAATGGAGAAAATCATGAGCACAACCTCTTCACCTTCAGAGCGGCATCTGAGCCGGGGCGAGAACAATGTGCTCTGAGTGGGTTGTCGTAGGCAAGAACTGGGTTATACGGGGAGAGCACTTTCAGAAGAATAGCACACGGTGTGCAAAATGGTGGCAAGCCATAACACCAAAAGTAGACTTTAAAAGAGAAAGGTTGGATCTGATTTCATGGCAGAAATGTTGTAGATGGACCAGTATGCACAGTCAGGGTTTTTGAGTTTATTTCACTGTGCAGAACACTCTCCAGGCATGGTTGCCCTGGAAAATACCCAGAGAAATGGGCTAGAGTACTTTACTCAGCACTGGCCATCAGGACAGCCAATCAGATGGGAGGTAACATGGGAATGGCATGACATTTTGAGGTGTAGTTCACTGTGTGCTGGGAATTTGCACAAAGGAACTATGGCTGCCATAGCTATGGGGCGGTAGCGGACGGGCAGGTAACAGGATGCATCAGAGGTGTGAGGACTTTCAGGAAGAGGGGATGTGTATGTGAGAATCCAGAGTGGGTCAGACCACAATCAGCGTTTACATGCTAATTAGCAGAAGTGATTCTATTATCGGCATAGTGCCTATTATCAGGGATTGCTGTTGCTGTTCCACTTAAAATGAGCCTTTACCTGGTGAAAACAAAGTTACCGTGGTGACAAGTTTACCTCCTGTAAATCTTTTGGTTTGAGTAAGTGAACTTATAATATTTATTTTTAAAATAATTTTGCATCGAAATGTCTCTTACCACCCAGTGGATAATAGACTCAAGTTATGCTAAGTTAGCCTGGTACACTTTTACGGAGGCAAAAGACACATAACCAAGGGCCACAGAGAGCACAACAGATGTTGCATGACAACAATATTTCGATTCCATCAGAATAATGATAAACAATACCACGCCGAACACCATGCCTGTTTAACGGCTAAAAAAGAAACAAGACATCATCTTCGGGTGACATGTCGGAGAGCTGACTTCACAGCTGTGGTTGTGTGGCATTTATATGATGGGAACATGATGTTTATATGAGACATGATGGCAGCAGTTACACGGTGGTAAACATCTCTGGCTGTCCATAAAAGCCAGCAGAGAGGTGTCAGTGTGTTGATTGGCACATGGTGGTGATAAAGGTGTGATTATGAAACAATGAGACAGGCTTGAATTTCATGATGTATAACCTCACTGCCACACCATGGTGGGATTTGTGGAATGTAGTAGATATAAGCTCTGAGAAATTAGAAATTCTCCCAATTCCCCCTTTTGTCTCTCCCAAAATTAAATTGAGCTCTACTCTATTCTGCTATATGGAAAGAACATCACATCAATTACATCAATGTACATCAATTACATAATGTTGGCTCCAAACCTTTTGAATGTAATTAGGAAACGTAATGAGAGCATTAAATTTCATCCCGACCACTTTCCTTCCTGTCAAATTCCTAAAGAAAGTAATGCTCTGAGTGTGCCCTGAACTGCTTGAGTGCAAGTATGTTGTAATGGACATGTAATATTCATCGCTTTCTACAATGTTCACATTGCAGAACAGACATATTCTTTGAAACTGTACTGAAATTACCTTTAATAGGCAGCAAACTTTCATAAAAGACTAAATTGATGTAATTGGTGCTGCTTTTGTTCTTCTGCATGGAAATGTGATGTAATGTGGAAAATGAAGGGGAATGAAGTGAAATTACATGCCTCTGGCATATTCTTTCAGGGCTTTTTGATGCTTGTGATCGAATGACACATTCTTTTGAAAAAAAAAGTACAAACTCGTTTTGTCCTTTTCTTTCTCTGTTGATCTTTCTCCTTCTGTGTATTTGTGGTGTGTGTCCGTGTGTGTGCGTGCGCGTGTGTGTACGACGTACGCATGGGCGCAGATAGCGGGTGTGTCAGGGGTGTCTTGACACACCCAGATTTGAATGCCTTCGATCCGTCCCCCCCCCCCCCTTTTATGTAAGAAAATAAGTCTTTTTTTCTTACTTTGTAAACTTCTTACTGAGTCAAACATCACGGGGAAACCAAAATATGAATTAACATAATATTTGGTTTATTGAGGTGCGCTGCCGTGTATGAGGGGCCGTTCAAGACATTATTCATTCTGCCCCTCTCACATACATATATTCTCACTCTCACATACATACATAGTTTGCACTCATATACATACATTTTTAACACTGACATACATATATTCTCCTCTCACATACATACATTCTCCTTTCACATATGTTCATTTTTTACACTCACATACATACATGCTCTTCACACACACATACATTCTCATTTCACACACATACATATTTTGCATTCACATACATACATTCTCCTCTCACATACATACATTCTCCTCTCACATACATACATTCTCCTCTCTCCTCTCACTCTTACCACCACCCTCCCCGTTTCATTGAAATTCGAATGGGAGGCGTGTGGAGTTTAACTAATAAATTGGTCCTTACGTCTTTCTGGAGTTGTTGATGATTTTTGGAACCATGTGTCATAATCCACAACTGTTTGTGATTATTTCAAGCCTAATAGTCTAAGTTGTTACTGTTTGGATTTTGAGAAATGTAGCTTTACTTCAGGTCAGGCAGTAACACTAACTATGTTGTTGTTAGCGCGCTAACGCTAGCGAACTACGCTAACGTAATGGTTTAAATTGAAAGCTGTCACTTTACTCACCAACACCCACCTAGATAATGTTACTGATGTTAGCTCAAAAGGACAAATTAATATAAAGGTATAAGGTTACAGCAATGTGTTAAATTCAAGGTGAGCGAAGTTAGCGTTTAGCACATTGGTGTTGTCATAGTTAATACTATTGACTTAAATGAGCTAGTCCGTTAGCTTGTTAGCTTGCTGTACAGACAGACTAGGAGTTTGTTGGCATCAGTTTCGATTTGCGATGGGCGATTAATTTGAATAATGCCCGAATTGACTGGTGGTAATGACTAAATCTTTACTGCAGTATACAACAGTAATACTGTTGTAAAAACTGCAGCTTTGATACTGCAATACAGCTGGTAGCTACTGCAGCGCTAGTTGCTAAATCATTAGCATCTCAGTCATAATACCACACGTCAGTGACAGTCTGTGGGGGGGAGGGCTTATCTTAATGTCATGCTAATGGCCACTATTCGGCGAGAGTGAGGCAAACTTTAAGAGGAGTTTTCTCAGTTTTGTGTTTTAAGGTGTGCATGCTTTCAAATGACCACCAATTCTTCAAATATTATCAGATTTCCATGTGCAAGACATCATTGGAAAGCTTAGAAATTACACTTTCAGAATCTGTGAATAACTCAAAATGCCTCTCGGACGAGTTGTGGCCGGTTTTGCTGTGGCCGGTCACATATATAGTTGGAATGAATCGTATTTGAGGAGAATGTATGCATGTGAGAGGAGAATGTATGCATGTGCGAGGAGAATGTATGCATGTGAGAGGAAAATGTATGTATGTGAGAGGAGAATGTATGCATGTGAGAGGAGAATGTATGCATGTGCGAGGAGAATGTATGCATGTGAGAGGAGAATGTATGTATGTGAGAGGAGAATGTATGTATGTGAGAGTGAGAATATATGTATGTGAGAGGAGAATGTATGTATGTGAGAGGAGAATGTATGTATGTGAGAGTGAGAATATCTGTATGTGTGAAGGCCAGAATGAATAATGTCTTGAACGGCCCCTCATAGCCGTGCATGCTTTGTAACAACTCGCATTAAGCAAGTGATCGGGTTTATTGAGCTGTGCAGGCTGCGTCGTCGTCGAGCTTGGTTGCCAATGTTACCAACAAATAGTCTGACAGGCAAGTTCAGGACCCCATACCATCGTTTTTTCAAAAAGCAACAGCTGTAAGTAAACTGTATTTTACGTTATCACATCACCTTGCATTTTCTGATAGTCTGTTGAAAGCAATGTCGTCGTGAAAGTAAAATTGTACGAAGCAGGCTAGAGGCAAACTTTTGGCTTCTGCCTCCGCGCCTGTAGGCTACATGTAAATACCTCGTTGGATTTCTGTCAACGACATTAATAACTCAAGGCCGTTTTAATGTTATCTGACGTTCCTCGCCAGGAGCAGTGAGCATATTGTTGTTTAATAAGGAACTTATGCGAAGAGGTGTCCACTGACTGCCGATCGCGCGACACACAAATTAGAAAGCTAGGATGCAGTGGTGGCACACACACACACACACACACACACACATATTCGATCATCCTGTCATGTCAGTGGTAAATAGTCTACAACAAAACCCATATTTCCCTCATTCTTAAACTGCTGTTAGCCTATTCTAACGTGACCCAACTAGAAAAATAGAATCCCACAAACAAGGTGTTCGTGCATGTGTTCTAATTCTAAACATTAACGTCTCCTTTGTACAGTCTATGCTCGTCTGTCAGAATTCGTCTGTCTTCCTTCAACCATGGACATAATACATTTCTTTACTAAAAACTACGGGTACCTTTCATCAGCAGCAGCCAGTAAGTTGTCACACGTTTCAGGCCAGTGATTTCAAAGTTATGTTGGGTTAGTCTTGACGTTTGGTAGGCTACTACAGCTTGGCTGTCTACATCGGCTAGCTAGGTTAGGCTGCTATAATAATTCTAGCCCGGTAAACCAGCCCCTCGTACTTCTTTTTATTTTGTACAGAATTCTGAAATGAAGTATGAGGGAAGAGCTAATGAGTTAATGAAAGTGGAATGTGAAGAATAACTTTAAAGGTGTTATAAGAAGAATAACTTTAAAGGCTAGTAATTTTCTCCATTCCTGAGCTTTGATCGGCATCTAGTGGAAAGTATATGCAACAGCATACTTAGCTACAAAATCATGGGCCTATTGTTCACTAAGCACAGTGAGGATATTTTATTGTCACATGCATAGGTCTATAGTGACAGAGTGTAGAAAATGCAGTGAAATTGTGTCTGTCAGTCTATTTATACCACTTCTAACATACTAACATACAAAAAACCAAACAAGTAATCCATCTCTGCAGTCCCAGTTTGAATCTACTGAAAGTTAGTATCACATGAGTCTCAATTTTGCTATTGTTGTTTACATACGAATCACTAGAAGTCAGTAATTAAGTGGTTATTGTTTCTTTCCACATTGTCTTGTGCAGGCCATGCAACTGAGAATAGGATTTGACATGTCTAACAGATCGCTCTAAAATGGACTAGAATGCAGGAATTTGCATCTAAGAAATCCAAAATTTTCTGGAGGACGACCCCCAGACCCCCCCCCGGGCTAAGCCCCGGATGTTCACAACCTCTGGCTCCGCCTGTGCCCCACCCTTATGGCATCATGGGGGGGGGGGGTGGGGTGGTGCAGCTTCGTCCCCCCCAGTTTCAAAAACCTATCTGCGCCCCTGGACGTACGTGTACTCTTATGCAGACTGATGTGCATCAGTGCATTTGCAAACCATGCAAACTGTTAGTAGTGCGGTTAACATTTCTGTTAGCACAGATTTCTATGTGGACACTTACCTGCATCCCATTGTATTACATTCTGACTACAGTGGTAGGATGCTTCTCATGCGTAAACCCAGACACCAAAACAATGAAAATTGCAGCATGCCGCCCATCACTCAGCATCACATTAATGCATGAAGTGAAAAGCTGTTAATTATTTTAGTGTTCACTCTTTGTATTTTCCTCAGAGCAAATTTTGTACTGTGTGTGTGTGAGTGTGTGTGTGTGTGTGTGTGTGTGTTTGTGTGTGTCAGAGAGTGTGGCAGATGAGTCAGAGGCAAAGGGAGAGAGGAGTTGACCCTTGGCTAGGGTCACCAAAACCCCCAGTGACATGCTCTGCACACCACCTAGCCTGCTATGCTACGCTGCGGGCCTGGAGGACTGTGTTATTTTAGTCTGGCACGCTAACTAGGGCCCTCAGGAGCATTTTATTTCAACAAGCTATGCCAATGCAGCTGCCCAAGGAGGCCTTTAATTCACTGCATTGCACGCTACACTAGCCAGGCAGGCCTCTTAAGAAAATGCTCATTAGCACTACGCTACGCTCGCGGCTGCGCATGATGAGTCATGCTAGCCTAATGAACTGTGTTTGAAAAATACTTTTGCACAGCCATGCGATGTGGAGAGTGGTGGTTGGCTCCAAAGACCAGCATTGTGTGTACTGATGTAACTTCAGGCACGGGTGTAAACACTGTGATCACTCTGAATAAAATCAGAGATGGTCTGACTAAAGATGGTCTGACTAAAATCTGACTATGGTCCACCCTCCGCAGAACAGCAAAAAATAATAAATAATGTGATCATTGCTACACTATAAACCTCTCTCCTCTCCTTCTGTCTCTCTCTCTCTCTCTCTCTCTCTCTCTCTCTCTCTCTCTCTCATTAAATGGATCTCATTGTCAGTGTAGTATGTCAGATGGTTTTCCCCTGTCAAGCTGCCATGCCGCTGTTGAGAACAGTTCTTTACCAGAGCACTAAAATGGTAATCAGATTAAAATCACTATTGTACTCAAATGCTAAATATCTCAGTCAGAGTAATCATGAAGAACCAAGGTCAGACTGCAAATTAAGCACACACAGCAAACAGACATGAAAACTGTGCCGATGCTGTGTGTAGTTAGTGGGATGTGTCCATGACACACATTATGAAGCACACTGTTAATTGGCATTCACCTACCAAAGTACACAACCTGAAATTGTACAGTTTTATTAATAAGATGGATGTACAAATGGCACTGAATATGAGCTTTGTTGTCCTTGCCCACTCTTTAATCTGTAGGTATGACTTTGGTGACATTTTAAAAGGGATGGGTGAGAGGTGTAAGCACTCAGTAATCACCATATTGCTCCTTGGTGATGTTTGGCATTTGCTGTGTGAATATGGAAAAAGAAAACATCCAAGGACCTAAATACACATTTCACAAGTCAGAAACTGCAACTTTGTTTTTAAGATGGCTCTGAACAGTGCTTTGGATTCTGTCCAACACTGCTGACCAAACCTCTAACAAGGTTCTCTACCCTTAAGACTTAGTATATTCAGTAGTGGTAGGGATTTGTTTAAATTTACTTCAGACCTATCCCACTTTAACATAGTGGTAAGTATTACATAAATTAATCTTTTGCTTTTTAGTTAAATAGCACTATTACTTTATTTTGGGAATGGCCTACATGTACAGTAGGACAACTGCAGGTCGCATGTGATTCACATAATATTGCAAAGGCGTTCGAACTGGTGTCGGAAACACATGCCTGACAGATTAGTTGTTTTAATTCCATAGCGATAAAGCTAGCGGGTTTCCCCCCCTGTTTGGACTGAGCTACCTTTCCGCCTCGCTGGCCTGACTCATTCTGATCGGTTCCTGTCCCCTCGCTACTGGCAGGGGAGCTGGAGAGCCTGGAGGAGGGGTAAGGGGGTCAGGCTGCATCTGGCATCCAGTGTGTTGCCATTTGGACATGTGTCATTGTGG
>CM050208.1:15887500-15890000 GCA_027475355.1 Coilia nasus
ATTTAAGGTACTCTCTCTTTTTATTTTTGTTTTTGTGAAATATTACATATTTCGCATAAAGATTTTGCATAAAAGTTTGCATAACCTTGTATATACGCACATATTTAATGCTACTGCTTAGTTATATCACTGTCTTGGGAGGGACTTTGAATTACATTTCACTACATGATGGTAGGTGATAAAAATTAAATCTTGGTTTCCTTTTTTTTTTGTATGGCCCAAATTGCCTTTCCTTTCCTTTATGGGGTTGCTCTGTATTTCCTCTGTGACTGCTCTGCCATCTGTACATGTTGCCTTCTATGTCTCATTTAATACTTATTGCTAAGTTCACTGAAGTGATTTTCTGTAAATAATAACATCATTATTATGATTTTATGCCAGGTAGCACAATATATTCCATCTGAGGGTACGAAAATTATAATAATTCACTTGATGCTTAAGCTAGGTACACACCTCCCGATTGTTAAACCCGATTCTGATACAATGGAGCGTTGGAGCCAGTCACAGGTAGTCGGAGGTACGTCAGAAGCAGTTGGGGGGAGCCAGAGTTCTGAGTCGCATGATGCAGTCGTCATGTTTGTTGGGGAGACCATTTTAATCCGAAACGATTGTTTCCATTCTTGACACAATTCCGATTAAATCAAATTACGTAAATTTCAATTAAAACGTTTGATTTGATTGGTACCAGTCTGTACTGTGTTGTCTCAGTTATGATCGTGGAAGTCCATTGTTTTTTCACTGAAAAAATCAGGAATTCTGTTCCCAGCTGTAGGCATGAAATAAAGCAATAAGTGCAAACATTCCTGTCAAGTAACATCTAAGGGAGCACATGAGGTGTTGCGCACTATAGGTGTACTTACATACCCCATGCCCTGTTCTGTATTCACCAGAAACATTTAAAAGAAATAATGAGTTCAGTTTGATGAATTTCCCCAAACCCAGTGTTGTTTGTGCAGATGACTCAGGTCCCAAACCTTAAGACCTTGACTGCAGCAAGAGAACAACAGAGAATAACAGTGGAAGAAAAACAACGTAGGCGCCTTGAAGTTCAGCACTGCCCTCATTTATTAGAGATGGGGGTGATGCTCGCGGGGGCCACAGGTGTCATGGAGGACAGCTTCCTGATCAGGGATGCTGGGGTGATGCAGTGGTGCATGGGAAACCTCACTCAACTTCAGCAACAATGGAGAAGTTGCAGAAGTAGCACTGTCACAGAACAAAGTAAAGTCACATTTGTAATTCACATCTCTGTCTATCTCTCTCTCTATATATATATATATATATATTTCCCAACTCTTCCTCTCTGTTTCTCTATCTCTCGACAACCTTGACAGGTCAGAGCATTTACAGAACATGGCCTCATTCTGTTGTGCATAATAATGTGTGAGATAAAACACTAGCCATCCACAAGGTGATGTTTTAGTGCAGAGCTAACATTGCACAGGGAAAATTATTGCATGTTGTACCGGAAGCATTACTGCATTTACATTTAAATTGCATACAAATGGGAATTGCACAGAAAAGGATTTCAGGATCTCATTACATGATTTAATTTTAATTAAATTTCATCCAGTGACTGTATACTGCAATCATGTACCATGTTATTCTGTGGCAATCCAAGGAAAGACTTTACTAGTGAAACCTGCATCCATATTAGGACGTCATCCATTGTCCATTGCAGTGTCCACTGCATCTAATTTCCATCACACTTATTTTGCTGTCCTGGCTGTGTAACAACTGATGAGGTTGCCTCTATAGTTCAGGACCATGTGATGCTTCACAGCAAAAGTACTTGAAAGTTGCAACGTACGTTTTTTTTTTAGAAAAATGTATGTTTATGTTCTATGTGCTAAAATTATTATTATTATTATTTTGTGTTCTTTATTAGGAATGCAATTTATTTGTATGCTGAAATATGTACCCTTTGTCTTCTGAAAACATTACTTTCTTGAGGTGAGGAATTAAATTCTGGCAACATTCTCTCATTTTGTTCATGCTATTCTGTGTTTTAACAGAAAAGTTACCCCTTGATTGATGTGGAGTGCATAGACTGAGGTACTGTAAAATCAAATTAGCTGTGACCACATCTAGCATCTGTAAGCATGACATGATCAGCAGTAAACTTCAAAGGCAGAAGAAACCTGACCACTTTCAATGTTTATATCTCTTTGGAATTTTATTCTATCTTCTTCATATAGGTATCATTTTATAAGCTTTAAAAGCTTGTTTCATGGCCTTTCATAGCACAGCAAATTAACTTTGAAAAATTGACCTTAGCGACTGGTGTTGCCATGGTCACAAATGTGTCCACTGTCTGGAAGGTAAATGCATGCTTAAGAGCAAGGCTAAGCAGAGTGCTGCCAGTGACCGAGGTGGATGAGACAGTTTCACCCCAAAGACCCAAAAGCTGTAATAATTTCACTTACGAAAAACCAGTAAAGTTAGGTTATTTATAGCTTTATGAAGTTGCCACTTTCATCCAGACAGTCTGAAATGCAAC
>CM050208.1:15897500-15900000 GCA_027475355.1 Coilia nasus
TTCCATAATCACTTCCCTTTTCAGTGTCAAGTTTCAGGCACATTTCCAGCCAACCCATTGATTATGAAATTACGTTTAATATCTAATCAGGTTTATTGTTTTAGTAATTCAATTGTGAGCACTTTCGGCAAAACTACTCTGCCTGATAGGGCTCCAATCACCATTGAGTTATCTAAGATTTTTTTCATCTGCATTGATTTCTCTCAAGGTAAGTGATCTCTCTCTCTTTCTCTCTCATTCTCATTCTCCTTCTCTCTCTCTCTCCTTCTCTCTCTCTCCTTCTCTCTCTTTCTCTCTCGTTCTCATTTTCTCCCTCTACCTCTCTCTCTCTCTCCCTTTCTCTCTCTCTCTCTTTCTCTCTTGTTCTCATTCTCTCTCTCTCTCTCTCTCTCTCTCTCTCTCTCTCTCTCTCTCGGTCTCTCTTTCTCTCGTTCTCTCTCTCTTTTGTTCTTTGTCTCTCTAACGTCCCCATAACCCAACACCCCCCTCGCTGTGTTTGCCAATATGCTCTTTCTCATGTTCTCCATCATGCCATTATCACAGCAAACAAAGGGTTGAAGGGTTAAGTGAGGTGAAATGAAAGGGAATTGCTCAATTGCGGGTGTTGTTGTTGTGTGCCATAGTTCAGGCTCGAGCTTTTCTTTAGGCTTAAAACAATCTGCAGGTCAATAACACAGATAAGCAGATACAATGGCAGATTGCAGGAGGGTGGAGGGGTGTGTGTGTGTGTGTGTGTGGGGGGGGGGGGGGGGGGTGTTCCATGCCTTTGTTATGGAATTTGTAAATCTGATTGTGAGTGAACAACTCGTTTGCTCCCAAACATTTTCTCTTTCTGTCTGTAAAGATTCTCATTCATCCAGGTAATGGTAGTTAAAGGATCTACGCTGTAAGCAACTGGACAGCTTTTTAGGGCTTGAAGACGTTTCTCCTTCCATCCAAAAAGATTCGTCAGTTCTGGTCTGATGATGGCGAACCAGGTGGTTGATGGTTGCCCATCATCAGGCCAGAACTGAAGAAACATTTTGGATGAAAGGTGAAACGTCTTTAAGCACTAAAAAGAGGTCCAGTTGCTTACAACTTAGCTCATTTGATTTTCTTTTTCTCAAATTTCTTTTCTCCCTTTTCTCTTATTTTCTTTTTGTACCAGAAACATACAAACCATTCTGTTTTGCTTGACATTTCTCATTCCGGGGATTGAAGCATAGATTTCTAGGAAGTTATCTGTGTACCAGAAACATACAAACCATTCTGTTTTTCTTGACATTTCTCATTCCGGGGATTGAACCATAGATTTCTAGGAAGTTATCTGTGTATTGTTAATTTACGAAGAACTACTTCAATGCCTTACAAGTATGCTACTTGTTTTTTTGCCGGTTAATTGTGTTCTTTTCTGAGTAGTGCTGAGTTCCTGTAGAGAGAAGCACTTAGCTGGTAGGACTGAAATGTGTTTGTGGGTCTAATTGTGTGTAATTTGCCAAGCTTGACTGGGTCTGTAGATTGTGCAATCACAGGAGCACGTCTTTCGCATAAGAAGTCATAATTAACTCTTCATATTTAAGCACTAGACTAACATTGTTATTATAGCTGTGAATACAAGGTATACCTATTAAGCATGCATTAGCTGCAAAGTGCTGTGTACTTTTGTCTACCTTAAACTCAACATTGGTAATAAAAATGTTGCTATTTTGTTGCTAGTCGAGTCTTGCATTTGCTTCACCTTATAATATCATATTTAAAATTTTAATGACACTGCAAAACACATTTACTTAGTCTAATACTTATTCTTTATTATTTATGATTGACTGTTACGTAATGTAAAAGTTCAGTTATGTAGTGTAGAATACAGACTGTGGTTGACCTACTTGGCTTTGCTTGGACAAAAGTGAGTTTGTATTTCTTGCTAGTTTAAAATGCAAGCGATGTCTTTTACTGGGCCTGGTGGTGAGAGTTGCTGTATAGTAGATAGGCGATACCGACTGAGAAACCCATCTGCGAGAGGAGATGTGGGTTCACTCGATGACAAGTGTGACAGTGGTAGATTCTGTGTGCAGATTGGTGCGTGTGATTGGTATTTTGTACAGTGAGTGTGAGGGTGTTTGCAGAGAGCCCTCTGAGCATCAGTGCTTGTTGATAGCTGAGTGAGTGGGTGACTGCAGTTTTAAGGGTGTCCATGGATTCTCCCTCTCTCTTTCCTCTCTCTCTTTCTCTCTTTCTGTGTGTGTGTGTGTGTGTGTGTGTGTGTGTGTGTGTGTGTGTGTGTGTGTGTGTGTGTGTGTATGTGTGTGTATGTGTGTGTGTGTGTGTGTGTGTGTGTGTGTGTGTGTGTGTGTGTGTGTGTGTGTGTGTGTGTGTGTGTGTGTGTGTGGATACGCAGGTATGTATTCTGGCAAAGAAGGAAATCACAGCAAGGATGAGGGTTAAGATAAAGCAAAAAACAGGTCAGACACAAAGGGGAAAACCACTACTACCACCTGTACACAACAGATACCCTACAGTTTGG
>CM050208.1:15905000-15907500 GCA_027475355.1 Coilia nasus
ATTTTCAGACCATTTGAGGTTTCTGTCTCTCGCTGTTTGGACCTGGATGTGGGAACAGGATTAGTGCTGCATCTTTGTGAATACCTGTATGATTAAGTGCTTGCCAGGCGTAATGTTTTGTCTTGGCAGACGACTGCGCATTGAAAACCATCTCCTGTGCCACGTGGGCACCGTTTTTCTTGCACAGAGTAACATTTTCTGCGTTGTGGTGAAATTACACTATTGTGTTTGTGTGTGTGTGTGTGTGTGTGTGTGTGTGTGTGTGTGTGTGTGTGGTGTGTGTGTGTGTGTGTGTGTGTGTGTGTGTGTGTGTGTTTTGGGTGGGGGATTCAAAACAACTCGGCCGAGAGGAATGAAACATCTGTTTTTGATTGGATCTTTCTTAACACCTTATGACTAAAGCCTGGGGCCAGGATTAGCTGCCGGTGGGAAGCCTGAAATCAAAGTGGTAATATTAAACCTTAGTTGGGTGACCAACACTGTGAGCTTATGCGTCACGGATCCCATCAATGGGTTTGCAGGTTTTTTTTTTCCCCTTCATTTCTGCCCACTGGTAACCCGTCTGTTTGTCAGCTTTGCTGCTTGTATGGGTGTCACCAGTCAGGCAGAAAATATGTTCCCACAAGCAATTTCAATTTCAAGATCTGGGTGCTTCCCATGGCATGCTGCAGATGGTTAAGTGCCCATAGGACTCAATGTCATTACAAGTGCACTAGTAATTATGATAGTTCAGTGGTAGTGGCAGTTGACTGGTGACTAATTGACTAGTAATGAAGTGACTTGATTAATTCACCAGGCTGCATAGGCTACTGGGCCAGGAGTGCAGTGTAATCCTCTCTCAGTTAGACCCCTCTGGTATACACCCCCTTTGGTATACATACACACTGCTGGCCATATTTTCCCTGAGGGTATACCCCATGTTCTCCTTCAGAGTGCAGAGATTACATTCATAACCACTTGCTGTTTTCATAGTTCAGCACTGCTGGGCTGGGGATGCCAGTATGTCTGGTTTGGAGTCAGGGAGGAGTAAGATGGTGAGGGCAGGTGGGTTGTTTTTTTGCGTAACACAGACGCCTGGCTGTGAGTGGGGCTCAGTGAATGCTGCTACTGCAGCAGTGGAGATGGATGGTGATGGGAGGCACATTAAATACAACTGGAGTACAGCGATATTTTGTTTTGTTAGTTTGGTTGGGTTGCTGAGAAATTAATTGTTAGTAAAGAAACTACTACAACTACACACACGCACACACACACACCCAAAAAGACAGAGGGAAAGAGAAAGAGAGAGGGTAAGAGAGAGAAACAGAGAGAGAGAGAGAGAGAGAGGAGAGAGAGAGAGAGAGAGGAGAGAGAGAGAGAGAGAGATGAGAGAGAGAGAGAGAGAGAGAGAGAGAGAGAGAAAGATACCATACACCACTTGAGGGGGGACACACTGAATGAGCTGTCCTTTGAGCTCCTCTAATGACTCTTCAAAAAAATCTATGCTTAAACAGTCTTTTCCTGTTTTCCTCAATGGTGCCTATCCTCTACTGGCATTCTAAATGGACCCTGGTCCTGCTAGGATGATTAGAAGCCATTTAGAGAGGAGAGTGGACAGATCGGATCCAGGCACCCAACCATGGTGGTTAAATAGACCAATGGAAGGAGATCCTGGCCATGCCTGGCTGATTACGTTCACAAAATGACTCATGTGATGGCAGCGAAGGAGAGGGAGGTCTGACAGTGGGAGGGAAAATGAGAGAGAGATTGGGGAGAGAGCCTGAGCGGGGATGGGGGTTCATGGATGAAAAGATACTGGATTAAAATCAAGACGTGCGCGGTATATCTGAGCACTATCAGCGTCACCTCTTGCTTTGAGCGTGTGCATCATCACTATACTGCTTAATCCTTCAAAACTTTGGAAAATGAAGAGTTTATTCAATTTGGCTCGGCCATCTCTCACAGACTCAGGTTTCCCAGTGTGGCTTATTCCTGTGTCAACAGCACCACCCAGTGGCAGCAGGCTGTAATAGCAGCTCTTCTGTGGCCCTTGGCCCCATAGCCCTCCTCATTACCGCGGCCATCTTCCCACACAAACCCAGCTGTGAAAGGCCACCAGCACCCTGCAGCTACTCAGCCACGCTACACAACATGTGCTGAACAAGGGAAATGACACGCACACACACTTACACAGACTCAGACACAGACATAGACACACACACACACACACACGCTCACATGCACACATGCACATGCACACATACGCGAACAAGCACACACACACACAAACACTCACAGACTTACACACACACACACTCACAGACTTACACACACACTTACACACACACTCGCACACACACACACACACTCACATGCACACGCACACACACACAGACTTACGCAGACAAACACACACACACACACAGTTACACAGACACAGACACACACACACACACACAAACACATACACAGAAATAGACATTCTGTCTGTCTTACAAAAAGCACATGAGTATACAATCCA
>CM050208.1:15912500-15920000 GCA_027475355.1 Coilia nasus
CACACACACACACACACACACACACACAAACACACACACACACACACACACACACACACACACACACACACACACACACACACACACACTCAAACACATACACCCTCCAACACACACACACACACACACACACACACTCAAACACATACACCCTCCAACACACACATACACACACACATGCAAACACACACACACGCACTTGTCTGCACCGACAGAAGTTGAATACAGATGCCCTGCTGTGGAACATGGTCCTAGATTAAGCAGGGTTTTGTTCATATTAGTCAGATTCAGATCTTGGTCAATGGTGATCACACATCCAGTGGTACGGAGCCTTGCAGGGATCTTCGTGTTCTTGGTTTTCTGCCATCCACTGTCTGAGTGTCTGAGGCTGTTGCTGTTGCTAGTGTTACATTACTCTGAGTCCATTCACACCAGACCCAATGCCTTTAGGGTTTAACCTTGAGCAATGTCACGTTCAGGAGATTTCAGGGTCATCTCCAAACTCCCTGAAGACATGTGGCGGAGCTGGTGACACTGGAGGTCAGTAGTTCTGCTCGGGGTAATGGATGTACACTTTATGGATCCAGTTGGCGTAGTAGGCGACGTTCACAAAGATCCCCGGTCGATTGTGGCGTGCGCAACCCCTGCCGTGGACACTGACACCGATAATGACTTTACTTCCACGGTCCTCGCACACCAATGAGCCACCGTAGTCTCTCTGTTGGCACAGAACCAGGGCAAGATAGCAGTAAATAACAACAACTACAACAACAACAACACTGAGAGCTAGATAACAATGAATTTAAACGAGAATACATATTTTGCACTAAAGGGACCATAAAAGTGTCACAATATTGAGATGTTTACAACCAAAAGAAAATTAATGGCTGTATGCAACAAACAAACTTCGGAAAAGAAAACAAACACTCCAGGTCTTATTTTCCAATATTTGAAACATGCCAGGGACAATGTTACTCAACCTCCACATCTTAATTACAGTCTGTGGGTACCACAGACCACACACTTTGTATATAAGATTGCCAAATGATACCAATATGTGTGTTAGCCCCTAATCTGACTTTGGTTTTTGAAATATATTTGCTATGTGACTGTGATGAGCGGGTGATGAGTGTGTATATGATTTGTTTATATGAACTGTATGTGACTGTGCAGTTAATCAAAGCGAAGTAGTCCCCTTTGGACAATGTGTTCCTCAGGCGGCCATGATGCAGATGACTCAGCGCAGACCTCCACCAGGGTAGCTCAGATCACCACCAAAATCGAATCTCTTTTAAGTTAGCCCATTTTTGACCTACCATGAAAATGTAATAAAAATCCATCCATAACTTTTTGAGTTATGTTGGTAACTAACAAACAAACATGGGACAAAAGCACAATGAGACCAAATGTATTCTTCTCTTGGTCGTTATAGTTTGCTTCAATCACACACTTGGCAGACTGACCTCACACACGCCCTCGTCCTTGCGTCCGCCTGCACACACTTTGTTCTCTGCTATCTGCAGGCTGCCGCGGTGGTTCTCTCTGCACTTCTGGTTGCTGACGATGGGCAACGTCACCATCTTCAGCACATCCTCATAGCCAGTACCTGACAGCACATCAGCACGACAAACATGTGGCACGTGATCAGTAAAGCAATTTCAATTCTGTATATGTCCTGTACATATGGTAGATTTGATAATAAAGCTAACTTTGATTTTGATGAGACACAGACAAAGCTTCACACTCCCTGCAACAACTCTACGCTGCAATGTTGCAGTTATGCTGCAATGCTTTACTTTCTTTTTTTAGTGTTTCAGCAGCTGACTTTCTTTTTCTTTTTTCCCTTTTTTGGCACACCCCAAATCCCCTCCTTTCAGAGGACAGCTTTATTTTTCATATGAGGTACACTTACAAAGTTACAAAAAAGGTTGAACCGATCCACACCCACTACCTCTTTACAAATGCAGTGCTAATGTATTACTTACAAAAGTTATTGTGTCAGATAGCGCAGATGAATGTAAATGTCATTAAATATATTAATAAAATCATGAAGCACATACTTTTTCCTTATTTGTTTTATTTACTGTACCTTTGGTCTCTCCCCAACCATACATGGTGCACAGCGTGCCCTCAGGAATACCACAGCCTGCTACGGGCAGCTGGATGAGTCTAACGTTCGGTGCTACAAGAGCAGGCCTAGAGAGAGAGAGAGACAGAGAGAGAGAGAGAGAGAGAGAGAGAGAGAGAGAGAGCATTTAGAGAGAGTGAATATTTATAAATTCTTTTGAGTTGCTCTTTTTTCCCTGTCTACAGTGCAAAAAAGAAGAAAAACATTTCATAGATGCAGTAAAATGTTCATGAACCCCTGCTCCAAGTGCACCTGAGTGAAATCACTGCTTGTATAATGGCTCTAATTAGCTGACTCAGGTGTGCTCTGGTAATCAGCGGAGCCACTGATGAGCTCAGGAAGATGGCGAGCATGCAGAGCGCAGCAGAGGGGGTGTTTGCAGGGGGGTGTGTGTGTGTGTGTGTGGAGGGGGGTGTGTGAGAGGGAAAGGACATGGAGGAAAGGGGAGGAAGAGGGGGAGCAGGATCGGGAGAAGGGAATCCCTGGAGTACGTGGCGAATATTTCACATATTCAGGAGAGTCGGTCAACACCAGCTGCACAGGAAAGACTTACTGTGTGAGCCGCAGCATGGCCAGTCCGGAAGACTCCGGGCCACACAGGATGTAGGAGATCCTCACTTCCTGCCGGGGGTGCTCGCTCTGCACAGACGCGTTGAGGTGAGCAGCTCCCAGAATCACCTTGTATTCACTCAAGTCAGGAATGCTGGGAAAGAGGAATATCACACTATGTTGATATCACACAAATCAGCACTCTACCTGATGGTATCTCTACCCAAACAATTATATTTTATTAGCAAACATCCTTTGCTTTACCTCATGCTATGGCTAAACTGACATCGATAGACATGTAGTAATGTACAGACATTGCTGTGCAAACAACAACTGAGGTATCACTTCAGAGATGCTCCATGTAGTGTGTTTGTTCTATGCTCTATGTGTGCCTTTCATAGCTTTGCAGTGTGTCTCTGCGTGCGCGCAAGAGAAAGCGATACCTATGTAAATATATGTGGAATTTTCCACACCACCCACAGGTTTGATTTAAGGGCTGAGGCAAATTAGACAATTCACTAGAGATAACAGCTATGTGACCTCTCAGCTCTGGCCAACTACTGACAAGTTACAGACATGACATCATCATCCCAGATGCTACACAGACGGGGTGGGGGGTGAATAAGGGGAACAGAGAGAGAGAGAGAGAGAGAGAGAGAGAGAGAGAAAGAGAGAAATGCTTACCAGGAGGAGAAACACTGCCGATCTGTCAGCACCCAGTGTTCACGAATCAGAGACCCTCCGCACCAGTGACTGTTCCTAATAAAGCCCAAAGATCAGCACATATGCACATGTGCACATATGCAAACATGCAGACACACACACACACACACACACACACACACACACACACATACATACACACACATACACACACACACACACACACACACACACACACACACACACACACACACACACACACACACACACACACACACACACACACACACACACACAGAAAGTGAAACAGAAAGAGAGAGAAATAGTGTGAGAGAAAAAAAGCAATTATTGACCTGTATTTTTATGCATACAAATACATGGATACAACAAGCACACGTTAGCTAATTGAACAAGGGCATTACACGTGAGGGAAAAATCAGATAGCATCAACTTTTACATGCCTCTTGCTTGTACTACAACAGTTTGCATGGGAACACAATCTGATGCTTAAAACGGATAATGATGTCAAGAGATAAAAAAAAGATAAAGTCCTCACCCTTTCTGAATGCTGACCATCCAGCTACCTTCCTCCGGTGGGGCCGGTCCTCCTCCGACGATACGAACCGATTTATGAATGACACACCCAGCCCTGGGAGCCTCGACTTCAACAACACAAAACGAAAGGGACATTTATGAGAGCACGACTAAATCATAACATCTGTAGTACAAATGCTAAATTGGAGTGCTACCAAAGTCATTTACCCCAGAATTATTTCTCATTACAGTTAGATTGAGCTGTTACAAAAACACTAGATGCGAGCAGACAGCACTGCTGGGATCAAATCAGTTGTAATGTTTCTCTGCACCAAACTCACTGTTTTGTGGGAGGCTGTTCATTGACGTTTCACCTGAAAAGAGAATGACAGCTTTGATTTAGGAATGCACATAACTGCAGGGAGGTCAGCAGAAAGTCAAAGCAGGAGAAGTAAAAAGGTAAGAAACGAAAATCAAAACAGATCTTCTGGACGGACACTGATGATGAGGCTCCTGAACAAAGTCACTGCGATCGTCATCATTTCATGCAGCCGTAGAGCTGTTTAGTAAGTCCTCAACTGCTAGGCTTTGAAAATATACAACTCCATGGATTCTTGGAACCAATCATGGGAGCTTGCATTGTTGAGACTCCACTAGCAACCTAGAGGAAGCATGGAGGAAACACAAGGCTGCCCTCTTGGAAGCATATGGCAAAACTTAACCCCATACCTGCTCCTGCTGCTGTTGTTGATATACGACCGGGGAAGACCCTTCACACACTCTAAAGCCCCAGCTTAGATAAACAGCGTGATGCTAGTCAAAGCCACCTGGGAGTCCCTGCAGTAAACTAAACATTATCACCTGCACGGTTCCTGTAACTGGTAAGGCACCAAGTGACCTGGTCAATTACTGGCCAAAGACTTTGGCCATTGCTTTTGTTGCATACTTCAGAAGTCTCCAGGCAATTTACTGCTGCTTTACTACAGCCCAAAGATGTTTACATTCAGTGCTAGGGCTAAGCTAACTGGATTATCATGAGGCATGGCTTTTGGAGTTAATATTAAGGCTCCAGATGCTAATCACTTTCAGACGTAGTGGCCTATTTAAACTGTACACAAATCAACCACAACACGTCATTTTCCCCCAGGGCACGGGGAGAGCCGTCACTGTCATTTGTGCGTGCACCGCACTGTGGTTAGCGTCGCCTAAACTCACAGGGCTTGATCTTGCAGTAGTCCCAGCGGATGAAGGAGTTGTTGGTGTAGCACCACGGCCCGTGCTTATCGCCATCTGGATTGCGGCAAAAGCTCTTCTCCGGGTCGACGCTAAGCACGGCCGCATCTGTGCTCTTCCTCGTGCTGAGAAGACAAGAACACATAAATGCCCCCATCAAAGACATGCCCCCTGAGTGTGTACTGTATGTATGCTCAGATAAATCAGTATCTTTGAGGGGTAGATTGATGTGTGTGTGACATGCAATGGATCAGACAAGTGCGGCCCACAACATGAATCAGATGATAGCCTCTCTGCTAGCAATGCTAGTGCATTTGCGTAATCATTAATATCAATAAAGTCCCTGCAGACTGGAGTACAGAGCCTTATATATGCTTTATAGCCTTACCACAAAGATTGCACCACTATATATGTACATATATACATGGAAACATATACATTGTTGGGATAAATAGCTCGACTTCAAATGAGAGGGTGACATATTACTTCACATTACACATCATTACTTCACATGCCACCAATGCAACACAGACAAATAGCAAATACTGAGACATGAGAACTTGAAATTATTCTCTGATGGGACAAACTCTCATACAGCACTTAAAAGGCTGGGGCATGCAAAAAAAAAGCTAGGGGGGACGAATTGTCCAAATAAGAGATTGTACTGTAAATCGCTTGGGTACACATGTAGTTTGGCCCTGAGGTTTTTCGCGGCAGGGTTGGAGAGGTCACATGCACGGCCTTTCCCATCAGCCTTGGCAGGAGCCCAGGGGCGTGGTGGGGAGGGGTGGAGGGAGGGAGGGGATGGAATGGTGGGGGGGGTTGCGTGGTTGATTGGGGTTAGGCTGAGGGAGTTGTAGCTGGGAGACATTACTCAGAAACATGCCCACCTACACCACTGAGTCAGTCTCCCACGCGCACAGACCCCCTTTTCCAGAGCACAGTGTAGCATGCAGCGCATTCCCTTCTCCGATTCTCCGCCCGCCTCTGGGCGATAACATAGGGGAATTTGGAGCAGGAAAGGTTGTCCACAGCCAAATCATTTCACAGCAATGACACCTCTTTTGTAATGTCTTTTTCTTTCTCTCTCTCTCTCTCTCTCTCTCCCCATCCCTCTCCTTCTCTCTATTCTCCTTCTCTGTTTCTTTCCTGTAACACTAACACAAACATGCCACCAAGAGGTTTCCCTTCAAGTGGCCTCTGACCTGTGAGCATCGGAGGGCTGAGTGCGAGCCAAACGGGGAAGCTGGCAAGCTTTGATGTGCTCACTGGGGCCGGCAGAGGTGGCGGTGGTGGTAGTGGTGGTGGTGGTGTGGAGTTGGGCAGCCATGGGGTCAAAGGTCACGGGCTAAAGTATGGCTGCCCAGCTGCGTTCCTGCTCCGTGTAATTCAGAGAACCGAGTCACGCTAACGACCACACTCAGACATCAATTAAGCCCCATTGCCCTCCCAAAGAGTCACTCTCCTGGCGTAAAAAAAAAATAAAAAATAAAAATTTCCTTTCTTTTCCAGAGAAACTGTAAAGATTTTGTCCCAAGGTTTTTTTTTCAGCTTGGACAAATACACTCTGACAGACGGAGCACCTCTGGGCTTTCTCTCACTGCCTCGTGGCGGATGACCCCGTGACCTTGTGCATGTTCATAAAAACAGAGGAGTTATTTGGGAAACGCCAGAGTTATTTTCCCCGCACGTGCTTTAAAGTGATGGTGAGATCATGCCTAGACACAGGGGAACAGGTGTTGCTGAGAATCTCAAGGAGAGGAAGTAGTCAACCGTGTGGTCCTTAAACGCAGCTAAATGCACAACCCCGCATCAAGATTGGAGGAAAAGGAAATAAACTGCCAAAAAGGAAACAAACTGCCAACGAGTATGAAAGGTAATATTTAACATCTTAGACCTTGCTGGGCAATTATAGATGCAATTCTGCATTGATGTTTGAAGCCTCCTTCGAGAGGAAACAAATTGTTCAGCTTTAAAGAGAGAGGCCCACAGAGACAAGGTGGAAAAAAAAAGTTTTGTCCTTGAAAAATGTGTAATGGATGTCTACGGTTGAACTCCTAGTCAGTTGGAAGATTCTGTTTCCATGGATACCAAAATGTATGCACATATATATGAATAAATCCCCAACCCCATCTCTTGTGAAATGTATGTATCAGTGTGGTATTATGAAGTAAGTATGCATAAATCTCAGGTTTAAACTTAGTTTAAATCAAGGCCCATAGCTCATTTGTGTGTCTGATCAGCTTCCGTACATCCCGGTTGGGGTTGGAATTGCTTTTAATCCTTGCAGAGGGAAATTCGCAGTTTGTCTTACCTCTCTAAGCGGCCTTTCCATGTGGAGCAAGGAATGCCCGACCTGGTCATAGACAGCGTCCCCCTGTACGACTCTCCGT
>CM050208.1:15925000-15940000 GCA_027475355.1 Coilia nasus
GTTGCAGTACTCCCAGGGCACGTTGGGGTCTGTCGTGTAGCACCAGGGCTTGTGGCGTCCATTGGGATTCCTGCAGTAGTTGTCCTTCAGGCCTTTATCTGGGAGTCTGCCATTGAACATCAACCAAGTCACACATATCACAGAGGGCACTTTCAATCTCACACAGTAATGCTGTACATTTCAACCAAGTCAACACATATCACAGAGGGCACTTTCACTCTCACACAGTAATGCTGTACATTTCAACCATAGTAAGTAATCACTCAGTAAGTCTCTTTTTCTGTCTTTCTTTCAGTGTGTGTGTGTGTGTGTTTGTGTGTGTTATCCATGTGTGTGTGTTATCCGTGTGTGTGTGCGATCTGTGTGTGTGTGTGCTATCCGTGTGTGTGGGTGGTGTGTGTGGGTGATGTCCGTCCATGTGTGTGTCTGTGTGTGTGGTATCTTTGTGTGTGTGTGTGTGTGTGTGTGTGTGTGTGTCTGTCCGTGTGTGTGTTATCCCTGTGTATGTGTGTGTGTATCATCCATGTGTGCGTGTGTGTGTGTGTGTGTGTGTGCATGTTATTCGTGTGTGGGTAAATGATCTCCAAATGGGCAACACATTTTAGATGCATCCGTGCCATCCAGTCTTGGGAACGGGGCTGCGATAACAATGGTACAGCTGTTACGTAAAACCAAAAGGAACATATGATTCACATTGGTGCCCACTAGGTGGTACGATTATGCGACCCATGCTGGTAATGGAGCCCCAGCTCCTAGCGGGCCCACGCCGCAATCGCTCACGTCTTTCCCCACATGCAATCACACGTTCAAACAAAAAGAAAAAGGCCCAAACAAATTATCGTCCACCAGCGAGAGCAAAAGGCCTTTCAAATAACACACACATGCACGTATTCCCTGACAGACATGTTTTACTGGTGTCTAAAATATTAACACCATTTCCATCGGGTTGACGTACAGGCGGCGCCACTACGGTGATTGACTGTTTGATAAACACTTCATGAGAAATGACCGGATTCTCTGGGAAAGAAGGATACCTCTCCACGAAATAGTAAAACTTCGGACATGCCTGCAGCCCCGCTTCTGATATAAATACATCCGTGGTCCTGGTATGAGTGGGAATTCCTTAGAAGGGGGAGTTACAGCAGGATGGCTAAACAAAACTGACATTTAATTTCTGGGACCATGTATGTGAATTATTTTTCCAAAAACAGACAAGTCAGAATTCTGATTTTCAGAGCCACGCCTGCCTCTGGAATTTATGCCAATCCATACGCACATCATGAGAATAGCAAGGCTTCACTAACTAATCACCTCACGTTGGAGCGTGGAAGACTCGGTGTATACATAAAACACGCACTTTTGACCAACCTAACCTCCGTCAGTGTACGAGTCAGCACATAGATCACTGCACTTGTGTTATTTATGTGCTATTTATAATCTGATAAGACATTCCCTCTAGGCTTGGCCCTACGGCCTGACTGGTACAGAGATTGGTACTTCTTTCTCAACTGAAACCTTTTTTTAGATCTTCAAATATCTTTAGTACGTTTTTTACCTTGTTCAGTAAAGTTTCTGTGAGCATGAATGGACTGAAGACAAAAGGTGTGCACTCAGGAAGGACAAGCTAAAGACATGATGAGGTGGACGTTTCAGCCTGCAGATGCTGAAAAGCTTAACGTACAGATGCAGAAACACTAAGTGCACAGAGCCAAACTATAAACAAGCGCTAGACTGTGTCCCTGACAGCTGATGCACTGGCACTCGTGCTCAGGGACAACACAAGGAAGAAGGAAAAAAAAAACCCTCACTAATATAACTCAGGGCAGTCTAGCCGACTACACCACATCATTAGACCACGCTATCTGTGCCGTATAGTTTGCACTTGGCACTAAAGCCCAAATAGTGAAATGAAATATCCTAGGGTAGAACATTTTAATAGACAGACATTTACCTTTTCCTAAAACCACCATTTACCTCTTATGACCTGTTTTTTTTAGACACTGCCCGAGTACTACGACTCTGGGTCCTAACCTCTATAAAGCGTAACAGTCCAGATGCTGGCTCCCGCCTGGAGAACGCAGTCTGCAGTCAGCAGACCTGATGCCTGCACACCAGGTCAGGGAGAAATGCGAGTCAGTGAAGTGTTTTATACCTCACGCTACAAGAGCTGTCTGCAGGGTAGCTGTCTCCTCTTAATGGGTTGAAGGTTTTTCTCTTTCGTTCTCTCTGTCTCTCGTGCGGTCTTTACTTTCCTGTTATAGATGAGCGGGGTTTGTGACAGATATGTTTCACATTTTGTGGGCTGTAGGTTATTTTTTTAAGCTGGAAGAGCTGTCTGTCTCAATTTGAGATGATTGTATTGGCATTTTTTCTTTCGTGACGGATTTGAAATGTGTCTCTTTTTTGGCCACGTCACAGAGGGTTTCTCATTTCATGGGATGGAATGGATGGTTTTTATGGATTCTGAAGATTTCTCACTTCATGGTGGCTGTGAAAGATGTGTGTGTGTGTGTGTGTGTGTGTGTGTATGTGTGTCTGTATCTGTGTGTGTCTGTGAAATATCTGTGGTAACTACAGAGGAAGCTCCAGCTTCCCTTTTAGGGCCTGAGGGGGCATGTGTCAGATAGCCAAAAAGTCTTGTTTTCAGCCAGGCGGAGATGCAGAGCAAGGCCGCCTTTGGCATGGAGAACACATGTCCACAATAGGTCACGGGTGGGGGTGGGGTTGGGGTTGGGGTTAGGGGTTGGGGTTAGGGGGGTTGGGGCCTCACCTCTTGGGGTGGTAGGTGTGTGTGTGGGGCTCGTCCAGGTCCCAGCGCTGGCACTCGCGGCCGCTCTCTGTGTGGTCCATGGGCCCTCTGTAGCTCTCGCCATTGCAGCTCACACACTCCACTGTGGGAGAGCGGCAGGCAAGAATGCCAGCCACACAAAATATGCCAACAGGAATACAGACAGACAGACAGACAGACAGACAGACAGACAGACAGACAGAGAAAGCGAGAGAGGGAAAGAGAGAGAGGGAGAGAGAGAGAGAAAGAGAGACGGAGACAGAGAGAGAGAGAGTCATTTTTTCAATCAATTTGTGGTACATGCTTATTTTCAACCACTCACATACACACAGCTGGGAGAGATTAATGGTGGGCACCGCATTCAAAGGCAAATTAATGGATTACACAAACAGTGCGTCTGAACTATCCCTGTGTCTTCATTGATGTCTGACCTGTAACTCTATAGGCGAGTGGCTGGGCCCTCGTTCTTTATGGTCAGTCACGGCCAGTCATGTCCTGTCTCCAAGTTAGTCACATCAGTTAGTCATTAAATAAATGGATCCAGAGATAGCCATCGGAGCTGCGCTGCTTTTCTAAGCGATGGCCACTTGTTTTCATGTATGACTCAAACTGATTTCATTTAAAGATGTGGTCTGGACCCCCGCCTCCCCCATCTCCCCCACCACCCCACCAAGCTCTGCTTTTACTATGTCATGTCTACAACCGGAGATTCCGTGTTTTCTTTTGTTTTGTTTTATTTTTTGCCCTCCTGCTTTTTTCTTTTCATCCGGGCAGACTCTAGCCGATTAGCGGCTAGGAAAACAAGCAATCAAAATCGTCCGCACTTAGTCACAATGCGGCACTATTTGCACAAGGCATCGACTGCTAACCACAAAAGGTCACCTTTAGAAATGTCACCCCATTCCTAAGCACGGCCGAGGCTTGCGTCCACAGCTGCTTGGAAACTGCAGTGCGTTATTGGAAACACATGTTTATAGGCTGGCCACTCTCATGAAAGCCCTGTTTTTATGTCCCAGTGTGTTTCTGATTAAGGGAAACTAATTTATTAACAAACCCTCCCAGTCATATTTTCTCCACACATTTCGGTAAGTCCACCACCAAACCATCGTTCCTCGCAATCTGGACATATTTATCGTTTTAATGTGCGCTAATGCGCACCCTTCAAAAGCATCCCAACCATTCTCACCCTGTCCTTATCACCTTAAAATAATTTGTTTCACACAATCAAAAGCATGTCGGCCATGGGCTATGGCTCTCTGTAGTTTGTCTGAACATGAGTTGTGGGCTAAATGCACTGCTGTACTCTGCACACTACTGCTGTTAGTTATTGTGATACAACACAACGAATGGGAGCTTTTAAATGAACTATAATGTCAGGAAGACACGGAGGGTGCCAAGTTGGTCATTCCTGTGATAAGGGAAACACTTGAAACAGACATTATGGAATATGTTGAACAAATAGACGAATTTAGAAAATGAATCACTTAGGAAGATTACATTATGTTCACATGGTTTGTGAGTAGTCTAAAGGGTTTTAGGAACGTTTCCTAGAAACAGATATCCGCCCATACTCTCCTGATTTCCTCAAAGCCTTTACAACAACAGTCACTATATGCATACCATCTACGTTATGCAAATAAACCTGAAGCCAATTAGGCTAAAGCAAATGTGCTTTAGCCTAAATAAACCTAAAGCTAATTAAGGCTCTGTCACCCTCTTTAAGATGAGGGATGTTTCCTGGTTCAGATGCTGTTGTAAGACGCATGTTGCAGATAGCCAATATTCCAAGAACTGTTTGGAAACTGCGCGGCTGGTTGAAAAATCAACATGTCTGTGATTTAAGTGATTTAAAACAGAAGCCTGTACATGATCCATAATGGCCCCCTGCTAATGTGCAGAAGGCACAGCTAAGTGCACAACCAGCAGGCCTGGGTCAGGGATAGACTGAGTCTTCTGCAGTACTCACCCTCCGAGCACTGCGGGAGACCACAGGCCTGCAGCCGGACCACGGGGTCGGTGGTGAAGCACCAGGGGCCGCTGGTCGCGTTGTCTGGGTTGCGACAGAAGTTATCCCGGAGGTCCTTCTTCCTGTTCTTCTTTGGCAGGAAGCTGTGATGATACACAGACACACAAAACCCAGAGAGACAGAAAGCAGGTTCAGAGGGGTTCTTGGGGCCTGTCAGGGTTGTGGTGAAAGGCTGTGGAAGCTGAGAATTGTGTTTACAAGGATGCAGTGTCCTTTTACAAATGATATAAACAAGAAACCCTGGTTATTTGCAGCTGCAATAAACATTTAAACATCGGTTGGGTTTCGGGATTGCATACGCAGTCGATGACATTTATTTTCACCATTACTACTGACTAGACGTTAGCATATCTCTAAATCATAGCAATGAAATGCAATTAACCTTGCAATTGTAACCTTGTCTAAGAGATTAATGTGGCAATAATGATATTTGGCCTATGAAAGAACACCCAACATTTTATATGACTCTTGTCTGTATAAAGCTTAGACCAAATTGTTCAAAATAAGCCATATCCCATCTGTTTGACAGCAAATCAATAAACATAGCTTTTTTACATATATGACGTGTTTGCTCAGTGAGATTTATATACACTGTCCTGTTCTTCAATTGCAAAAGAATCAGCCATTTGTTTAATGATCATTCCTGTGATTTTCATGCACATAATTCCAGTCACATTGTCCTATCCGAGCGGTTCTATAACCAGGATGAAAGCAACACGGTTTGATGGTCCTGCAAGCCAACTCTCTTTCAGAAACAAACCCAGAGCAAAGACGAAAAAGACATCAACTCTGTTGACATCCTTTGATTCCAAACTGGCTCTGAATGTCACTCAAACTCCAGAAAAATGATAATCGACCATGTCCAGTTTCCGGACATTTGTGAAAACAAAGATGGTTTTTGAATGCTCACAAGGAAGTCATCTTCAAGCATCTGCGCCGTCCTGAAGTAGAGCAAAGCAGAACCGACTTGGGACGTTGTCGGAAAATCCCCATGAAAGTCTGTTTTATTTGTGCGTTTCTTGCGAAATTCCATGTGAATCACAGTCGGCTGTTTACTGTTTCAATCATGCACGCGTGATTGCTGGTGAGCCTGTGGTTAGGGATTGGGTAAATGTTAGAGGGTTCTGAAATTCTGGAAGGGGGGATGGGAGGGTTAAAGTGGGCCTTCAATTAACATTCAGGCAACTGACAGCGCAGTCTTCTGACGATGAAAGAGACAGCGTCGTGATTGATGGTAAACAGTTTTCAGTCTGTGATGGACTAGCTTGCCGCTCGACCCATTAATATCCTTGGGAGGGGGGAATATCTGAGGAATTCATGTTGATAAAAATGTCTCTGTGATGTGTCTGAGGAAACAGTTTCAAAGCAGTCCGAGACTTTTAAAGCCTGTGACTGTTCAAAGCGTGGAGGCGTACAAAGAGAGGAGGGTGATGACAGAGAGAGGGGGAGGGGGGAGAGAGAGTGAGGGAGAGGGAGAGAGAGAAGGAGAGAGCGAGCTAGGTTGAGAGGGAAACTTAAAAAAGGAGAAGAATGAAAGAGAGAGAGAAAGAGGCAAAATGTCAAGGTTATTTTCAAGGAAATCACATTTTCATGTGTCTGCATTTTTTTTGGGGACACCTGGTGAGCAACGAGACTTCATAAATCCTTTGACGTAGCCGAGTCTGAAACTCCATCTCTCCATCTTGACAAACTCCTCTGAACCAACCGGCAGAGGTCTTAGGCCTCTCCACTCTAATGAACCCTCCGCGGATCCCCATGTCCACCGCACTGGACCCGACCTGTCTTATCGCAGTTCGTTTCTGCTCTGCTTCAAACTCCCACCAAGCTTCACACCCCAGCCTCCACTCCACACGTAAACACAACACGTGTTATCTATACCCCTGGCATTACTGCAAGCCCCTTCACTCCCAATGCACTCTGGATACACACACACAAACACCCGGAGACACACATACAGTACACACAAACACACACACACACACACACGTACACACACACACACACACACACACACACACACACACACACATATACACACAACCACCCCCCCCCCCCCCCCCACACACACACACACACACATACAAACACACAACCACCCACCCACCCACACACACACACACACAGTGAGTGTACTGAGCAGCATCTGTTGGGGTGCAGATGTGTATTTTTAGAGTTGTTTGTATACATGGGTGTATTTTTAGAACTCTGTTCCCTGTTAGTTTGACTCTGTCCCCTGTTACTTTGACTCTGACCTGACAATCGTACGTACTGGTGTAATGTGTTTATCGAGGTCATTAGAGTACAATGGGGCAGGGAGCAGCTCTCGGAAAATAAAACATAACTGAGCCGCCACTCTGGGGCCTGTTAGAGTAATTAGCAATGAAAACTTTGTGGCCACACTGCTTGCCTTAAACTACCCCATGCCAAACAGCCTACTACAGCTACAGCTAAGAGATGTCAGCTAACACTACTGTATGTTTTGTCACATTGCGACAGTAGTTTGATATATCAACGAAGTGTTGAGTGCTGCGGTCTATGCACAAAAGAAGAAAATGAAAACAAAAAGAAGTAGAAAAAAGCTTTGCATACAGTAAGAGACTAAAAAAGGGGAAAGCCTGAGCTTTGCATACAGTAAGAGACTAAAACAGGGGAAAGCCTGAGTTTCGCACAAACCCCAAACCCTTCAGGTCATTTTTTGATTCTGAAGTGGTACAGTTTGTTCACCCATCACACATTTTCCAGTTGTTACGGGGACAACTGAATCTATGCTTTTTTTTGTAAAATCAACACTTTGAGCACCCCTCTGAGCACCAGGTGCTTCCATGCACAAAAGCATGCATCAGTGAGCTATTCCTCCCTCTCCATCGTGACAGCAGAGGGGGGGACAGCTGTGGTTTTGGCCACACCATGCTGCTGTAAAAAGGGGGGGGGGGGGGGGTATGATGGGGTGGGGGGGGGGGGCTAACGGCGTACTCACTTGTGATCATGAGGGATGAAGGAGCCCCAGCGCTGGCATGGTACGCTGCTCTCTGTCCAGGACCTCCTTCCTCTGTAGCTCTGCCCAGTCCCCACGATGCACTCTCTCACGTAATCTGCAGGATGACAAGGCCAACACGCCGGGGAGCCGTGAGCACATCCTTCTTCCCCTCTCACGAGCATCAGGCCTTAATTGCGTTAACATTAACTGACATGACTTGTGTCTGTGCGAATCATGCATTGAAAGTCATTTCCTGTAATATGTTTCAAAACACAGTGTGACTTTGGTTTTCCAGACGTTTTAAAAACACTGTGTGAAAAGTGCTAGGCTGCAAAGAGAGAGTGAGCAGAGAGAGAAAGAAAGAAAGAAAGAAAGAAAGAAAGAAAAGAAAGAAAGAAAGAAAGAAAGAAAGAAAGAAAGAAAGAACGAAAGAAAGAAAGAAAGAAAGAAAGAAAGAAAGAAAGAAAGAAAGAAAGAAAGAAAGAAAGAAAGAAAAACAGCAACAACAGACTCAGAGATAAACGTTGATGTATGATCTGGCCTGAGCGCTTTAAGAGGGTGTAAGCACTCGCACACTCCTCCACATGTTTGCCAGTGAATCATATGAGGTGCATCACATGTGCTTGCTTGACTGACAGTGTGGGGGCATTCCATGTTTACCCAGCCCTCTTGCTAATTATTCCACTTACATAAACTCAAGCCTAGATTAATCAACGGCTGGGAGATAATGCAGCCAAGGATATAAACACAGATGTGCAAGTCTCCAGGATATTGGACTTTTCCTTTTTTTTGGTGGGGGAGGCAGGGTTGGGTGGTGTGTTCAGAGGGCCAGTGCTACACTTCCTTGTGTCATGGAGGGTGACGAGGGTGAAGGACCCGGACTCGAGGGCGACCCACCTTTCTTCTCGTAAAGGTCAAAGTTGAAGTCCTTCTCCGCGTGTACGCCTGGAGTGAGGCTGTCAAATGAGAGCCAGTGGCATTTCCTGTTTTTGTGATCATAACTGAAGGCCCTGGAGAGACAGAGAGAGAGAGAGAGAGAGAGACAGAGAGAGAGAGAGAGAGAGAGAGAATGAGAGAGAGAGAGAGAGAGAGAGAGAGAGAAAGAGAGAGAGAGGGAGAGAGAGAGAGAGAGAGAGGGAGAGATAGACAGAGAGAGAGAGAGACAGAGAGAGAGAGAGACAGAGAGAAAGACAGAGGGAGAGAAAGAGAGAGAAAGAGAGAGAGAGCGAGAGAGGGGGGGGGGGGAGAGAAAAATGGCAAAGGCTGTAATGAATGTGTGTTTACATGGATGGAAGGAATGGATGGGAAGATAGATTGATAGCGGTGGAAACATAATGCCGATTGGCGTGTTTATTCTGCACTGTGCTGACTCGGAAACTCTGACAAGTGATTAAAACCTTCACACTGCAAATAGGTCAAGCCTCACAAGGGGTAATTACTTAAGTGATCCCGAAAGGCCAGTAACATTAGGCAATTATTTTTATATTATTTTTTCACATGCACTGAGCACCAAACTATTGTTGAGAGATATATGGACTCTATGTCTGTTTTTTTATATTAATGAACTGTGGCCATGTGTATTAAACATGAAACAATTAGCTTGTCTGGGACACTGCTAATGTTTCATTCCATGGCAATGTGAGTCGTACATTTGACCTGACAATAATGTAATGATATTTTCACTTAGAAGCAGGCAGGTTTCATGTATTTGTTGCAGGACGTCACTGAATTAGTTGGACATTAATATAAAGTGACTGTGCTAATATAAAATATTCCTGTACAATAAAAATATCTATACTCAGAAGATATTTTTATGAATGCACATTTTTCTTAGGACATTGTCATAAACTCTAGCAATAAAAGACTATGTTAACTTTTCCTTAACGTGGACTATTCGCTAACATGGCTTATTAGTGACTTAAAGAGGAACAGGTGTTCATCAATGCCACCTGTGGTATGGCTGTCTCAGATTCAATGTATGCTATGTATGCTGGAGAAAACATTGTATCTGGGGCAGAACATAAATCAACATGTTGGATGACAGTGGTGAGTTCCCTACAAATCCAAAACATGACTTCTCGTCTTCTTTACATTCTCCCTTCTTTACATTGCAGTTTAGGCTTCACCCAAACTTTTAACTCCACTGTCCGCACCAGGAGAATCTTCAACAGCTTTGGAGAACAAAAGCCCCTGTGATGCTGATTAGGATGAACAAGCCGTAATCAAAAGCATTCCGCAAACAACTTTGGACTGACATAAAACTGGACCAGGGTGGATTTAGGGGGATGAACATAATGACATCTCATTTACGGCCTGACTGAGAGATCAAAACAATCCTAACGCCATCTGATTATTCGCTCTCTGATTCTCTACAAGGCAGTAAACATCCTTTAAAATCTTGTTTTGCCATGGGGTTAAGAGTAATTGGCTTTGTTCAGGAAAGAGAGCAGACATGATGGATTTATGGAACAACTGTGCATAATGTGAATAACCATACAACTCCACAAACATGAAGCTACAAACCACACCACAAGCACCCTACAAAACAAGCCTACAAAATCATTGCCTTTGGTCTCACTGAGAGGCTGTGTTTGGTAGTTGTCGATGTGCCTCTTTGGGCCATACCTGCATGGCATTGTTTAGCACAGTGTTTCTCAAAGTGTGTTCTGGGGAGCACTGGTGGCCCGCAAGAAATCCCAAGTTGTCCGCGAGCAGTTGTGTTATTAATTAATATTTTTTTCATGTTTCTTAAGCTACCCAGAGTATGCTACGCACAGTGTGTTTAAAAAACATGTATATCATCTTCATGCTATTCCCTAGTTCGGGCTGTGATGCTGCACCACTTCATGCATTTACATGGCCCTCTTAGCCTCAGATGAGGGGGGAGTGGTCCTTTAGGTTTTTTTTTTAAAGGGACGAAGTGGTCCTAGGTCTGAAAAACTTTGAGAAACACCAGTTTAGCAGACGTGGGAACGCCTCTTAGGGCCACACCTGCATGGCACTATTTAGCAGACGTGGGCGTGCCTCTTTGGCCATACCTGCGTGCCCGCTGACAGTCATGGCTGGGCCCGGGACAGGATAATCTGATGGGGCTGCCCCCTCCATATTCCATAATATACATGTAAGGAGGGACCAGTTATGACCCCCCCTTTCCCAGGGCCTGGGACAAGAGACCCATTTGTGCCTCCCTATCAGCGACAGTGCATACCTGCATGGCATTGTTAAGCAGACGTGGGCATGCCTCTTTGGGCCATACCTGCATGGCATTGTTTAGCAGAGGTGGGCATGCCTCTTAGGCCACACCTGCATGGCATTGTTTAGCAGACGTGGGCGTGCCTCTTAGGCCATACCTGCATGGCATTGTTTAGCAGACGTGGGCATGCCTCTTTGGGCCATACCTGCATGGCAGCCTCCTGTTGCCCCTGCACCTCCGGGCACACTTCACCAGACTCAGCCGCTTCGTCTTGGTCGGGCTGGAGGACTCAGAAGGGGTCACCAGGCGAACGCCATCACTCTTCTGGTAGTCCTGTAGAGGGTTTCGCTTGCTCTCTGGCAACCAATGAGAAACGTGATTGTACAGATAACCACACAACTTGTGACCACACTCAGACATACGGTGGTGTTGAGCTCCGATCTTTTAGGAGTGGTCTTTGCAATAATAAATGTTCTATTCTTTGAAGGAATAAATGCTCCATTGAGCTACTGAGCCTTTCTAAATGTTATCTGGAGATGGGGGAAGAGGAACACAAAGAAACAGAAGAGTTGGAAGGAATGAATAAATATATTGGACATTCTGCAGTGAAGTCATAAATCATAAGTCATAAACCTTCAATGCGAATCATGACGAAAGACAAAAAGATCATAATGAATATTATCTTCTGCTGTTTTGATGATCTTTCATAGGGAAAAGTAACGGTTGAAAAGAAATACTGAAACAGAAAACATTTTTAGGAACAATTACATAGTTGAAATGCCATCTCACTGATTGAACTGCTATTGATATCATGAAACAGGATATTGGGTTATCCATCAGTGTCTGATTACTCTGTAGTGCCTCATGACTCTAAATGAGAAGAGAGAGAAAAAGGAGAGATAGAGAGAGTGAGAGTGAGAGAGACAGACCAAGAGATAGAGACAGAGAGGAAGAGGAAGTGGGAGGGAGAGAGAGAGAATGAGAGAGAGAGAGAGAAAGGGAGACAGAGACAGAGAAAGAGAGAGAGAGAGAGAGAGAGCGAGAGACAGTATGGGATGGGACAGCCGTTGTCTGTGACATGTTGTAAGTGTTGTCTGACTTTGAACACATTGTCTGAACAAACAATGGATGACACATGTATCTGAGTATTGGTGGGTACGAGTCTGGAATACAAAGGCTCCGATGAATGTGTGTGTGTATGTGTGGAGCAGGGGTCCAAAGAGGGAGAGGGTGAAATACAGCTTCATTTGACAAGAATGAGGATTTATAATCAAGAGTCAGGGTTTGTGTGTGTGTGTGTGTGTGTGTGTGTGTGTGTGTGTGTGTGTGTGTGTGTGTGTGTGTGTGTGTGTGTGTGTGTGTGTGTGTGTGAGATAGAGAGAGAGAGAGAGAGAGAGAGAGAGAGAGAGATTTGGGGGGTGAGATCAGATGAGAGAGGGAGAGAGCAAGAGGGGGGGGGAGAGAGAGAGACAGAGAAAGAGAGAAGGAAAGAAAGGCAGAAGACAGAGAGAGAGAGAGAGAGAGAGAGAGAGAGAGAGAGAGAGAGAGAGAGAGAGAGAGAGAGAGAGAGAGAGAAAGCATGGCTCCCATATCCAATTAGGTCAGCTACTGCCCACCCATTCTATTCAGATTTCACACATAAAGTAACTTCAAACAGACTGAATCAAATTCAGTTCCTTCATAAAAATGTCTGGAGCTGAACTTCACCACCAAATCTAGCAAAAATGGTGAAAAAAACGGTGAAAAAAACCCTTCTGCTTTTTTTTTTTTTCTAAACTCTGTCGGCCATCATTTATTTCCGCCAAAAGTGTAGACGTCCAGATGTTGCTGAGGAGTCAATTACGACCACGCGCGCAATGTTTGAGTCACGGACAGGAGAACTTTCCCCTTATTGCGAAATTGTGTATGGTCTTACCCCAGCGAGCAAATCATCCAATTGCACTTTCAGTGTCATACACCACCGCTGGGCATGCAAAACAGTTAATTTCATGCAAAAGGCTTATGCTAATTCTTTATGGGGCTGCTAATTGCCAGAGCATGGATTTATGATTAGGGTCCGCTAAGGGTCCGAGACATTTTTCTTATGGCTAAGTCAAAGCCCAAGCACTCTAACCACCTACCACAATTTCATAAGCAAACTTAGGTTATGAAATTTAATTGTTGATATGCTTTTTGATTTTTAACATACCTACGGTATCAACTTCTCATTGTAGGAAGTTGGGCATCATTTGCTTATACTAAGTTAGGCTACCATTTTCAACGCAGTTTGTGTTAAAGAATAGCATCATTCCTGTAAAACTAAGTAATGAGAAAGTGAACCAGGAAACATGAGGCAAAATGTAAAAAAAACACACATGACAGGTATTTGTATTCTGTGGCAAAGAGCAGATATTATTGTCTTACCTGAATAAACAAAAAGAGCGATGCAGAGGAGAAATTTATAAATCCACATGATGTGTTTGTACCTCTTGTTGTATCTGATCTTCTGAGTATATCCAAATAACTGGGAACGTACTGAGTATCCTTCACCGTTGTCTTGGTTTATATATGTTATCCAAATTGTCACTGGTGAGCAACTGGAAGGTCCTTACACGGGTAGAGATTCCTCTTTACTGGAACCCATCTGTGGAGCGCACTTAAAGCCAGTGCGCCGCGAACACCCCCCTCCTCCCACTTCTATGCACTTAAAGGGCTCTCAGCCTCCACAGAGAGAAGGCTTATCTTAGAATGAAAGTTTGTTGATCTCGTCTGAAGTTCGTCGAACTGTGTTGACTTACTCTTCCCTACGTATTTGACAAGCGGGAATTGAGATAGCGATGATCTATTTTAGACCACGAGAGAACTTGACAAATTGTTACTTGATGCTCTATAACACGTTTGGTTTGATAAATAAACAGTCGCATCCCATTCCAGTGGCTAGCATGGTAATTGTTTACATCGATAGTTTTAACACATTCTGGCACAAGAGATAGTACTGGCACCTTACCATAATTATTTCCGTCGCTGTTGCCTCTCAGTGCATCGCAATGCATTAGGGGTCTCTGTGCTTACATCCACGCTAACCCATGCTAAAGAATTAAATGAATACTGCATACACAAATAAATCAACACCATATAAGATTAAGAAACCAAAGAATAACATATCATAAAACAGATGCTATGAATGAACTCTGGACAGTCTGACCCGTGACTGTATTATGAAAGTTGTGAAACAGAGCTGTTTATTTGTTTTTTTTAACAGAGTGGATTTCACTTCTTTATCTCAGCAGACTGGAAGAATAAACCAAAACTCTTGGCAGAGAGCTGATAGTGTAATGCTGTGGTTTTGGTTGGTTAAACAGAGTGTTTTTAAAGTCATGTGTGGTTTGTTAAACATTCATATTGATACACTATGATGATATGTTTCTCTCATAATTCATTAAGGCTAGTAAATGAGTTTTTGACCTTGACGTTGCTTTTATATTTTTAGAGTGTTTTGTTCATCTATTTCTTTCAGCTGTAATGTACTTGTAATTTTGACATGTGTTTTTAGATAGCATTGTGGCGTTATGACTGTGTGCAGTGTTCCACTGGCTGCATCTTATGTCTCCTGTGATGACAGACAAATCAATTCAAATCCAGCAAATTTTGTCAGTAACATTCCACTGTGTGTGTGTGTGTGCGCGCGCCCGTGTATGTGTGTGTGTGTGTGTGCGCGCGTGCGTGCGTCCGTATATGTGTGTCTGCTTGCATCACTGCCGCTCTTCAGTCTCTCCATCGCTCTTTCCTCACCTTCCTCCTTGCTTTGCTAACTGTATATATTACTAACCCCGAAAACTGTGGGTGTGTGTGTGTGTGTGTGTGTGTGTGTGTGTGCGCGCGTGTGTTTGTGTGTGTGTGTGTGTGTGTGTGTGTGTGTGTGTGTGTGTGTGTGTGTGTGTGTGTGTGTGTGTGTGTGTGTGTGTGTGTGTGTGTGTGTGCAAGTGTGGGTGTGTGTATAACAGCAACTCACACTAAAAAAAAACAGATTCCTTCTT
>CM050208.1:15947500-15957500 GCA_027475355.1 Coilia nasus
GGGTCAGTCAGGAGCAAGTGAGAGAGAGGAAGAGAGAAAGAGAGAGAGGAAGAGAGAGAGCAAGAGTGAGCGAGAGAGAGAGAGAGAGAGAGAGAGAGAGAGAGAGAGAGAGAGAGAGAGAAAACAACAGAGAGCAAGAGTGAGCGAGAGAGAGAGAGAAAGAGAGAGAGGAAAAGAGAGAGAGAGAGGGAGAGAGAGAGAGAGAGAGAGAGAGAGAGAGAGAGAGAGAGAGAACAACAGAGACTTCAGTTAATGACTGTGTGGTCATGTTTATGGTTTTGGCAAGGCCTCAGTTCCAAAATTGAATCTCCATATGTGCTCCTGCCCTTCTTAACCACAAATTAAACTAATTCTCATCGCAGCTCTGACAGTGATGGGTGTGTACATCCACAGGAAAGTGCACACATGTATGTGAGTGAGAGTGTGTGTGTGTGTGTGTGTGTGTTTGTGTCAGCAAGACTGAGGATGTGCCTACTGTGTCAGCATGCTATCATATGAGTAAAGCTTAGTAGACATATTTATGCCGTGTGTGAGGGCATCTCTCTCTCTCTCTCTCTCTCTCTCTCTCTCTCTCTCTCTCTCTTTCTCTTTCTGCCCTCCCTCACCCTTGTGTATGTGTGTGTGTGTGTGTGTGTGGTATGCTTAGTGAATAAAGATGGTATGATCTGGTCTCCATCACGTTCAGACATTTCATAGGCCTCAGGGACTTTCTATGACCCTATGACACACCACCATTACATTACCATAAATCAGCATCATAATGCTCAGAAGCTATTTCAGTCCATCAGCTACATCGGCTAGTCCTGTCGCCCACTGAGCTAACTGTGGATGCGTGCTGCCGACACAACTGCAGCAGTAACGCGGTAGGCCCTAAATTGACATAAGTACGATTTGTGGAAAAGGGTCTTGGCACTGGCAGTTGGTTATGTTTTGATGGACTGCAGAAGCATCCCAAGTCAAGTGTGGTATCCATCATTATGGTGTAACAGTCATGGTGGGGATGAATTGATTGATGGATGTCAAACAGATATCTTTCCTGAGGTCTCGTAAGTGATGTTATGTTAATGAACCGAATTACCCCTGCGGCAGTCCCTGGGGGACCCTGTTGAACTGCATGAGAGATATGGCACGTGAGGGTGATTGGAAGTCCCAACTGTCCTGACGAGAACAATTCCTGCAAAAAGACACACACACACACAGATGCACACACACATACACACAGACACCCAGACACCCAGACACACACACACACACACACACACACACACACACACACACACACACACACACACACACACACACACACACACACACACACACACACACACACAGCTGGGCTAATTACAGACACTAAGGTCAAAATCACGCCATGACAAATCAATAGACATCTGTGTGTGTGTGTGTGTGTGTGTGTGTGTGTGTGTGTGTGTGTGTGTGTGTGTGTGTGTGTGTGTGTCTGTGTGTGTGTGCTTGTGTGTCTTTGTGCAGGGGCAATGGGGGTGGGTGGGAGAGGGAGGTGGGAGACTATTGAATGACAGCAATGTGTCTCCAAATTCAATATGAATTCTACCTTCATATTTAATACTTGCAAGTCCTCATGAACATTCACACAAATGGCATCCACAGTCTTTTGCAGTGCCTTACGGGCTTCATCTGTTCTGACCACTGCTTTTCTATTTTTGGCTTTTTGATTTTGCCAATTTCCTTGGCCTTGTGTTTTATAAAAGAATCACACAGAGACAGAGACAGTGAGAGAGAGAGAGAGAGAGAGAGAGAGAGAGCAAAAGAGAGAGAGCGAAAGAGAGAAAGAGAGAGAGACAGAGGGAGGGAGCATGAGAGAAAGAGAGAGGGAGGGAGAGAGAGAGAGAGAGAGCAAGAGAAAGCAAAAAAACAGAGAGAGAGTGAAAGAGAGAAAGAGAGAGAGACAGAGGGAGAGAGAGAGAGAGCAAAAAGAGAGAAAGGAAATAAGCGAAAGAGAGAAGGAGAGAGAGAGAGACAGAGGAAGAGAGAGAGAGGGAGGGAGAGAGAGAGCAAAAAGAGAGAAAGAGAGAGAGAGCAAAAGAAAGAAAGAGAGAGAGACCGAGGGAGAGTGAGAGAGAGAGAGAGAGAGAGAGAGAGAGAGAGAGAGAGAGAGAGAGAGAGAGAGAGAGACAGAGAGAGAGAGAGAGAGAGAGCAAGCACAAAAGGAAGACAATGTGAATATGGCATTGTTACAGTGTCTTTTGCTATTTTCAAGTTGGGCTGCATAGCACATGTACCCATGTGTCCTTAGCCAGATTTACAGAGAGATGGAGTAAATATCACACCTACTGAGGAAAGGCTTGGTATAAAACTCTGATGTATTTCTTTGGTAATTAGATAAGATGGTGACACACATGTTTTACATTATCTGTCCAGTTTTACAGCCTATAACAAAGAAAGAACCTCTCATCTCTGGTGTTAGACCATCTGTTTTGCAGATGAATTCACTGTAAATAACAACTCCAAATGTAAACAGGTTGTAACAGTTGCACTCTGTCAGACAGTCATTTTTCAAATAACCATTTCTAGACTGTGGAAAATAGGTTGCCTAAGTACGATGACTAAAATATATTTTCCACTACCATGCTTTATGGTGTATTTCAACAACTGGTTTGCCACATCTTAAGAAATGTAAGGTATTCATGCAAACATCTGCTTTTTAATTTACTTGCCAGTTAACATTTCAGTCAATGTGCGTGTTATTTTTTATTTTTTTTATTTTACCAAAGTAGTAAACAGATCCCCATTTTAGTAGTTTTAGTAGATTACTAGTTTTAACATTCTTACTCTATACCCTATGCCATTTGTTTACATCCCTAGTGAGCCTGTCATACCAAACAAATAGTAACAAATAGGGTCCAGGTTGGAAAATACTTATTTTGACCCAAGAGTGTACCTGGATCTGTTTTGCTTTTTATTTATTTACTTTCCTTTGGCAGTCATGTAGCATCGCTATGTGCAGATAATTTGAATTCAACAAACATTCAACACATCAAAACATTCCTCTGACCTCCTTGAGTCCCCTCTGAGAGGCTCCATTCCTCGACCAGCTACTTGCATTCTTTCTTTCCCACTCCTTATAGGGCCACTCAGTGGTTCAGCTACTCTAAGTCTGCCTGGCATTGCCGTCACAGATGATATCACGAAACGTCTTCAGCTCTAATGCTTCACTAATGTGTTTTCCAGAAAACATCTTATAAACAATAATTGCCACTGAACGTTTTTTCTCTGAACTTTAACCTGATGGCACCAGGTTCTTTGGACACAGACCTTCCTCAGGATTTTGCCTAATGACCCGGCATCATCACGACACACAGTTTAACGGTGTCGTTAGCACCTGTCATAAAACTGCAGTTGCTACATTTGCAGGTGCGCTCTGTTAATGTCAGATCCTGCTCCAAGCAGCTGTGTGCTTCTTCGTCGTTTGGTATTAGCCCTCTCCTCACTCTCCCTATGTGCTCCTCATTCACTTGTGCGCTTGGCTCTTTCAGTGGCTCTGGCTCTTTGCGGCTCTTATATGATTTGTTGCTCTGTGCACTGTATGTATTTCATATTGTTTCGTGCTGTATTCGGTTGCTCTTGGTACTGATTCTAAACTCACGCAGACACACAGAGACACGCAGACACAGACACAGACACACACACACACACACACACACACACACACACACACACACATACACACACACACACACACACCTACACATACACACAGACACACCTAAACACACACATTTGGTTACAGACTGCCTTCATTATGTTGAAGATCGTTTGTTATTTAATCATTGTCATACTGTGTATGAGACTAATTGATCTGTCAGTTGATTGATTGTCAGTTGTTTATTTGACTGTTTGAGCATTACTCAGTTTTTTGTTTTTGTTTTTAGTGGTTATTTTGGGGGTAAGGGGTTGGGGTGTAGACTTTTGGAGACTTGTGTCTCTAAGCGGTTAGATTCCAAACTTCCAAAAGGTCCAAAAAAGTATCTGAGAGTACTCTTCCTACCAGCACAGAGGTTGCCTAAGGCAGTCAATATGTGATGTCTGTCACACTGAGTTTACTTAGCAAATGAGAATAAAAATTCTTCAGGATTTTTAATTTTCCATTGTCTGTCATTTTCACATGCTTTTCAAAATGGCAAGTTCTCATTGACAGAGCTCTTTATCCACTGGGCTCACGCAATACAGAGGTTTACACAGACGCACAGAGTGCACAGACTCATCAACTCAAGACAGCACTTAAATGAGAAATGAGCCTCAAAGATTGGTAGGACAATATTTTCTCTCAAAATTGAAAAATTGCCTTCACATATTATCTGAAATATCGATTATCAGAAATGTCAGCAGAGCTAGAGAGCAGAGGAATCACTTGGGCATTTGTGGACAAAGTGTCAGTTTGCTATAAATTGTGTCTAGACAAAGTAATTGCATTTGCTGTTGATTGAGAGATAATGAGGTCAGAGAGAGAGAGAGAGAGAGAGAGAGAGAGAGAGAGAGAGAGAGAGAGAGAGAAAGAGAGAGAGGATGCGAGCCTGGGTCACCAGGAGAAGAGGAGAGATTGTTTTATTTTTCTACCCCACACAGTTGATCTGTTTGTTATTAGTTGTGAGCTGGCATGTGTTGAAATGGTAACTATGTGAGAGGGTATGACCTTGGTCCGCCCTACAGGGGTATCCTGTTACTGCCAGTAACCTGCCATCATATACACACACTTAGAGACAGACGTTAACACACACACACACACACACACACAGGCGCACATGCTTTCATACACACATGCACACATTCATTCTCCCTCTCTGTCTCTGGTTTGCTGCGTCCCTCACGGGATCAAAAAAATAGAGTGCCACTAACACACACACACACACACACACACACACACACACACACACACACACACACACACACGCATACACACACACACACACACACACACACACACACACACACACACACACACACATACACACACACACACACACACACACACACACACACACACACACACACACACACACACACACACACACACACACACACGCATACACACACACACACACACATACACACACACACACACACACACACATACACACACATATATTCTCTACTCTGTCTATGTTCTGCCGTGTCTAACACACACACTACTTTTCTGTTGATCATTACCCCTGACATAGCGAAGAACACAAAAAGCAAAGATCACTCACAGTGGCTATAGATAACCATCAGCTTCAAACAAGATGGCAAACATCAAACAATACCTAAAATTACCACAAACAAACACACCTGTAACCCTCTCACACAAACACAATCACAAACACACACGCACACACACACACACACACACACACACACACACACACACACACACACACACACACGCACACACACACACACATACACGCACACCCACACACACACACACTAGTACACATCTGGATTTCCTCTGCCCAGTAGGCCGTGAAGGCAGAAAGCCCATCACTCGTCTTCATAAATAGCACTCTAAAAGCCATCAGGATGACTCAGCGGTTGAAAGGGCCTGGGCTTGCTGGCTTTTCCAATCTGCCCCGTGCTCCACGCTCCACCGCCCGGCATCAGCTCGTGTTTTATCTGTGGCCCTGGACGCTCCCGTAGCTGTAACTCAGAGCCCCGGACCAATGGGCCACCACGCTAAGAGGGACACGGGTGGAGGAGGAGGCGGAGGCGGAGGAAACAACCATCTCACGCTTCTCTTAGCCTCTGAAGGCCCTTTTGCCATTTTCCACGCTCCTGGGTGGGCATTCCTGCAAGAACTTTGGTTGGGACTTGGATGGGTTAATTTTGGGTCACGGGCCCCATCGCGAAAAGTTGTTTGGATTCCTCCGTGACAGGCAAACCTGCCAGTCGGCCCTAAGTCTTTACAGTGCTGCGGGTGAGTTACCTGCACAAAGCTGAACCAGTTGGGGGTCTTACTCTTTGCTACGCTGTTGAATTTAAATGATCCACGTGCCAAATTGCAGCCTCTGGTATTTCCGTTGGGTCTACATCTCCCATGTGTCAAATTGAGTGTAGCTGTCTTGTTTTGGGGGTTTGGGGGGGGGTCTATCTTAGAACATTCCAGCAATACTGACAGGCAGAATGGATGGCATGATAGGGAGGGTAGTTTAAAGCTACATGGAAAATGGATTTACACCATCAGACACTGCTACATTGCTGCTAAGTAATTCAGTCAGTAGCTGACCTTTACACGTTAGTGGACCTAATTAAGTAATGAATAAGAACAGGGTTTTAAAACAAACAGAGGTTATACCCACAGTTACCATATCATATGTCCCCTTATGGCATGAAGTATAAAGACCCAAAACATTATGATTTTATGTTTTTGTTCTCTGAGTTATGAGGGTAATGGGCTAGGCTGTCACTGGGATTTTTTCTTGGTAATAAAGTGTACATTAACATTTCAGTGCAACTATGACATTAAGAATCCCCCATAATTCGAAAAGTTATTATCTTCCTGGGATTTGGCTCAGATTTAGTTTTAAAAGAACAGTGTGGGCCAGTTCAGGCTGTACCATGTTAATGGCCATGACTGTGTTAAAACAATTTCAGAATAAAATTTAATGGTTTAGTGAACCTGATGGATGTTAAGGGTGACAGCTGAAGGAAATTGCATTCTGATAGCAAGTTCACCTATGCCTTTGTGAACAAGTCTTTCATTATATACCTGTGCATGTGTGAGAGGCCGAGAGAGAGAGACATATAGAGAGAGAGACAGAGAGAGAGAGAGACAGGTGAGGGGGCCTGTAAAATAGCAAAAATGAATCTCTGTATTTAACATTACTTCTCTTTTTCTGAATTAATACTTACCTACTATATCTGCTGATAAAAGGAAATCTAAGTCCTACTGAACATCATACACTATGGCTGCTTTTGCAGTTCCTTAAATAAGTGCCTTATCTGCTCTGACTGCTGGTTTTACCTTTTGTCATTTTAAACAAACCATGGCCTTGTGTCCTATAAAAGAAACGCCGCAGTCTAGGGAACATATATTTAACTCTGTCATCGGCCACAGTAATGACCTATAACTCTGTCAATCACATACTGTACTGCACGCGCTAGGGGCAGCGGACTCAAGCTCATTAGTTGCTAGCCATAATTAAAAGCAGACTGACACGCACATGCACATATCCAATATCCACACCATGCGTGCATGTGAGAGCACACACACACACACACACACACACACACACAAACACACACACACACACACACACACACACACACAACGAACACACAGCTTTTGTTCAAACGATATTTTATAACACAGAAATGACCATCCACAAGAGAGATAATAATAATAAAACTTTATTGTGAATATATTATATTTGCACAAGAAGTAACACATTTCCATATTTATAAATGTTTTTTTTCCTGGTCATAGTTTTTTTCTTATATAACATTAAGAGTACAAATTCATACAAAATTAGTTCAGGCTTGTCAAGTTCCACAAAAAAAGAGTAATTAAGAGTAAAGCACAATCAGAGCGTTAGACCAGAGATGGTCCCTTAACCAAACCCAAACCCTATGGTCCCCACCCACCCTCCCGCTTTACACACGAAATCGAGCGACTGGTTTTTTTTTTTTTTTTTTTTATCACTCGCGAGGGCAGCATCATTCAGGAGCCTCGGCAAGAGCAAATGAAAACAAGATCGGAAAGCACCATCGACACCCACAACACTTCCAGTGACAACGCTACATGGCATCCCCACACAGAGAGAAAAGAAAGAAAGAACAGTATAGCTGAGAGGGCAGCAGCTGCGACACAGATCAATCAATCAATCAATCAATCAATCAATCAATCAATCAATCAATCAATTGACCATGATTGTTTTCTGATATGCTGTCGTTCTGACATGCAGGATGTTTCTGACATTCATGAATCTTTTGGACAAAACAAAAAACATTTCTTTTTTTCTTTTTTTTTTCATCATGACAGAAGTCACTTTGGAAATACTGCATCGTTTAGGCCAAATGTCAACACTATATAACACAACCTTTCACAAGGTTACTTTTTTTCCTGGTGATAAATAAGAGTACATATGTAAAATATGAATTGCACTCAAGACTGGAAACTGGCCTGGGAGTAAAATGCACAGGCACTCACATGTTTGCTGACGTTGCAGATATTATAGTCACCTTTAAACACAATCATAATGTCATAAACATTTGTTGTTGTTACATGTGTGATGTACAAAAGTGAGTTAAACAGGCTACTTTGTGTCGCAGACAGATGACCGCCTTCAACTCTGAACCACACCAAGGCATTTGGACAAACATAGTGGCGTGGTACTGTAAGTTCTACCAAGGCCATGGAAATCATTTATGTTTTTTTTTTTTCCTAGCCATAAAACTACATCCTCAGAAGAACTTTGTGGTACAGTTATGTTTTCAATGGGGAACAATTGTGGCTCACCATTAAATGCAATCCTCCACACTCTGAGGTATATTTTTAAGACAAAACAAGGTAGGTTCTTTACACGTTCATTACCAGATGCTACTCCTTCAACAAGAGGGCACACCTTCCAGCTTTGGGCTAACAGTCAAACATGATCGACCTTCTGCCTTGGGACAACATTATAAGGGTAAAAGAAAGAAAAAAATAGATTAATAAAATATAAATATATAATTGGTGCCATTTCATTTTGATGGCCCAGTATAAACCATCAACAAACTTTTTTTTTACACTACTGCCACTGGAAAATACAGACCATGGTTATGCTTGTTAGGGTATGGTTAATGTTCACACATATAGAGGACTCATATGGTACACTGGGTTACACTCAGTTGATAAACATATTAAAAGTTTGTTGCTTGTTTGGCCCATCAAAATAAAGTGGCACCTCATATTACATGTTGTTAGCCTTTTTTTTTGCTGGTCACATGGGTCTACACTGCAACATCAAGTAAATTGGTTATGACAGCCAACATATGTTTTAACAAAACTGAGTAAAACCTTGGCATCCGCTGGTGTCTACTTTAGCCAATCAAAGATTCAGCTGAGTAAACAAGCGCATCAACACAAACACAAACAAACAAACAAACAGCTAAACACATGTTTTGGCTAACTCAACCTGGCTAAAGAACCATTGTCTGTGTGTCTGCCTAAACAGAGCACTGGGGCGGGCGAAAGCTGTCAAGCAATTGAAGAAGCTGGCAGTGTGTTCTCTGATAACACTGAGAAATTGACGAATTGTCAATTGAGAATTGTGTCATCCAATTAAGATCAGTGTAGGTACAGTATAAGCGAAACCTCACTAGGGACATGTCAAAAGCATGCAAGGATCATAGGACCACTGGGTTATGGGGTAGTCAGATCTCCAAGCTTTTTTTTTGGTTGTTGAGTTGTTGAGTATTGATTTCCCACTTGGGCACAAATTAGCCAATACCAATCTTCAGCTGTGGCAGTCAAGTGATCACACTAGGCGTTGGCAGAGCTAATATAGTCTAGGCTAAATATCATTTGGCAAATAGTAACACCAGTTGCAATTCACAAGGTGTACCTTTTGGCTGGTTTTTAAATGACAGGCTGTGAGAGAAGAATCCATGTTCTTCTCATCAAGAGTTTCAAAGTACAATCCCTGGCCATTTCTCTTACCCATGGCAAATATTGTCTCGCATTGCTGTCCTGATTATTATTATTTTTTTCTACTTCGTTGTCTAATATCTATATCTAATTTTAGTCCCTGAAACAAGAGATCACAAAAAAGCCCCGCAGTCTCAAAATTTTACCCTAGCTTTGCAGACTCATAGGGAACGTGATCCTATTATCGGCATGGAGCCTATTTATTAGCCATTTCTGTTGCTGTTCCACTCAAAGTGAGGCTTTACCCAGTGGAAAATAAACCACCGAGAAAATAGAACAAATTCAGCTCTGATAAACCTTTGGTTTGTGTAAGTGAACTTATAACGTATATCTTTAAGCTGATTTCACATCAAAATGTCT
>CM050208.1:15960000-15962500 GCA_027475355.1 Coilia nasus
GTGTTGCATGTGCTGTTAAAACAAACACACCCACAAGCACTACGTTTACTAAGCCTGACTATGTTAAAGTAAAACTCTACAGTGACTGACCATTCAGTGACCAGAGAAAGGGCACGTGCAGTAAAACTATTAAAGGGGCAGAGTCCAAACCACTGGAGCCACCACTGATTGGACACACAAACCCCTCCTGAGAGTGATGGACACCGCAGTCAGCCAATGGTGTGCAAAAGAAAAAAAAAGGGACACAAAAAGGTCACAGATGAAAAAGAGAGAGGAAAAGAGAAAGGAAATCATGCAAACATAAAACATGGGTGACCATGTTAGAGGATAACAGAAACAGCGTAACGATGACAAAATGAAAAAGACAGGTGAGCATGTCAAAAAAGTCAGTCTGTAAGTTTGTGAGAGAGACCAAACAAATCCATGCAGACAACAATGAAAATAAGGTTGATTGGGTAGACTACATCCCTTCAAATCACAAGCTGCTATTCTGTACACCACACAAGTAAGCAGGCAAATCATACAGTGCATATCTCTGTATATATATACTGTATATATATCTGTTGAAACTATGTGATGGAGTGGTGTGTGTGTGTGTGTGTGTGTGTGTGTGTGTGTGTGTGTGTGTGTGTGTGTGTGTGTGTGTGTGTGTGTGCCTGCGTGTTTGTGTGCTTGCTTGCATGTGTGTGTGTGTGTGTGTGTGTGTGTGTGTAACTGTGTGTCTGCATGATTGACTTACTTCAATGTTGTTGTCGAAACAGACGTCCGGTCCCTTTCGATAGCGGGGGTTTAGCGCCAGATCACAGGGGTCTGGTCCAGAAGCTGAAGTCACTCACTCAGGAAAACAGCAAACACACTCTGGCCCTCAAACACTCACTGGCCCTGTCTTAGCACAATACCTCACTCAGCTGTAGGTGCTACAGCCTCATTAAAAACTCATTACACATTTAGGGCGGCTGTGAACATGTGTTCACAAGCCTTAAGTACCCTTGAAACAAACAAGAGTGAGGCTTTGAAGATTTTAAGTGGTGTAAACAAACATTTATACTCCAATCAAAGATAAATGCACATGCTCGCACATGAACATACACACACACGTGCGCACACATATATGTGCGCCCACATACAGTACACACATACACACACACACACACACACCGCATGTATGCATGGACACACCCATACACGTATGCACAGGCACACACATAAACACATGTGCAGGGACCTCTCAAAACAATTGCTCAGGTTTCATCTTCAGCAGCTTAGGCCAGCCAGATGGTCTTCCTGCTGAACAATTCCAGGGAAAATTGGACATCTGCAGACTGATGTATTACAGATTCCTACTCATTGGCTATTATCCGCAGTGACTGATTGCATAACAACATAATGATCATGTAGCTCGGCACAAATGCGAGTGCCGTTCTCCTGTTCCAGCACCACCAATTAAGGCATATTAACTGAGCAACAGCACACAAACACAAAAAGCAAAAAAGCTCCAGTCTGGTGATGTGCTTGGCTGCCTGTGGGCCTACGTTCGGAGGTCTGGCCTGGGTAACAGTAGAGGATACAGGGCTGCTCGGCCTGCCTCAGGGGCCTAGTGTCGCAAGAGGGGCAGGTGCTCTTGGCGTCGGAGATGAGGAACACCAAGTTGGTGTCGGGCAGCTTTTTCGCCAGGTACATCCTGTGGAATGTCAATGTATAAAAATATTTTGTGGTGTATCATGTGTTCATGGTAAATTGTCAATACAAAATAACTTGTGTTTTTTGATAAAAAAAAAAAAATGTTAATCACAACAAAGCACATAAAAACATGCCAGGTTTAAGCCACTGAATAGGTCTTTTGTAGTGGTCTGTTTGATGTTTGTATGCGGTATGCCTCTCTAATAGTGAACAGAATCACTGACAGATTTCCTGAGAACTAGGATGAGAAAGAATATGGGATGAGAGTAAGAGTGATGTCTTTGAACAATGACTTTGAGTGGAATTCTTTGTTCGCTGATACTGACTTTATTTGCTGTAACTGAGGGTTGTCGTGCGGGTAAGAATACAGAACCATGTGTTCCTCAGTGTTTTGGTGTGCTCTGTCGAGTTGTACAAAGTGAACAAGCCAGATACTGCTACAGGGCTGTCGTGTCTTTCACAGGGGATGCACAACGTATGCATCCAGAAATTCAAAACTGTGCTTGGAGGTGCTCTGTCTTCTGCCAAACATTCAGTCTTGATTTCCAACACAGCTTACAACCTTTCGGCACCACTCAGGTTCACTCATTGTTTTTTAAATGTGACGCTTGATATTGACTCATAACAATCCTTAAAAGCAGCCTGAAACTGTCATGTAGCTTGAAATTCACAACATGATTCATATTTAAAGGAAAAAAAAAAACAGTAAGTTGTTCTATTCTGGTAGAGAAGCCAAACAGTGTCCTCTATCAAACAAAATGTTCCACAGAGCAGAACGTTGTTATTCGCCCTGGACATGACAAATCAGCATCTTCTAGCA
>CM050208.1:15972500-15990000 GCA_027475355.1 Coilia nasus
TCAGTATCATCTTCACAATCTTCTTCAAATAAACTGAAGACCTGAGAAAACATTGCCCTTGAATTTAAGCACAAGCTTTCAAAATTTTCTTAACGCCTTTGGCCACAAGCCATAATTTGATGATTCCCATATCTTTATCTACACTAAGGAAATCTTCATCTGGACATCTACTGTAAGGGTCTGCCATGCTGTGCTTTTCATGGTAATGGCTTTAAGCTTAGCAGGCACTAGGCTGTGCCTTCCCCCTCCCCTCCCTCCTCTCTCCCTCTCCCTTGATATCTCCCTTGCCTGATCAGTCCACAGGGCATCTCCGGTGTCATCACCCCTCAGTGGTCTGCGCTCTTGACCCGATCGCTTGGCACTTGAAACAGGCAATGAACGCTGCCAGTGATCTGGTGATGGCAGAGTAGCAAGGGGTCGGGCTGTTTTTTTTTTTTCCCTTGGTGGGGCGGGGGTGAATTGGGGGATTTGAACTCACACGAGGGGTCGCTCCCGTTGATGTTGATGTACTTGTTGAATTCCAGCAGAAACTTGGTGTCGTTCTGCTGGTGCTTCAGGTCTTTGCAGTACTCCCTGTGGGTCAGAGGGATAGGAAAGCATCTCAGCTGAGGTCAGGGCAGACATTCTGGCTCCAAGAGTTAACATCAATTCAATTAGAGTTATAAATGACATCACACAAGTGTCTAAGTCCTTGACAGGAACCTTGTACTGTATTCTTTTCAATGTTGTCCAACCAATGCACACCATCCCACTAATACCCCCCCCCCCCCCCACACACACACACACCTCCCCACATACACTTACACACACAGCAAAAAAAGAGAAAAGAAAACATCTTATATACTTTGTGAGTGATTATGGCCACATAAATAACTCTATTCCCAGATTCACAGGCGTTTACCTTTACAAATAGCTCCAACTCACAGGGATATAAGATAACAGGAGGACGAGGAAGAAGACACTTGCGATGATAATATGCGCTCATGTAATGGATTTAAGAAACTTCAGAACTTAAATGCACTGTCTGGCAAGAAGAAACCATTTGTAGAGTGTGGAATAATGTTACGTCTAAGAGGTTTTACCTATAGGTGCTTTGGTGCCACGCCAGAAAACAACAGAAGCGTATGACATACCAGTCATCATCTTACCCCTTCTCTGTGCTTCCACAATCTCTCTGAAATGACTCTTATCTCACTCAAACAGTCGTGTGTGTGTGTGTGTGTGTGTGTGTGTGTGTGTGTGTGTGTGTGTGTGTGTGTGTGTGTGTGTGTGTGTGTGTGTCTGTGTGTGTGTGTGTGTCTGTGTTTGTGTGTAAAACAAAAAAAGAAGGCAAGAAGGGGGTTCAAACGTGTGAATTTATGGGCTGCTCTCAACAATGGGGTCTGGAGACCAGATTCATAAATCTGTCACAGCAAATCCCCTGAGACAGGTCTGTGGTATATCCCATCACCTAGCAATTGCAAGACTGTGTGTGTGTGTGTGTGTGTGTGTGTGTGTGTGTGTGTGTGTGTGTGTGTGTGTGTGTGTGTGTGTGTGTGTGTGTGTGTGTGTGTGTGTGTGTGTGTGTGTGTGTGTGTGTGTGTGTGTGTGTGTGTGTGTGTGTGTGTGTGTGTGCGTGTTTGCTGCAAGAAAGGCAGCTTAAAAAGGAACAGCAAGGATGAAAAAAGTCACCTGGGTGCTATGATGGTGTAGCCATTTTCCTCCATTTTCTCCACCTGCATTGTTTCTAAGACTGAAAGAGAATGACAGGCTTTCGTTACAACCCTGACAGCAAGGACACACAGAGTGAGCAGAGAATGAATGTGGTGGTGAGCGCTGGACAGTCCCATCAACAGATGGATCACAAACACAAGGCTCTCCCACAAAACATATGTTCATGGCAAATCATGCCCAACAGTGAAAAAAGCAGACAATTAAAAAGACTGAACAGCATAGAAAAAAAAATCTCAGGTAGTGCTCTCTGTCTCTCTGCCTCTTTGCCATTTCACACACACACACACACACACACACACACACACACACACACACACACACACACACACACACACACACACACACACACACACACACATACTGAGCAAATGAGGTGATATGACCTAAAGGTTAGGGATGAAAGAGACACGCAAAAAAAGCACAGAAAAGAGCAACGAAAAAAAGGGGGAAAAGGTGAACGAGAAAGAGAATGCTGTACTTGCCTTTGTTCCCTGCAGGGAGGAAAAGTAGATTAGAAAGAAAGAGAGAGGGAGAGAAGAGAGAGAGAGAGAGAGAGAGAGAGAAACACGAGAGAGAAACATGAGAGAAAGAAAAAAAGAAGTGTTACTGTGCAGTAGTTAGCTGAAACACACAATTTCACAAGGTCCATTTTTTCTTTCTCACAGTGACTCCTTCAGACGAGCGTGTGTGCCCGTGCTTCTGGGGATTTTACCATCCAGGTGCTCCGAACGAACATCTGGACGGAAAGCAGCCCTGTGTCAGCCGGTAGTCAGACACCGCGGAGACACGAGTCTCCTCCGTGCAGATAAAGCACGGTCATTAGCCGCGATGGAAACAATGATGCAGCCTACAGCATGATGCATCGTTTGGGACGGGATCTAACCTGAGGACCCCAGGGCTGTCAAAGTTGGGGGAACACGGTGCTTTAAACAAAACAGATAGACTCGAAGGTGCTTTAAAGAAATCCCGAGTAAATGAACCACAATAAAAAAGCAAAAAAAAAAAAACATTTCCATCAGGGTAAATCCTCGGTTTCCCTGATATATAAGGCAATATAGGTCTAGGAACATCAAGCCAAAAGCTAAAATAGGAGAGCAATAGGAGAGCCCCTCAGCATTAATGACCTAACCAGAGGCAAAGTAAGACCTAACTGCTGCTGCCTAACTGTAGCTGTGGCCCAATGAGGCCCCGTACATGCACACACACACACACACACACACACACACACACACACACACACACACACACACACACACACACACACACACACACACACACACACACACACACACACACACACACACACACCTACAAGCACACACACACACACCTACACAACACACACACACACACATGCACACACACACAGAATCTGTTGTTAGTTATTAGTGGCCCAGGAGTTCATAATGTAAGAGGTCAAGTGGAGCAGATGCTTTGTCACTGCGTGCCTTTGTAAGGGTAGATTGCCCTGAGCGAGTTTTACAAGCACAGAGAATTTAGCCAAATTAGGATCTGAAGCGGGTGGGTGGGTGCATGTGTGTGCAGGTGCATATGGAGATCAAAGGGCATGATTCATACGTACAAACAATAACAATCGACAAAATGCTTGGGGGAAAATAAAATAAAATAAAAAAATATTTAATAAAATAATAACATTTAATTCTTATTATTAAGTACAGTATATGACTTAATGAATGTAAAATGCCTGTTTATTTAGTTTTCAAATACTGGCATGTTACTGTTTGGGTGTCAGTCACCACTTTTCCTTCAGCCATATCATAACCCACAGCAGCTTTTAAGATTTGGGTCTGGATACATTCTGCGGCACGTCTGCGGTGGCTTATGTGAAGTGTGTGTGTGCGTGTGTGTGTGTGTGTGCATGTGCGTGTGCGGTGCACGGGTCGCCCCGTGTTAATGCACGTCTGCTCTTTCCATTACCCCACCCGTGCAGCTCCCCAATGACCGAGCCCCCCCTCCCTCCTCATACCACCACACCACTAAACCCCCCCCCACCACCCAACCCACCTCCCTTTCCTCCTCGCCGCCCCGAGTGGCCCTGTCTCGGCAGGGCCGGCAGGCCTGCATGCGCTTTACGGGGGTTGCTTTGAACTCTGGCTCAGGCCCAGACACCTGATCCCCAGCCAGGGGCTCCGTGGAGGCTGCTAAAAAGATGGGCCCTGAGTGGGATCAGCCTGCCGCAGCAACGTTGATCCACCATACATGACACCCCCCCACCCATCTGTACACACAACACATAAATACAAATCAACATAAATACACACACACACACAAAGACAAACACAAACTCAGATGCAAACACACACACACACACACACACACACACACACACACACACACACACACACACACACACACACACACACACACACACACACACACACACATGCACAAAACACAAGCAAGTTCACACACACACAGGCACCCACACACACAAACACATTGAAAAATCTGGCCTTTTGTGTCTCGATACTTACAGCACTTAGCCTCTCAACTACTTCCTGTCTGAAAGCTTTTGCACCATACCCAGCTCATACGTCTTTCACACTGCAACACCTCACCGTGCCCAGCTTTTGATGTGTGGCCAAGGCGCGCCGGTGCTCTGGTGCTGAATGCCATCTTAGAAGATGCTGACTCACTGTGTTTAATGCCCCTGTCGAAGGGGTGCCTTTTTACAAGAGCATTAAGGCCCGGTTCGGACTAAGCCGGGTTCTGGACTGGGTATGAGTCATACAAATGCACAGCAATGGCTCTGCCTGTCCACACAGGATGTCCACTCGACCGTGTTCAGCACCGGCTCAGTGCCTGCTCAAAACAGCAGCAGGCTGCCAACAGCCAGCTCACACGCGCAGGCTCAGACACACAAACACACAACACACACACACACACACACACACACACACACACACACACACACACACACACACACACACACACACACTGCAGGCTGCAGACACAACACGGCAGGGCCGGCGGCTCAGCTAATTATAGCAGCTTGACTAATAGACACGGCTCAGCTTGGCGATACGTGATAAAATGGTCAGACTGTGTCTGTGAGGTGTGGCAATTATACGAAAAAAAGAGAGAGAGAGAGAGAGAGAGACAGAAAAAAACAAACACTCTGGTGCCAGCACGGTAATGAGCAAGCCTCAATTACACTGGGTGTACTCATCACTAGCTCATGCAAACAAGATTAAAACAAGATGTACTTAACAGCTCCCGCGGTAAGTGAAGATTCACATGCAAGTACCAATCAGAAAGACGGCGGAGGGGTTGAAAAAGTGGAAGTAACAACAACGAGGGAGAGAAATGAGGGAAAAAAAGGACCAGTGAGGAACATAATCAAAATGAAATGAGAAAAAACTAAGTGTGAGGGACAACAAAACACCAGAGTTTGTAAAGATGTTGGCAGTAATAGCCCCAGAATGCTGCAGGAGGGAGAGACAGTCAGTAGGCAGAACCAAAGAGGCAAGAGAAACAAGTCAATTACACATCGGTCAACAGACATTTTACTGAAGCGCCGCACCTCGACAGCCAATCTATGCGCATCCGCAAGGAGTGCATTAAGGGAATCATTCTCTAATAAATTATGGTGCTTGTCCAGACTGCAGACGTTTCCTGCTGATGACCTCACAGAATTCATAAAAGGGGTCGTGGTGGTTATGTATGCTAATAGAAAGGCATATAATTCATCGATATTTTATGAAGGCACGTCTGATATATTATGCATGCTGACTTCACCCTGAGAGCTAGCCCACACTCAGGCTGAGTTTACTGTAATCTCAGTATTGGTAATGAACAGGGCGGTGTTGTATTCTCCTTATGCTTCGGGGAGGACAACGATACGCGTATCTTCTTGTTCCTGTGAAGCAAGTTCGGCTGAGGTTCACCTAGAGTGTGCTCCAAGGTGAAAATAATTACAGCGAGCAAGAAAAGGAGTCTCAGTTCTGTTTTTCCTCGTGGATGACTTTTTTTCCCACCCAAAGGAGCTGGCTTTAATATTGGACTGTTTCTCACAAGATTATCAGTCGAATATCAGAGCTCAGAAGACCATTCCGCACATGGTTTCTGTGAACAGAATCTTGTGGCAGTAAAGGGACTCTGGATTTTTTCATGCCTGTTCATAAACAGATATATATGTGTGCTGCTTCAGCATACTCAGACTGGAGGTGTATTTCAGTGGTTTCAGACGATTCCTTCCAGCTGTGAATAACCCCTTTAATCGGCCAGGGATGTTCGGCACAGTAAGGAACCACAGGTTTCACATGTCGCTGGTGCCAATAAGGACTAGAATGAAGAAGTTAGATCGCGGCTTGTGAAGCATTACAGTAAGCCCGACTGGAACAGCGTGCTTTAGCAGACGTGACTTTTTTGTTGTAACCGGGGGAGTGTGCCGGACAGTTTGGAGGAGGAGAATGAAGAGGCCCAGAGGACAGGGAGTCTCCGTGCACTCAGTGCCCGACACAAGGCCTCCCGACCTGGGGGGAGAGGCACGATCAAAGCCCTGGCCTTCAGAGGCGGGATGGGTGGAAGCCAGCTGGAATTGTGTTTAAAAGACAAATCTCTGCCCTGATCCTGGAGATTACAAACACTTTCCTGGACATAATCTTTTGACACTTTATCATGGCTATGACTTCAACAAGGTCTGCCTAAACCATCAGCCTTTTTTACCCTATAAGCAACTGCCTGGAATGCAAGCACTTTCATGCATACAAGCAACAAGACAGGCATGTTCGAGTGAAATGTTCTCGCTGACTTTATGCCGTTACTTTAAGCAGATGGCCTGAAATTCAAACCAATAATGTATGTTAACACGATTCCATTTCGCACACGGCAAAGCCTTGTGACAGATCATTTCAGGGTGCTCACTGACTTGAGTCATGAACCTGAGAGGATTCCTGTCATTGAGTATCATATCTCTGCAGTGCCTCAGACTCAGGGCACAGGAGTAGCGAGGTGTTCCTGCCAGCATGCCATACGCCGACAGTGATGGGCTGGGACAGACTCCTGCCTCTGACTGTAGCAGGTTTACCATTAATGGATATGAGGATAGATGACACCATATGGCACTGCAAACGCCTGTCAGATAAAATGTCCCCTGTAGGCCATGTCAGATACACAGACATAGACATAGACACACATACAGTACGGGAGCACATACACACACACCCACACACACACACTCGAATTTTCATCTCACTCATTTATTTCTCTCTCTCTCTTACACACACACACACTCAAACTGCACACAGACACACAGTCTTACTGTACACACACACACACACACACACACACACACACACACACACACACACACACACACACACACACACACACACACACACACACACACATTTTTTTGTCATTTTTTTCTCTCTCTCTTTTTTAATCACACACCCACACACACTCAAATTGCACATAGTCACACTGTACACATACACACACACACACACACACCTACATACACTCGAATTGCACATAGACACACTGTACACATACATACACACTCAAATTTTCACTCACTCATTTCTCTCTCTTTCATACACACACACACACACACACACACACACACACACACACACACACACACACACACACACATGCACCAGAGTTTAATTGGCTCCTAAATTAAATGTCATGCAACAGCATGAACTGAGCTGAACCACGCAACTCCTGTGGTGCACTAGTGGTGAATCCTCCTGTGGTTAATCCAGAAATGACACTGGGCCTGTGATCTTAGTTAATGCTTACCCCAGCTACTTACCACATGTCATTTGCTCAGTGTGCTATAGCCACCACTGTTCATTCATTCAATGACTGCACATATAGAGTATATACTGCGTAGGACAATACTTACATGGGGACTGTTGGATAGTTTCACCCAGGTTGGCTTGAATGTAATGCAGACTGTACTCAGGTAAAACAATGGCCAAGCTGCAAAGCACAAAATATGGTCACAACAACATAAAAAAAACTGTTTGTTACACAACAACAGCAAAAACAACATCAACAACAATACGGCAACGCTCACCTCACACACCCCCACACCCACATGTACACACATAATAGTGTAACACCACTGACAAAAGAGTAGTGTAGTAACTGTGAGGAATGCAAATCTTACTGTATGGAAACGTCTGGACTTAACACTGAGGATGGGTGCTTGGGGAGCATATTACAGAGGTGGTTAAGTGGCAAACTTAGTTTATTTAACCCAGAGGTAGTTGTAAACCTGATAGAAGAGGAGTACGTTAGTTGTTTAGTTAAGAGACTGAAGGCCTGGTCTCTTCCACTACGTCTGGGTTAGCTAAACCAGGTTTATCACGTAACCAACTTTGTACTATACCCCCCTGGACTAAGACCATACCTATAATCAGTGCCGTTGACGGGGGACCAGGTGTATGTCCTCACACCCCTGTCGATGTACCTCTGCAGAGGAACACACACATGCAGACAGTTAGTTTGTGCCTCAGGCTTAGTGTGTTACAATCAAAGGCCCTATGAAATCAAAGTACGTAACAGTCCTGAATATTGTTTGGGGAAGAAAGAGCTTATTTCCTTTTCAAAACAAACACAACAAAAGGGTCTCCATGACATCAAATCTCATGCATGAATGCAACACAGCTTGCTAAAACATTGTTCTGAAAAGATGTAACCGATATATCAAACAGAGGCTCTTCATGTTGTTTTGGATGATTGACAAGACATCAGCCCATCACAAAGCAGAGCTGTCTGCGGGAGCGCTGATCCGTCGAGCTCGATGCAGCTGAGTGCGGCAGAGTAGCTGTTCGTGATTTACTCCCATTCAAACGATCAAAACTATCTGGCCCATTTATTCTTATGAGGTGATTTACAGCAGTGAAATGCAGGTGCCCCAACGTGTCCCCAAGCCTCGTTCTCAATAAAGCCGACACAGGTAGCTTTTTGGAGTTTGAGGGTTTTTTTTTTTTGGTGGGGCTGTGTGGGGTTAGTTTGGGGGTTGGGTTGAGGTCTTTTTTGTTTGGTTGAGATAATCGCTCAAAGCTGCCCGAGAGGAGTGGGCTTTCATGTCAGCCCGGCGTTCTCAGTGGGACAGCCAAGCTGTTTTTGCGGCCATTACGGAGCGAGGTTCCACAATGGGGAGAAGAAAAAAATGATCAAAAGCTCACTTGAACGCTGCAAACCTCAAAGGACCCATTGTGTGTTTAAATTATGGGAATAAAATCATTCACGTTTGGTTTCGAGGAACTTAAGAATGCGATGCGTAAAATAAATGGCTCCGCTTTTCAGCCTGTTTGAGCAGGTTTGTTTAAGGGTTATGTCCGCAATTCATTCTTTATGTGTCCAACTAACCACAGTACATCAATCTCTAACATCCTTAAGCTGTGTGAGAACATCGTCTTTCAACTCACCTCGTCAGATGACTTCACCAGTGTTTCTATGGTCATTTCTCCTGTCTCCCCATCAATCATCTTTTTTCTTATCTGAATCGACAAAGTCATGTAGAAAGATAGATGTCAACAGGGAGGTGTGTAAACAGTGTGTGTGTGTGTGTGCGTGTTCAGTGTGAGTGAGGGAGAGAGATATATAGAAAGAGAGAGCGACAAAGAAAGAGAGAGAGAGAGAGAGAGAGAGAGAGAGAGAGAGAGAGAGAGAGAGAGAGAGAGAGAGAGAGAGAGAGAGAGAGACCAAGAGAGAGATAGGAATTGAAAGAAAGAGAGAGGGACAGAGAGAGAGAGAGAGAGAGAGAGAGAGAGAGAGAGAGAGAGAGAGAGAGAGAGAGAGAGAGAGAGAGAGAGAGAGAGAGAGAAAGCGAGATCATAGAATACATACCACATTTTTTGGCATACCTGTGTAAACTGTCTGACAGGAACAGTGTGAGCATGATGGCTGGTAGACCACAAACAGGAGACACATGCCAAACCCCTTTTGTTGCCTCTCCATCTATAAATTTGCTCTTTTTTTCACCTTGGCCGTCCTCAAACCATTCCCCCCGCTCAACAAGAACCAGAGCTCAGATAAGGCGTACCTCTGAGCCTCTACGTCTCAGAGACCCTGGTTCTCCCCTCTTTCTCTCTGTCTCTATGTCTCTCTCTCTCTCTCTCTCTCGCTCACTCTCTCTCTCTCCCTGGGCTGCACTAATGTTTACTGCCTGTCCTGGACACACAGCACACAGTGTTATGTTCTGGGAGGACTCGTCTCCCCTACTGGAGCCGAAGAGCAGCGAGGCCGGCCTGACTTACAGCTGTGGGGCTGCATGGGGGATTGGGGCGGGGGCAGGCTGGGCTGTTTCCATCCAGAACCCGAGCGGCTTACACCGCAGACCACGGATACAGAGTGTGAGAGTGGGTCCTCTTCCAAGTTTCAAATTGGCAGCACCCAGCAACACCAATGTTATTACTACTGCTGCTGTTGCTACTACAGCTAGCTCTACTACTGCTACTCAATTGTGATGCTTGCCAACTGTGTTCATCTCGGTTACAGTACTAACTCCTCTCTCTCTCTCTCTCTCTCTCTCTCTCTCGCTCTCTCTCTCTCTCTCGTGCTCTGAAATTTTACCACTCTCTCCTTTTATTTCCTGCATTCATCTGACTGTCTATCCCTGTATCTTTGCTCTTCCTCGGCAAGACCCACAACTAGGCAAACCTTAAACGCACAAACACACACGCACGCACACACGCAGAGGACACACACTCACACACACACCCACACACACACACACACACACACACACAAGGAACTTGTTGCACATATGCAACTCATATTTAGCTTTTCTCTACAGTATACATACTGAGATGTGTCTTAGAGAAAATACATAAGTCTGCACATATGTGCCTGTGTACACAGTATGTACACAGCATGTGTCTGTGACTTATGTGGCTGATGCATTACCTCCACTTTGTTGGGATTTTCTAGTTCGGCATCAAGAAAGTCCAAGGTGACCGGCTCCTGGAATTTTGGATTCTGTAGAGAGACAGAAAATATCTCAGTGGGCCTCTTTCTTCAGTTGTGTATGCCCTGACAATGTCAAAGTACATGTGTAAAACATCACAGCTGTTTGAAATGCTGTTTTGCGACTGATGAGAGGTACTGTATTGGAATTGGCCAGCAAAACTATGAAACATATATGACATAGTGGTCTCTTTAAAAATGTGATACGTCCTTAATATATTGGTAAGAATACAAGTTCTATTTTATGAGATGGAATATGGCCTAATAAATAGCTATATGACACTTGCATGTGAAAGAGAAGGAGGGGGCATCCAGGAAAAATGTATTATCAGGACACATACAAAGTGATTTTTATAGGTGTAAGTGGGCCCACATGATTGACTAAGGCATAAAGTTGGTAAGGGACACTTTCTTGTTCATGTCATTTGCAAACATCTTTATAATTCCCATTTTTGTTAATGTGCATCATAGTAATAGATCGTTAAGTTCTTAATTATCCTCACCTCATTACCCTTAATAGCAAAAATCTTTCCAACTTTCTATCTTCTTTTCTAGCTCAGAGTTAAAACAAAGTACAATATGCTGCTCTTGTCATAGTTATTATAAACATTGTCTTGACTGGTGATAAGTACCTGGTAGGGAAACGTTCTATTGCTTGCAGAATGAAACTTAAAACCTAAAATTGCTCTTCGACATCAAAATACTTGCTTGTTATTTCAAGATCCTATAAATGGCCTCTTTAGAGAATGCCCCTATACTGTGAAGTGAAATGATTGCAGGAGTGTGCCTGGTAGGGATTAGTTTGCTCAGCGGAATGAACTCCGACAAACATGTGGTCACATTCAAGTGATTTTACAGACTTGACACGCCGATGAGCTCATGGTGGTCACCATGTGACAGAAGAAAATCAAATTGATGTCTTACATGTTGTGCAGAGAGAACACACAGCATCAAAGATCACCAGAGAGAGAGAGAAAGAGAGAGAGAGAGAGAGAGATGAGAGAGAGAGGAGAGAGAGAGAGAGAGAGAGAGAGAGAGAGAGAGAGAGAGAGAGAGAGAGAGAGGCATGCACAAGCAGTCGAGGATGAGGATGATGAGTGCCATGACGACCCAGTCCATGGAAACAGCAGGGAGTGAGCAGAAAAGTGCAAAAAAGACAAATGATGACAACAGAGCAAAATACAAATCATTAAATGTGTCTTGTTAGTGACAAACATAACAACCAACCAACAAACAAAGCAATAAAAGAAGAAGAGGGCTGGTTTCACAGACATGGATTAAGGCTAATCTGAGACGAAAAGCTTTTTTCCACTCTGCTCTTTTTACTCCTTTAGTCCTCTTTTAGCCCAGGACTAGGCCTTATCCATTTCTGGAACACGTTGAAAGGAGAAAAACACAGAGAGAAAGCAGAAAAAAAAGATAGACAAAAACAACTAAAGTGCAAACAAAAGACAGACAGCAATGTGAAAAGTTAAAGGAAGGGGGAGAAGTGAGAACAAACAGAAGGAGGGCTCAGTGAAAATGGGCCATGAGATTGCCATAAGGAATATGAAAGTGGCGCCCTGTTCTGGCTTAATGAGTCGCAGGCAGGCGAATGGAACCCTTCAAAAGCGCCGGGCTTGCCCTTTGCACCCCTCATGGCGGGGATATGTAAATAGCAGCTAGGGGTGTGATTGACATGTGTCTGCCACAAACCCAATCAGACCCCCACCACCACCAACGCACAGTCGGAGGGCCGAAAAGGGCGGCATATGAAAAATATCTCAATATCTAAATCTTCCATGTGGACTCGGAGACCGTTTGAAAATAATACCTCAGCCTGGAAAGAGTCCAGTGCCCTGCAATGGAATGTATAGTAAATGTGAAAATATGCGGAGGATGTGCACGGCTACAGAGGTGGGCTCGAGCTCAAGGAAGAGCTGTGCTTATAGGCTCACATCGTGGTAGCATCCCTTTGGCTTGGTTAACTCTGCTTGCCTAACATGTGTTTCCTCTATACACGCTGCATAGAAATTTCCAAACAGATATTTGTCAAAGCAAAGCCAAACAATGCATAATGGAAACATCCTGAATAAAACTCCAGCAGCCATTTTCCATGGTAACGCCAAATGGCTGACTGACACTCTTTTTAAAACCTTATAACCATTCGAGCCAACTGCAGACACACTAATAAGCCAGGACAGTTACTTATGTCATCCCTAAACAGGAAATACCCAATTATATCTCCTAGGATTCCTTTCCTGTTTGGCTGAGGCACTTTTCCCTTACCAAACAGTCTTGAAATGTCTAAACCCAAACTTAATGTAAAATTCCATATACAGCTAAACACTCCTGTAGATTATTAAAAAACACTACATGAATAAACAGTGGTGTCTCAATAGACAAATTTAAGACAACTCTGCTGTATTGGATACTGTATGCAGTGGCAGTGGCATTTGGCAGAAACAGTATCCATCTAACGTACAAGGGCTAGATGGGGAGCCCTCATTGACAGGCAGACTAAATGTACTATAGCTCGGGGCAGTGTAGCGTGTCTACCATCTATGGATGAGTGCCTTACAGAATATGCTCTACTTAGAGCCCACTGCAAGGCTCGGAGGACAGGAGAAAAATGCAGGAAATACCACAGCTTCAGGATGGTCCGTCCGCACAGCTCAGCCGCACAGCTCAGCCGCACAGGAGCTGCCATGGTCACGACCTCGGTCAGGGGCTTTTTTTTCTGCAGGGAGGGGGTAGGACCCACAGCAGCACAACACTGGCTGGGGTGTCAGTGCTACTGAGCTGGGGATTAACTTTGGATTGAAATCTTCCCTGCTCTGCTAGGCAGACCAGAAATATCTGCGACAGGGATGCCATGGTCTGGTCATCCCACTACTGTAAGACATGGCAAAATGTTGGTGGTAATATTAGTATATAAGGGATCTTGATCAAGCTTGCCATTACTGCAAGTCGCTTCAGTCTGGTGCCTCTGATCCTGGGCTTTAGAAAACATGAAACCATTTAGCTCATTATAATGTAAAACAAATTCAATTAATCACACGTTTCATTGAACCGTGTGTTCAATGTGACCTTTAATATTATCATTTCTAAATTCCATTAATTGCTTGGAAAATTTACTTCATCATGTTTTCTCAGTAAAGCAGTTGACTAGATAATGAGGATTATTGTACAGTATGAGCCCATCCTGAAAGAGCATGTCGTGCATTGCCATTAATAAACATGAAACTAGCACTAGCCCAATTTACTAGCACTATGCTGCATAGACTATGAGCACAAGCACACTTTTCTCTAGCAATGTCTAAGTGTGTACTAACTACTTACTACAAACACACTGGCACTGAAATTCACACACACACTGCTAACAAATGTGTTGGTCTGACCTCATGAAGGGTGATGGCATATTTATTATTGAGCCTGGCATGGCGATTACGAATCCTTTTCTGAGGACCGGCAGTGAGGAAAACAAATAAAACTTGTTTGTTTGTCAGCAAAGGAAAGACAACCATTCACAATTCCAAAACCAAAAAAAGAACCAGACTTTGTGAGAACAAAAAGATAGGGGTTAAGTGGGGTGGTATTACAAAAAACAGATGATATATTTTATAAAGTTTAAAGTGTGTGGGTGGATATGTGGGTGCGTATGTGTTTGTGAGAGTGTCTGTGTATATGTGCGCGTATGTGTGAACAAAACACAAATTTTCACGTCAAAAAACATCAGTTGCAGAGATACAGTGAAGAGGCTATTTAGTGATGGATGCACTGATACAGTCATCACACTGGGAAGCCCTTTCATACAGCTGCAGTCAGTAAACCCACCCATGTGTTTTATTTCAACATAATACTCCTTACTTTTCATGCATACCTCACACATACTGTACACATATACACACATGTACCGAAAGTCTGCTTTTGAGAGACAGTGAGAGAGAGAAGGAGAAGGAGAGGGGGAAAGAGAGAGAGATAGAAATAGAGAGACAGAGAGAGAGAGAGAGAGAGAGAGAGAGAGAGAGAGAGAGAGAGAGAGAGAGAGAGAGAGAGAGAGATACAGAGAGAGGGGGAGAGGGAAAGTGAGAGGGGAGAGAGAGAAAAGGGAGAATGATGAGGTTAAGTGACTTGTACGAGGAGGCAAGATTGAATCCATCCCTCTGCGTCTTACTCAATTAGGCCAGCGAAACCGGGACCATGTTGGAGTGGATCGAAACATCTGTCCTGGCCAGATCAAACCCTGGGATCTGATCAAGACTGGCTGGGCACAGGGAAATAATTTTGGACAAAAACAAGGCCTGCGCAGCACATGGGCACGGGGCGTCTGAGCTGAGCTCAGCTAAGCGCAGGGGAAAGCCAAAAGGTGGGCCTGGTGCCGTGTCTCGGCCCCTGAGCAGAAATGCTTACATGCCTCTGAATCAACCAGAGCCAACACACTGCATAGCCAGGATTCGAAATAATTTCCACTTGATGTCAATCACAATTACGTTGGGACATAGAACATTTTGAAAATAATGCCCCATGAAAAGTAGGTTTACGCCGTGAAACCCAACCGTCCACTGAAATTGAGTCCACTGACAATTATGTATGCACGTACTCCTACATACTATTTACCATATGTGTGCAGTATTTCTGCAAAAGGGGACCAGCCTACATGATGCAACGATGACTGTGTGTAAGCTGGTGACATTTAATTCATGTCAATTTAAACTTGATACTTCACAGTGGCACAGAGACATAAACCAGACACTGACAAAATAAATCAGTGACATTTAGCGCACATTATTAGCTGCCATTCTGGCCTACGGGATGACCTTTCTGATGGGAAAGCTATTTGGGGACCCTATATATACGAAGGTTGTTCCCCAGCGGTGCTCTTTCATGTTTGTGTTTAGTTAGTGCTTGGGGACAGACAGAATCCCATCAGCCCAAATGCCAGCCTGTCACAACACCGGCGTGTCACAGAACAGTTCCATTAACTGGCGCCACGCTGCCACCGAGGCGAGGCAAAGACATAATGTGCAGCCACTGCAGGTGCTGCCTGGCCTGCCTCAACCCACCTGATCTGGGAGGTGACACTTTTGAGCTTTAACACTGCTGGGGTCTATTTCCTGCTAAGTGTGGCAGATTAGTGTGAGCTTCTATCATCATCACCATCACCATCATCATCATCAGGTTGGCAACAAATGTGTTGGCATAGAAAAGTGCTTGTTTTTCACCCGAAAACACTTTAAAACAAAATGTGACGTCAAATGCCACGATGCATAAAATTTAAAAGCTTCTATTAAATTTTCGATGAGCAATATGTTATCAGTGTTCAAACAAGCAGTATACCAGGAATTTTAATGATAGATTAATAGTTTGCCTGTCTGATAGAAGCCCGCATTTAATCTGCTGCTGGCTGGGAAACACCTATACAATTCCACTTATTTGGGCTGTCGTGTTGCTCATGTGCTCAATAAGTGTTTGCTGGTTGGGAAAACAAGCTTGTTTTCTGGCAACCTAATGCAAAGCATTTCACATTTGCAGTATGCAGTTGAGCACACACACACACACACACACACACACACACACACACACACACACACACACACACACACAGATGCAAACAGATGCAAACACATACACACAGATGCTCTCTCCCTCTCTCTCTTTCTCTCTCTCTTTCTCTCTCTCTCTCTCTTTTGATTTGACATCAAAGTGTGTGAATAAGAATCAGACTCCCACAGAGCTAGCTGGCTGTTAACATTAGCATCTTAGTTTCACATGTTCATAGGTTCATGGTATTCTGTGGGCAGAGTGTTTGAAATGGAGACTAGCTGGTTTTAACAAAGTCTACAACCGAGTCAGCATAAGAAAATGTATTACTGACTCAGCAAGACTGTCATCTAAATGCATTGTAATATTTCATCCTTGGAATTACTACCCTTTGGACTACTACAATTGTTCCTGTGCTAAGGACAGAATAGTTGTCCAGTGTTAGGACACCTTGCCTGAGGAAAATGTGTGTTCGTGTGAGCTAATGGGCCAGCACATCAGGGTATGCAGTCTCTGTACGGCTGATGTAACTATTGGATTCACTTGGAGGGTGTGAGTTTAGTGAGTGCTGTCCAGACAGTGGACCTGGAAGTCTGTTATTACAGACTCCATTTTGCCCAGAGCCTCTATGTCATCACTCTCACACAGACACATTTCCCACTTGGGATGATTGTTGCGAATCGCATTAACATTCACACGCATGGCTGACAGCTACTCCGTGGCATGTGTTCAACAAACTCACCTCACACCAGGAAGTGTAGGGAAGGGATTCTACCAGTGGTTTTAAAATGATGATTAGCTACAGACACTGCACACAATACTTCCTTCCTCGCACTCTCGCTGTGCTAATGATTATGCTCACTGAGATTAAAACATGAAGAATAACACCAGAGAAAATTACGCGCGAGACAGAAAAAAAACAGTCGCAACAGGAGAAATTTAGTCATTTTCAAAAGTCTATTAAAATGCTAATTTTACTGGCAGAGCGTTTAATTCTCTTGTTTGTTTCTTTTTCTCTTATTTTTGTATTTGTACCATAATCAGACTTCAGTACTTCAATTCCACTAAGCGAATACCATCATTACCAGATAATGGACTTTTTATAGAAGTTTCAGAAAGTTGGATCATTCAAAGAACTCATCAGGAAATATATATTTTCAAAGCAAACGGGCCTTGATCTGTAAGAAAAAAAAGAAGTTTCAGACATTTCCTTGACAAACTTTTGATGTGACAGCAAAACAAAAAAATACACGTATAACCAATAAAGTCATAACTCTACATTCCACGGGGCTGTAGTTAACAATGAGAGAAAAAA
>CM050208.1:15995000-16000000 GCA_027475355.1 Coilia nasus
ACTATGCCAAGAATACTTTATATTTGGGCATGAGGTTCAACTGTCTTAGCCCGGGCTTATTCCAAATGGAGCCAGAAGACATGAAAACTGTCCTGTGGTGACAGAAGTAGAATAAATGACATTCATTTTGGAAATCATGGAGTCTTCCATCTTCCAGGCTACAGATGAGCCAAATCATCCTCTTTGTTTTAGGGGTCAGTTCAAAAGGTAGCATCTATGATGGTATGGGGGAGCAGTAGTGCCTTATTATTATTATGCCTTACTATAGGTTTTGGTCTGCTTACCCATCTGGAGAGTTAAAATTAATGCTGAATGATATATATCATATATATCATTACATATATTTATGACCCTCTGGAACGTGGTGCTGCTTTCTGATTGGTTGCTAGGCGTGCAGTAAAATCGTATATCATGCACGCCTTGAAAGTAGTTCTGGCAAAAAAAGTTTAAAACTTCAGCACCGTTCCATATCAATACCCAATAGAATGTACGTACCTACTGTAACCGTCTCTATCAAACTTCACAATTTTGGCAATGTGGAGTTCAATTTCCATGAACTTAAAAAAATAGTAAACCGAAAATAACAAATAAATCAACGTTTTGGAATAAGTATTGCATGTGTTGCGTTGCTCAATCCAAGCTAGCTAACTCCTGATGAGTAGTAGCAATCACCTTACCAAATGAAAGGTAACCTTGACAACCAATTTGGCTGGTGACTGAAGGCTGCGTAGCGCTCTACTTAACGTTACAAATATTAGGCTACATTGTAGGCCACATTGTAGCGAAACTGAGTCTAAGTTAACCCTCTAAGTTAATTGAGAATTATTTTAAAAACATTCTACATAATTGAGTGGCATTAACCGGGTCATAAGCGGGGTAACATCCTCCGAGGCGTGCACTATACAGTTTTAAGTCAACTTGGCGGAGCAAACTTCCCTCCGCTTCGCGTCGGGAAGTTCTTAGGCTCCACCTCGTTGACTTAAGTAAGGGGTAACATCCGACGAGGCGTGCATTATACAGTTTTAAGTCAACGAGGTGGAGCCTAAGAACTTCCCGATGCGAAGCGGAGGGAAGTTTGCTCCACCAAGTTGACTTAAAACTGTATAATGCACGCCTCGGAGGATGTTACCCCGCTTATGACCCGGTTAATGCCACTCAATTATGTAGAATATATTTAAAATAATTCTCAATTAACTTAGAGGGTTAACTTAGACTCAGTTTCGCTACAATGTGGCCTACAATGTAGCCTAATATTTGTAACGTTAAGTAGAGCGCTACGCAGCCCTCAGTCACTAGCCAAATTGGTTGTCAAGGTTACCTTTCATTTGGTAAGGTGATTGCTACTGCTCATCAGGTGTTAGCTACCTTGGATTGAGCAACGCGACACATGCAATACTTATTCCAAAACGTTGATTTAGTTGTTATTTTCTGTTTACTTTTTTTTTTTAAGTTCATGGAAATTGAACTCGACATTGCCATTAATTGTGAAGTTTGATAGAGACGGTTACAGTAGGTACGTACATTCTATTGGGTATTGATATGGAACGGTGCTAAAGTTTTAAACTTTTTTTGCCAGAACTACTTTCAAGGCGTGCATGATATACGATTTTACTGCATGCCTAGCAACCAATCAGAAAGCAGCACCACGTTCCAGAGGGTCATAAAACTGTATAATGCACGCCTCGTCGGATGTTACCCCTTACATATAACATATATATACATATATATGTTTTGAACAGCACAAGAGGCCACTTAGACATTATATTTTGCAGGCAGACCAGGGCAAACTGCACTCTGCACCTATGAAACTGTGTATACAAAGTTCCAACAGTGTGGCTCCAACATAAGGGCAACCAGATGCTAAAACGGCCGGCTTGCTGTCCAAATCTGTCACATTTTAATAAGCATTACAAAAAGGAAAACATGATGAAGACACGTATCTCCTTTGTCTTTTCTTTAGTCTTACTCAACTTTTCCCGACTTTTATTGACACTGTTCCAACTTTTTTGAGACTTGTTGCCGGCCTCAAATTTGAAATGACCACAAATATTCCATGCAACAATAATAAAAATCCAGTTTCAATAACTGATATGTTGTCCTTGGACTATTCTCAAACAAATATATTGCTGGTATGATTTGAGAATTACAGCATTTATTTTTTTATTTACATTTCCCAACAGACAATGTCCCAACTCTTATGGAATTGGGGTTGTAAGAGCCTCACTTTCCCCCAAAAACAGTGCGTCGATGGCATAGCAACACAAAAACATCAACAGCATCAACAAACATCAACATTTTCCAGTGCCTGCCTGTCCCACATTTGCGTAGGTGTTGCGTAGTGTACTTTGCTTAAAGTGGGTGTTTATCCAGTTGGCTGGACAATGCAACTTCACTTGCTTGCTAATTACAGTACCTGCACTAATTATGCTGTATGTCAAAAAAAAAACAACATCCCCCTGCTCCCCTCCAGCAATTTTTACAACTGAATGCACAAATAGTGCCGCATCCAGCAGGGCTAGATTTTACATCCGACAGAAAAGGCACAATAAAAAACAGCAGACACAGGAGGCCTCCCTGCAGCTGCCAGCGCACCAGCTCAGAGACAAAAGCTGAATCTGAAATGTTCACTCATTCACTACATGAGATTGTGCACTACACAGGGTGTGATCTCCCCGCCTATCGCAGTAGTTACGCTCCAGAGATAATACCCCTCCCCTCCCACATGCTGTTTTAATACATTTACTGTATGTGTTATTGAATAATTGCTGCATTCCAATCAATATTTCTATGTTATAGTATAGTATTAATGGAAAAATCTGCAATATAGTGGCACCGGAAAAGGTAAAGTGCGATATAGTGGGGGAATCACTGTGCATGGTTTTGTTCTCCACACATCCACATAGTGCATTATATAGTTCATGAGGGAACCTTTCAGATTCAGACAAAGACTGCTGCACTGGGCGGCAGGCACAGGCGGCAGGAGTGGCGCTCGGCAGCAGTGGTGCAGGGCAGGGATGCAGGGATGTAGTTTAAACTGCAGTGTCCACTCTCTAGGCGCTGGGTGTGCTGAACACACACACTACACTTGCGCACACTTTCCATTAGCAGCAGGGCGCCTGGGTTGCCTAGCTCGGCAGCCATTTTGTTTTTCTCCCTTTCGTTTTCTTGGCACTTGGTTGGAGTCATAAACAGCAGATGGGGGATGTGGTTGATGTGTTGGTTGAGGATTAGGAGAGGAAGAAGGGAATGAGGTGTTAGGAGAGAGAGCGAGAGAGACAGCAATTCTGTGTGCTTGTGTGTGTATGTGTGTTGTGTGTGTGTTCGGAGGGGAGGGGCGTGTTTGTGTGTGTGTGTGTGCATGTGTGCGTGTGTGCGTATGAGAGAGAGAGAGAGAGAGAGAGATAGAGAGATACTTGTAGATTGAGAAAGGTGAGTAGAAAATAAGAGAAGAGAGAAATGGTGAGAAAGTAAGATAGTGAGAAGCAGAGAGATAGGGAGAGAGAAAGAGACAAAAAGAGAGACAGAAAAAAAGAGAGAGAAAGAAAACTGTACTGCAAGATGTGGGGGTGTAGGGAAGTAGTGACTGATAGTAGTAGTGATCTTACCAGTGCATCCAGGTACACATTAGTCCATTGGACCTGCTTGCCCTGCTCATCTGCAAGAACCATGGGCCTACCAAGGACATCCAAATACTCCTGTATTGTATGCAACACACACACACACACACACACACACACACACACACACACACACACACACACACACACACACACACACACACACACAAAAGTAAGCATCTATAGAGTTGTACGATAGCTAAACACATGAAGTCAGGATCCTCACCTGAGTGTTGATGCGGATTGCTCCAATAGATGGGATCTCAAAGAAGTATCCTGAATAACAGTTAAAACATATGTGCAGATGGGTCTCAATTTGTGCCACTTCTTTGCATTGTTATTAGGTGAAACACAATTAGGTGGAATAAAAGTGAGGCTCAAAAATTGAGGATGACTTCATTCTTGCTTTTAACCACAAGGAGGCAGACGTGAGTAAGGGAGTATTCCAGTAGTTCTGATGCACGTGTCACAGTCATGAATGAATGAATACATGAATGAATGTGGATGAAGTGAGCAGTCAGGCATGAGTGACTTTAACTCATGACACTAACAAACTCAGCACCCACTCAGAACACAATAAAAACACTTAAATGAAAGGTCTATGGTCACTTCTAATCACACTGGTAATGAAATTAGAGTCTGGAAGGGGTACCTTTGTTGGCACAGGCCATCCACTGGATAGGTCCGGTATCGTAGTTGTGCTGCCCCACTGAGAATGTAAACACTCTCACCTACAAGCAAATACAACCATTTTCTTTGTTATCTTATGGTGACACTAGAACTACTACAAAGAAATGTTCAGATGTTTTTTTGAGTGAAAATGAATAGGTGCAGACATGTCTTGGTGTAAGATACCATTAGGCTTTGAGGGTGTGTGTTAGGCACACATAGCTAACAGTGTCAGGGCTCAAATTAGTTAGTTACATGTGTCAGTTAGACACATGACAAAACAATCACCTCAATAACACATTTACATGAACACAGACACCTACCCACACCACTACATCCACACCGCCTACATACATACACACACCAACCTGCTTGTCAGGATTGTGCCTTTTAAAGATCTCCTGTGCCCTCTCCTCTCCTCCATCAGTGAAGAGCATGATGATCTTGTTGCAGTTTGCCCGGGAAATGTTTTCCTGAAACATCCAATTAAGCAACCACTGAGTTCTCCGTAGTCAGCCCACACATGCACTTACACTGTATGCCCAGCAGGGGGCAGCCCATGATAGCAGACCTCCTGCCAGCCAGACAATTACATGGAGATTGGCTAGAACAATGGCAAATGTTCCTGTTGAATGGACCACAGCAGGCTACCGTAGAAAACCCACCGTAGCCTGAATGAGCTGGTTAGCGCTCATGTGTGGTCTCAAAACAACC